>OY757932.1:8630663-8720663 GCA_963585895.1 Sepioteuthis lessoniana
GGTGGCTTCAATAAATGTTTCCGAACATTTTTTTTTATACAGTCATTTAAAATGGCGTATACTCTTGAAAATTCAGTATGTTATTGCTATACAACTTATGAGATGACTGACCAATTTTTATGATTTCAGCTTCAAATCAATAGCTACAGAAGCAATTAGAATACACCCTACTAAAGCCTCACAGCTGGTGAATTTCAAAAATGCAATCTGGACGTGAGGACACATTAGAAGAACGATATGCAATAAAATTCTGTTTGAAACTTGGAAAAAATGCCACAGAAACGTATGGAATGCTTCAGACTGCTTTTCGACCATCTTGCATGAATCGAGCATCAGTTTTTGAGTGGCATAAGAGATTCAAGGAAGGCAGTGAGTCTGTGTGGGATGATGAGTGGTGTGAGAGGAGTAAGGAAGTCAATACACCAGAGTTGATTGGCCAAAGGGTTAGGGTTACTATGTTGAGGTTTTAAGGCAGTTTAGAGAGAGATTCCGTCGGAAGAGGTCAGCACTCTTCAAATCGGGTCAGTGGCATTTCCAGCAGGACATTGCACCAGTCCACAACTCCATCCTTGTCATATACTATTTGACTAAGATGGGCATCAAGACAGTTCCTCAGCCACTCTATAGTGCAGACCTTGTTCCCTGTGACTTTTGGTTATTCCCTAAGCTCACAGGCTGTCGTCATGAGACAATTAAGGAGATAAAAGAGTCTGTGACGAAGATCATTGACACGCTCACACACGAGGACTTCCATGGGGACTTTTAGAAGTTGCTGGAACGGTACAACAAGTGCATTGCAGCCGGAGGAGATTACTTCGAAGGGGACTAGAGTTTCACGAGTGTAGTATCAATAAGAGTGTCCATACAAAAAAAGTCTGGAAATGTATTTAATGATCCTCGTACATATCAAAGGTAAAGTGAAGCAATCCAGGGAAAGGAGTAGCACCCTCTCCAACACCTCGGTGTAGTAGCTATTGAAAAAGAAGCCTTCTGGTCGCCTTCGACTACGGTCGCCAACTTTATTCAATAACTTGCACGAATGGATGAAATTCTAAAAATCGAAATGTTTTTATTTTACAAACTCTTCTCTTTCTCCTGCTGTCGTATTCCATTTCAAACTTTGCTCAAATTTGTGAGGGCATGCTTGAGTGAGTTCTGAAGCGTGAGATATTTTCAGCTCTTAGCGCCACGCTCCATAAAACAAAGGACACCGCTGAGATACCATAAGACATTGTTTATTTGTTATCGTATCACATTTGTTTGTTTTTTTTTTGTTTTTTTATTTGTTTGTTCGTTTGTTTGTTTTTTCTTCGGAGTTGAACATTCGTCAGTCATACAAAATTAAAAGGATTCTATCTTTCTGCTGCGTTCTTTCCCTTTTTATTCAGTTCATCTTTAATTCAGATATGACTCAGTCAACTGGGAAGGGGGGTGTAAAATACGCCGACAGCATCTCTGCTAGGGTGGGGCTAAGATAACCCATCCATCTATCCATCCATCCAACGAGTGTCCTTGATATGACAAACTGTATCTGGTGAGTCCTGGTAATTTTATTGTTTTCATTTTGAATACTATGAGATACCATCTAATCTAATAATGAGGGGTACGATCTAATCTAGTATTGCGTGTACTATCTTATTTAAGACTGTAGGAGTACAATCTAATCAAATAATTTGGGGTACTGTATTATCTGGTTATGTGGAGTACTATTTAATCTAATATTGTGAGAGACTTGCTAATCAAATAATGTTCGGGTACTATCTAGTCTAGGACTATGAGGGTACTATCTAATCTAATAATGTGGGAGTACTATCTAAAAAAGGGAAAGTTTGTGATCATAGTCGCGGGCGACCCGTATGCTCCCTTTTCGATAGCTACATCAATATGTATAGGGAGGTGCTGCTCTTTTCACTGTATTGCCCCACTTTACCCTTGATCCGCACCCTATAATGCGGAGTGATAAGCAAGGATCCATCAAATACCATTTCTTGTGTCTTTGGTATGACTCGACCTGGGATTGAACCCCGGCCCCATGGACCATTGGTCAACACTCTACTCATTAGGCCAATGGCCTGGTTACTATACTACAAAGTAAATAAAAGTGTTGAAATTTTACTAAGTACAACCTGCATATTTACTGATGGCATCGAACGAATCGTATCTGCTTTCAAGAACAAGGTTTTGTGTGGTTTCTTTGTTTAATGGTATTTTAACTTTCGTGGGTTATTTAATGCCAACGCAGTCTTTGTAGAAGAACATCATTGATATTATTTGAAATAAAACTGGGATGATAAGAGGGTTCATTCCTTTCTCAAGGGCATTAGTCGGAAAGTGAACGTAACAGCGGGACTGAAATTCGGACTCGCTTACTTTTCGAGGACGTATTCCAACACTTTTAACATTTTTTTGTGTAGCCTTTCCAAAGTTTTTTGTTTGCGGCAAAGTACAATTGAATACGAATAATTTACAAACAGATCTATTTGACCCACGGGTGGGACCCGAACAGGTACTACCACTCCAAGTCAAAGTGGATCTGGGAGTAATGCTAATAAAGAGAAACTTAACTTTTTAGAGGGTTTGGATATATATATATATATATATATATATATATATAACCCTGTTGGTTTTGATGGGTACTGTGCTAGCAAGATAAGATCTCCTAAGCTGAGGCCTCATTATGAGATGCAGTTTAGTGTTACACTTAAGGCAAGTTTTTCTTTTTTGCGGGGAGGGGGTCTCACCACTCTGCTAGGGATACAGTCAGTGTATTCTAAACGCGCCTATGGCAGAAGTACACAATACCGGTTGGTTGGTTGGTTGGTTGGTTGGTCTTTTCAACTGTTGTAGGTTCTTCAATGCCAAATCCTGGTGTGCTGGTTACTGTCGGAAGCACTGAACACAGATACCCGAGTTCAAATCCTGGATGACGCGGTTTGTATTTTCACATCGAGTCAACACTCTTTGGAAAGGTATAAATCCAATTATTCTCCCTCAAGCTATGGATAAATAGAAAGGGCAGACTGAGCTCTTTAACCTTGGTATGGCAACCGATCTAAGAGAAGGAAAACTCAATTCAAACCTGTTAAACTCCGCTTAAAAATTGACCTTGTGTCGCTTCCTGATCCAGCGAAGCGGGTGGGTTAATAATCCTGTTGTTTCTGATGGGTACTGTGCTAGTTAGATAAGAAATTCGAGAATACGAAAGCCGCCGAAGAAACTAACATGTATCTTCCATTACATTTTATCTCTTCAGCAACAAGTGATGGTCGCTGACTCTAATGGAAATTCTCTGTAAGGGTCTAATATCTCGCATTGCAAAATCTTCTTATCTCTTATCAAGTCACGTCTCTCTTCCTCTTTCCGAGACTATTATCTAGAAAGCACATAACTACAGACACTTGTTTCTCGTTATTATTGCACTTAAAGCTAAATAGATAAACCTTCTGAAATACAATGCCATCACTCAAATTCCTAACTCATTTCAAGTCTATATTATAAATATAAACACTAATTATAATCAGGATACATATCGGACGAGATTAGATTTGGTTTGGTTGAGTTTTATGGCATATCAACCCCTGTAAGTTATCGAATGTCAAATCCTGTATATATATATACATATGTAAAGTAAGTAAAGTTGGCGACCTTAATCGAGGGTGACCCGAAGGTTCCCTTTTCGATAGCTACTACACCACGGAGTAGGTGAGGGCGCTACTCGTTTCCCTGGATTGCTCCACTTTACCCTTGATCCCTACCTTATAATGCTGAGTGTTAAGCAAGAAAGCATCAAGTACCATTTTCGAGTCTTTGGTATGACTCGACCGGGGGATTTAACCCAGGTCTTCGGGGCCATTAGCGAACACTCACATCATCATGTCCACTATGTATATATATATATATATATATATATATATATATACATGTATGTGTGTGTGTGTAAAAGAAAAAATTCCGTTGTTGGTTCAAATAGAGAAAAAAGTAAATATTTCAAAATGAATTGGTTCGCTAAAAGACTCGTATTTTCTAAAGAATTATTCATTTCGTTCTTACATACGTGTATGTTTTCAGTTAGTTGCTTTCGTCAAAGAAAATGTGTGCCACAAGGCCTTGTGAATGGGGTACTCAGAAGACTCGAATTCACTCATGTAGGTTTTTTTGTTGAATTTTTTTTCCGGTTTTGTGTGTTAGTTTTCTTTTCCTCGTCTTCCCTTTTCCGTTCACAGAGTGGGCCTACAGGTCTGTTTTTACCCCTAATTAGTCTTTGATATTTGATATATTATAAAGCTTTCCTTGTTTTACTCAGGTTCGTTGTATGTGTGTGTGTGTGTGTGTGTGTGTGTGTTTTGTTTATGAGTTAGTTTATTGGGTCCTTGAGTAAGGGGGGTTAACGTGGTTCTGAATTCCACTAACGGTTACTTTTTCTTCTCTGTGTGTGTATTTTTCCTCTGTGTGTGAAGTGGGTATATTTTTGTTTTATGGCATATCAACCATTGCAGGTTATTTAATGCCAAATCATTTTATACGTATTGAATATGATTTCTAAATATTTTGCAGTTGATATTTCAAATGAGACTGAGCTCATTCTTTTTTTTGCACACAGTTAAATCATCATCATCATGTGCCGCTAGCATGGATATCCCTGACCCTCTCACGCCACTTTTCCCAATCGTTCATCGCCTCTGGCAGGTCTTCAGGTCTACATCCCGTATCAAAACATAGCTGCTGTATGTATGTTCGAGCAGGTCGTCCTGCTTTTGCTCGGCCATATGTGGGGGTCCATAGGAGTACATCCCTTATGAGCTCGTCTCTGCTTCTCCAGCAGTGTCCTGTGTGTCTGGTTCGTCTAACTTGTATAGTTTTCGTGATGGGAGGCAGGTGGCCGTATAGTTGGTGCTTTTTGGGGTGTTGCCGCTAGGACTTATTCAATATTGCTCGCAACATTCTTGTGTAATTGCCGTGTAGCTTCTTCTCCAGTCGTTTTGTTAGCGTCCAAGTGGTGCATCTGTACAGCAGTATCGACACGACCGCTGCCTGGAAGAAACTGCGTTTCATTTTATCGATCAGGTCTGATTTCTATAGGATCGATAGCTTATCGATAGCTGTCCATGCTTTCGTCAGCCGTGTGTGGATGTCTTTTTCGGTTGATGAGACATTGTTTCCTAGGTAGGTGAATTTGTCTACCAGGATTTTAGTTATTTCTATCTAATACGAACGATTCTATTTACAATTAATTTGATTGCACACAGTTATTTTTTTTTCTTCGTGTATTGCTATGTATCACTAATAATCTATTTAAGCATCAGTCATTTGTTTACACACAGTTAAAGGACCAAACTGTTCTATTTCTAACAATTCAGTTTAGTATTAGTCAACAAAGTTAAATGGTTTCAAGAATTTTCTATATATCACTAACAATTCAATTAAACATCAGCCATTTGTTTGCATTTAGTTTAAATGTCAAAGTACACAGTTTAAATGTCAAATAGTTTTATTTGACGCATAGATAGGACCTTATCAGGTGCTACCACTCCGAGCCAGAATGGATCTCGGAGCGATGGCAATGTAGGAGTACTCCGCATTTCCCAAAGCTCCAGGATTACAGGAACCTCTTATTCAGTTTGCCTAGTATGATAATCAGGAAAATCGTTGGGGGTTCTTACCCCTCTGCAAAGATGCAGTGGGTGTATTCTACAGCCCCAATTGACTGGGCTATATATATACGGAGAAAAATTTTAAAATAAAGTAATCCAAAGTGATGAATTTCTTGTGAAAGAAAGTCTACGCTATAACGCTCCAGTTTTTTTTAATAAATCATCATCAGCTCTTCAAAAAAAAAAGATATTATGTTTTGATAGATCAACGATGGATGTTGAATAAAAGTCTTTCCTTTTCTTTCTTCTTCTACATCCTCTCGTTCTTTCGATCTTTTCTTTTCTTCTTTCTCTTTTTCTAATCCATTGTATCTCTTGATTGTTCCATTTGTTTTATATCATTGCCTTACACAATCACGTGATTTTTTTTTTTTTCAAATATGAACGCTGATTTCGTCATCAAACGGTCGTATGTTCTCTCTCTGTTTTTTTTTTTTGTATTTTATTAAACAGAAAAGAAAAAGAAAAGAATTTTATCAAACATCCATGGTTGATCCAACAACACTCGATATCATCTTTTCAAAAGTTCTAATAATGGTTTATTAAAACCGAAACGTTATATCGTCAACTTTCTTTCTCAATAAATTCATCAATTTGGATTTACTTTGTTTTAAAATTTTTCTTCATCCTGCCGGATTCTTTTCCCTTATATACTTACACACACACACACACACACACACAACACACACACACACATATATATATATATATATATATATATATATATATATATATATATATGATTTTTAAGTGAATGCTGTGAAGCTAACTTCATTTTTAAACAAATCAGAGCTTATTTGTTTGCGCACAGTTAAAAGGTTTCAAGTATTCCTATCTAACACTAATAATTCTATTTGATCATGATCATTTTTTGTACCTTGTTAAATGATTTCAGATATTATTATCCAAGACTTTTAATTCTATTAATATCAATCATTTGTTTGCAAAAAGTTTAAACATTATTATCCAACTCTAATAATTCTATTTAATACGAATCATTTGTTTGTGCACAGTTAAATAGTTTCAAGTATTTCTATCTAATAAGAATAGTTTTATCTACAATTAATCATTTGTTTTTGCACAGTTAAATCGTTTCATGTTGGTTGGTTGGTTGATTAGGTTTAATGGCATATCAACCTCTATAGGTTATTTAATGCCAAAGTCTGTTTACACATATGTACGGTTTGTAAACACATAATTTAATGATACCATACTAAAACCAAACAACTCATTTACGCGCATACGGGTAAATATCATCAAGTATTTCTATATCCTATTTACCAACCCCTCCGCTCAGGCAGGATATGACACAAGGTCAATTTTTAAGCGGAGTTTAACAAATTTGAATTCAGAGTATTCCTTCTCCTAGACTAATTGCCTCATCAAGGCTGAAGATTCAGTCTGTCCTACTATTTACCCATAGCTGGAGGAAGAATAATTGGATTCATACCTTTCCCAAGGGTATTAGTGCTTTGTGAAATGCAATTAGTCTCGTCCAGGATTTGAACTCGTGTCGCCCTGTTCATTTCCTACGACGATAACCATTACACCACGGGCACCTCCAAATTATTGGTGAATATTCTTATTAGATAGAAATACTTGAAACTATTTAACTGTGTGCAAATGATTCGTATCTATATGACATTAGTTTATTTAGTGATGAAGGGTTTTTTTAATTATTTCTCGCTATTATTTCTACTAACACAAACATAAAGGTATTTCTATTCAACAATAATTTGCTTTCAGTTGATTAGTTTGTTGTGTTTTCAGGATTGTAACAAAGTCTATATTTTCTGGTACAACCCGGTCTCTTTCAAGAACGACAAAACATTATCCATGTGGACGTTCTCAAATAAGTCTTTCATGGTATTTGCGTGGAAATAGTGCTTTCTGGTGTCATTAAAAACTTTACACTCAAGGAGAACGTGTTTGATTGTTCAGGGCGTTTGGCATGTCGAGCACTGTGGTTGCTGTTTTTGCTTGAGTAATAAAGAGTGCGAAGGTCTGCTGTGACCAATACGCAATCGCGTTATTGTTACTTGCTCTTTTCGCGATTTCGGAAATGGTTTTAAGTATCATTATATAACATTTGTAATTCTATTTATCAAGTATTCCTATTTAATTCCAACCAATTGTCATCATCATAATGTCGTGCCGCCAGCACGGATATCCCTGACTCTCTCTCGCCACTTCCCCCTATTATTCATCGCCGCTGGCAGGTCTTCAGGGTTACATCCTGTGTCCTCACATAGCTGCTGTATGTATGTTCGAGCTGGTCGTCCTGCTTTTGCTTGGCCATATGTGGGGGTCCATAGGAGTACATCACTTATGAGCTCGTTCTTGCTTCTCCAGCAGTGTCCTGCGTGTCTGGTTCGTCTAACTTGTATAGTTTTCGTGATGGGAGGCAAGTGGCCGTATAGTTGGTGTCTTGTGGGGTGTTGTCGCCAGGACTTGTTCAATATTTCTCTCAACATTCTTGTGTAATTACCGTCTAGTTTCTTCTCTAGTCGTTTAGTTAGCGTCCATGTAGTGCATCCATATAGCAGTATCGATACAACCGCTGCCTGGAAGAAACTGCGTTTCATTTTATCGGTCAGGTCTGATTTCCATATGATCGAGAGCCTATCGATAGCTGTCCATGCTTTCGTTAATCGTGTGTCGATGTCTTTTTCGGTTGATGAGTCGCTACTTCCTAGGTAGATGAATTTGTCTACTAGTTTCAGAGAGGCTCCGTCTAGAGTGGTAATGTTGCCTGTTTGGTTGTAACACATATATTCCGTTTTGTGTGCATTGTTATGGAGGCCAATGCCTGCTGCGGCTCGTTCCAAACTATGCAGTAATGTCTCTGCTCGATTAGGCGTATTCGCCCGTAACGATATGTCATCGGCGTAGTCGGCGTCGGTGATTGTTTTTGTGGAGTACCTTTTGCTTCTTTTCTTCGTCAGCTCGAAGCCATTTTCTCTGATTTTGTCGATCGAAGGTCTAAGCACGTAGTCTAGACAGATGATAAAGAGGTATGGAGCTAGCGTGTCTCCTTGTGGTACTCCCTCAACAATGTCGAAGTATTCCGTGTCTCCATCTGGTGAACGTACTTTCAAACACAATTATATAATGTCGAAGAACAAACAATAATGATAATTCCTTGTAAAAGACTGAACAGTTCTATTTGACTCATAGAAAGGACCATTATAGGTACTACAACACCGGGACTGAGTGGACCTTGTAGTAATGGCAATGAATGAATACTTCATAATCCCCAGGTCTCTAAAACCTGGGTCTCAACATCCAATGTATAAGTTGTCTCAATATACATGGGACCCATGTGTCTACTAATATAGGGTGTCTCAATAGACATGGAACCCATGTGATTGCTATTATAGGGTGTCTCAATATACATGGCGCCATGTGATTGCTAATATAGTGTGTCTCAATAGAAATAGGATACATGTGTTTGCTAATGTAGGGTGTGTCAATATACATGGTACATATGTGTCTGCTAATATAGGATGTCTCAATATGCACAGGACACATGTGTCTGTTAATATAGGGTTTCTCGATATATTTAGGATCCACGTGATTGCTAATAACTCTACTTATAATATTGTTATGTTCTTTTTTTGTTTCAGATTTGAAAACATAATAACTATTAATCCTCGATCCACCTGCCTTGAACAAAAGAGGAAAAATATTTTGCCCCACAACTTATTTGGAGACAAAAATCATTTAAAACTATCTCAAAATAGATGCAACTCGTTAATATGATAATGATTTATTACTGAGACAAAGAACTAAAAAAAATGATTGCATGTCCTGGAAGCTGATGTAATAACAATTAAAAATGTATTGATTTGATGTCTCTAGCTGAAAGGATA
The DNA here is from genome assembly GCA_963585895.1 of Sepioteuthis lessoniana. NCBI lineage: Eukaryota > Metazoa > Mollusca > Cephalopoda > Myopsida > Loliginidae > Sepioteuthis > Sepioteuthis lessoniana. The sequence continues at coordinate 8,640,187 of OY757932.1, forward strand.
CAGTTTTTTTTTACAGTACCGGTCCTAAATGACCGCCATTGCGCTTTTCTCAGTATTAAATCATTATCATATTCATGGGTTGCACCTATTTTGACACTGCCAGTAGTTTAGTGTCCACTCTAATACACTTACTGGCATTATTCTCGGATCCACTCTGACCCGGAGTGGTAGAACCTACTAGGTTTGCTTCTGTTGGTTAAATAAATCTGTTTAAAAATCATTTGTATTCGATAAGAATGTGTGTGACAAAAAACTCTTAAAAAACACAAAAATTGTAAATATACATGTACATCTCCTGGCTTTTTATTTTCTTTCTTTCTTACTTTCTTTCTGGAGAATTTATTTATTTATTTATTTCCTTATTTCCTTTCTTTCTTTCTTTCTTTTCTTTCTTTCTTTTTTTTTTTTTTGAGAATTTATCTATTCATTTCCGTCCTTCTTTCTTTCTTTCTGTTTTTCACTCTTCCTGGAGTATTTATTCATTATTTTCTTTCATTCTTTCTTTCTTTCTTTCGGGAGAATTTATTCATCTAATTATTTCCTTCCTTCCTTCCTTCCTTCATTCATTCCTTTCTTTCTTTCTTTCTTTCTCTCTGACATTTTTCTTTCTTTCTTTTTTTCACTCTTGCTGGAATATTTATTAATTTCCTTCCTTCCTTCTTTCTTTCCTTCTTTTCTTTCTTTCTTTCTTTCTTCTTCTTCTTCTTCTTCTTCTTTTCTACTTCCTTCTGTTTCGTTTCTTTTTTCTTTTTTCTTTCTTTCTTTCTTTCTTTCTTTATTTATTTATTTATTATCTGCTTCCTTGTTTTTTTGTTCCATTTCTTTCTTTCTTTTTTCTTCTTCTCTGCTTCCTTTTGTTTCCTTTCCTTTCCTTTCCTTTCCTTCTTTCTTTCTTTCTTCTCTGCTTTTTTTTTTGTTTCATTTCTTTCTTTCTTTCTTTCTTTCTTCTTCTCTACTTCCTTTCGTTTCTTTCTTTCTTTCTTTCTTTTGTTTCGTTTCTTTCTTTCTTCCATTCTTTTTCTCAGCTCTTTTTTTTCAGTTTCTTTTTCTCTTAACATTCTATCTTTCAATTCTCCAAATATTTGAGATTATTTTCCAAACAATGCATCACACAGACGGGCACTTTGCTCCATTCTTTCCTAGCAATAACTTATTTTCATTATCATCATCATCAAGTCTCTCGTTCTCTCTCTCTCTCTCTCCATCCGTCCCTATCATCCATTGCTCCTAGCAGGTCCTCCAAACTATAACCAATATCTGAACAGAACTTATGTCAATTCTTGCTGGTCAGCCAACACTGGCACGTCTTTGTGTAGCGGTCTATAAAAGATTGTCTTTGCTTCTCCAGATGAGCTTGTCCAGTCGGCTGGGGCTGTAGAATACATCGACTGCTTCTCTGGAAAAGGGTAAGACTAGAACTGTTTTGACATTTAACTGCGTGTAAACAAAATCTGTACTTATACTAAGCATAATTAGAACTGTTTGAATAAACTGAATAGCTTGAAATAGAAATGTTTTTGACAATTAAACAGTGTACTCTTGCTAAACTAAATTGTTTTACATTGAAACTGTACTTACACTAAACTGATTAGTTTAATATAGAACTGTTTTGACATTTAACTGTTTGTAAACAATATCTGAACTTATACTAAACTGAATCAGCTGAATTCACAATTAAACTGTACTTACATTTAAACTGCTTACTTATCCTAAACTGAATTGTTCGAAATAGAACTATTTTCATAAAAATGGATTTGGTGTTAAATAACCTGCTACGGTTGATATGCCATAAAATCCAACCAACCAACCAACCAACCAGAAGTGCCCAGCATGTCTTGTTAGTCTTACATGGATGGATTTTGAGATGGGAGGTAAGTGGCCGCAACGCTGTTGTTTCGTGGGACTTTGTTTAAAATAGCTCGTGTAGTTCCCATATGGCTTTTTCTTAGTACGTTTTCCCATACAGTAGTACTGACACAGTCTTTTCTCTAAATTTGAATTATGTCTCTCTTCTAAGATTTTTTAAAAATAGCTCCCACAAATTTTCAGTGGGGTTTAAGTGAGAACTTTGTACAGGGTACACCAATTTCGACATTGTAGCAGGAGTACTACAAGGGGACACACTAGCCCCATACCTCTTTATCATATGTCTAGACTACGTGCCTAGAACGTCGATCAATAAAATCAGAGAGAACGGCTTCGAGCTGACAAAAAAAAAAGAAGCAGAAGATACCCCGCAAAAACAATTACCGACGCCGACTACGCCGATGACATAGCTTTACTAGCAAATACACCCAAACAAGCTGAAACACTACTGCATAGTTTGGAACGAGCTGCAGAGACGAGCTCATAAGTGATATACTCCTATGGACCCCTATTTATGACCGAGCAAAAGCAGGACGACCAGCTCGAACATACATACAGCAGCTATGTGAAGATACGGGATGTAGTTCAGAAGACCTGCCGGAGGCGATGAACGATAGGGAGAAGTGGAGAGAGAGGGTCATGGATATCCGTGCAAGCGACACGATATGATGATGATGATGATGAAGCATTCGTAATAATTCAAAGTTGTGTGTTTCGGGTCATTGTCACGTTAGAACACCCAGTTTTGAGAAAAATCTCTAGTTATGAATATAATTGATCAAAACTTCTAAAAAATCACGAATTTTTCAAAACTATATATGAAATAAACACATGGCAAATGTAGTAATTATTGGAAATATTTGCATTTCCTTATAATTACAAATTTCCAATGAGACCAAATAATTCTGACACCGTGGTAGATATCCCAGTCGGCTGGGGGGTGGCTGTAGAATACACCGACTGCTTCTCTGCGGAGAGGTAACACTCCCACCCCAACGTGTATCCTGGATATATCACTAAACTATCTGATGATGAGGTTGCAGTAATACTGGAGCGTTGGAGAATATGGAGCACACCTTCATTGCCATCGCTCCCAAGTCCACTCAGCCCCGGAGTTGTAGCACCTGATTGGGTCCTATTTATGGGTCAAATAGAAATTTAATATTTAAACTGAGTGCAAGCAGATGATTTCAATGCAAAATGCACTTTTATTGTAAAAATCATTTCCCATGCCTTTTTATTGTAAAAATTATTTCCAATGCATTTTTATGCTTAAAATCATTGCCAATGTATTTTTATAGTAAAAATCATTTCCAATCATCATCATCATGTCGTGCCGCTAGCACGGATATCCCTGATCCTTCTCGCCACTTCTCCCTATCGTTCATCGCCTCCGGCAGGTCTTCAGGTCTTCATCCCGTATCCTCACATAGCTGCTGTATGTATTTTCGAGCTGGTCATCCTGCTTTTGCTCGGCCATATGTGGGGGTCCATAGGAGTACATCACTTATGAGCTCGTCTCTGCTTCTCCAGCAGTGTGCTGTGTGTCTGGTTCGTCTAACTTGGATAGTTTTCGTGATGGGAGGCAGGTGGCCGTATAGTTGGTGCTTTGTGGGGTGTTGCCGCCAGGAGTTGTCCAATACATTTATATAGTAAAAATAATTGCAATACATTTTATAGTAAAAATCATTTCCAATGAATTTTTATAGCAAAAATCATTTCCAATGAATTTTTATTATAAGAATAATTTCCAATGCTTTTTTATCATAAAAATCATTTCCAATGCATTTTTATAGTAAAAATCATTTCCAATGTTTTTTTTATTATAAAAATCATTTCCAATGCATTTTTATAGTAAAAAATCATTTCCAATGTTTTTTTATTATAAAAATCATTTCCAATGCATTTTTATAGTAAAAATCATTTCCAATGCATTTTTATAGTAAAAATCATTTCCAATGCATTTTTATAGCAAAAATCATTTCCAATGCATTTTTATAGTAAAAATCATTTCCAATGTTTTTTTTATTATAAAAATCATTTCCAATGCATTTTTATAGTAAAAATCATTTCCAATGTTTTTTTTATTATAAAAATCATTTCCAATGCATTTTTATAGTAAAAATCATTTCCAATGTTTTTTTTATTATAAAAATCATTTCCAATGCATTTTTATAGTAAAAATCATTTCCAATGCATTTTTATAGTAAAAATCATTTCCAATGCATTTTTTATAATAAAAATCATTTCCAATGCATTTTTATAGCAAAAAGCATTTCCAATACATTTTTATTATAAAAATCATTTCCAATGCTTTTTTATAATAAAGATCATTTCCAATGGATTTTTATAGTAAAAATCATTTCCGATACGTTTTTAAAGTAAAAGCCATTCCTTCTATTCCTATGATTCCTCTTCCACACTTGTAATAGAACACTTGTAATTTATCCAAGCAGATTAACGCCGCAGTAAAGAAGAAAGAAAAAATAGCAAGAAATGTTGGCCACTTTATTCTAGAAAAAGCAAGTAAACTTTCCGATAATCAAAAAGGCCCATTTTGCCTGACATTTCCAATGATTTTGCTGGATCAGCTGAGAAAACTTTCAGCCTGTCTTCAGTTTGATCAATTAATTCCGTCCGCTGCCTCGTCTTAAGCGTCTGACTTTTATTATATTTCTATATCTTTGTAGTTTTTTTTTTTTTTTTTGTGAAATGCTTAGGTTTATAGATTTGCTTAATGAGAGCCACTCCCATATGAGCTTAAATACGGTCAGTAAGGGCAGAGATGCTGTTGGTGTTCTTATGCGTGTATATGAATATATAAGAGTACTAGTATAATTTGAAAAAAAGGTGAGACGTTGGGCAAATGATTAAGTCTAAAAGGACAATTTGAAAAAAAATTTACTCATCTAAATGAATACAACGATATATATTTGTGTATATAGGAACTTTATATGCACAAGTCGTTTTGGTTGATGGTTGGTTGGTTAGTTGGTTTTAATGGCATATCAACCTTCGTAGGTTATTTAACGCCAAATCTATTTTTATGCAAATAGTTCGTTCTATTTCAAAAATTCAGTTTAGCGTATGTTCACAGTTTAATTGTCAAAAACATTTCTATTTCAAGCTATTCAGTTTATTCAAACAGTTCTAATTCACCTAATTCAGTTTAGTATCAGTACAGATTTTGTTAACACATAGTTAAATGTCAAAAACAGTTCTATATTAAACAATTCAGTTTGGTGTAAGTACAGTATCAATGTCAAGAAACAGTTGCATGACAAACTATTCAGTTTAGTATATTTACGCAGTTTAAACGTAAGTACAGTTTACATGTCAAAAACATTTCTATTCCAATGCATTTTTATAGTAAAAAATCCTTTCCAATGCATTTTTATAATAAGAATCATTTCCGATGCATTTTTTAATAAAAACAATTTGCCATGAATTTTTACAGAAAAAATCATTTCCAAAGAATTTTTATGTTATTTGTAATTAATTACATATTCAAATCATTTGAAATGCTTTTATTTTAGCATTTTCTTCACGATAACCCGATATTTTTTTTTAATAACAGGTTTTGCCTCTAATTATTTGTCAGGTAGTCTTAATTCGATAGACTGCCTATAATTAAAGACTTATTAATAGTAGTTTTGTTTTAATTAATTGGGAGTCCATGGGTAAATGTTCGGGATCTCAAACACGTTTTGTAAAGCTTACATAATGTTCTACACGTGGTATCTGTTTATGATTCTAACTCTTCTGTTGTCAAGTATTGGTGACCGAGATCTTCTTTGCCTTACATTTAAAAGCTTAATCAAAAGCTGATAGGTGTCGACTTCTAGGTTCTATTTCAAGAGACAAGTCCACCCTCTTTAAAACACATATACAAGTTATGAGCTGAATAGTCTGATATTGTTACATTCCTTTCTCTTTTTCAAATTTCTGCACAGTCAGCTGGAGCCGGAGAATACGCCGATTGTATATCTCAACGAGTGTCCTGGGTATGACTCTAAACTATCAAATAGCAAGGTTCCAGCTTTGGAGCTTTGGAAAATATTGAGTACGCCTTCATTGCCATTGCTCCCAGATCCACTCTGACTGGAATGGTAGCACCTCATAGGGTCCTATCTATGGGTCAAATAGAACAAACTATACGTGCAAACAAATGACTGATGTCAAATTGTGACTGTTATATAGCAATACTTGAAACCATTTAACTGTGTGCAAAAAGAGCTTGGTTCGTTTAAGAATGTTATCTACAAAATGTGTTTACAAATCATTTATATATCTAATATATATATATATATATATATATATATATATATATATATATATATATATATATAAAGAGGGTTTGGTTTAAATAACCTACAATGGTTGATATGCCGTAAATCCAACCAACCAACCAAAATTTTGAAGTATTCCAATCCAATACAAGTAATTTACACACAGTCATATGGTTTCAAGTATTCCTATCCAATACAAATAATTTACACACAGTTATATGATTTCAAATATTCCTATCAAATACAAATAATTCGCACACAGTTATATGATTTCCAGTATTCCTTTCAAATACAAATAATTTACACACAGTTATATGGTTTCATGTATTCCTATCTTACACAAATAATTTGAATGCAAATACAAGGTTTCAATTAATTAATGAAAATAAAACAAGGACAAACTCGTAAGTGACGTTCTTCAATAGATTCCTATACATGGACGTGCCAATTTTGGCCGACCAGCAAGAATTTATATCCTATTTACCAACCCCTCCGCTCGGGCAGGATATGACACAAGGTCAATTTTTAAGCGGAGTTTAACAGGTTTGAATTCAGAGTTTTCCTTCTCCTAGACTAGTTGCCTAACCAAGGCTGAAGAGCCCAGTCTGTTCTACTATTTACCCATAACTGGAGGGAGAATAATTGGATTCATACCTTTCCCAAGGGTATTAGTGCTATATGAAATGCAATCAGTCTCGTCCAGGATTTGAACTCGTGTCGCCGTATCCATTTTCTTACGACGATAACCATTACACCACGGGCACCAGCAAGAATTTATATACATCATCTTTATGCTAGCACAAGATGTAGTTTGGAAGACCTGGTAAAAACTATGGATGATAGAACGGATAGTAAGAGAGAGAGAGAGAGAGAGAGAAGGGGGGAATTCGTGTAATGAATTATGTATTCAAATCATTTGAAATGCATTTATTTTATTATTAATATCCTGCTAATTTTCAAGTATTTCTTTTTATTTTCAACTCGGCCACAGAGCAACAGAAGCTTCTGTATAGATTTCCCTAACTTCCTCTCTCTCTCTCTCTCTCTCTCTCTCTCTCCTTTCGTCCCTTTCCTCTATCGCTCCTGATTATATCCACTGTCCACTCATAGCTGATGTAGATAAATTCTTGCTAATTGGCCAACACTGACTTCAAGTAATCCACTCAAAAACTGTGCACCGATGAGTGTCAATATCTTAAATAATGTATTTTTTATCTATCTGTCCCAGCTCAGTTGGCTGAGACTGTACAAACGTCGACTGCATCTCTGTTGAATGGTAACACTCCATCTCCAAAGAGTGTCTCGGATATGACACTAAACAATCTGATAATGAGGCTCCAGTCCTGGAGCTGGTGAATGTAGAGATGTGGTCTGGTGTATTGTCCTGGTGGAAATGCCACTGACCCGATTCGATGAGTGCTGGCTTCTTCTGACCGAATCTCTTCTTGAACCCATTTAAAACCTCATCATAGTAACCATAACCCTAACCCTTTGGCCAATTAACTCTGGTCTATTGACTTCTTTACTCCCCCCATATCTCTCAACATCCTTCACAGATTCCCTGCCTACCTTGAATCTCTTATGACACTCAAAAACTGATGCTCGATTCAGGCAAGATGGTCGAAAAGTAGTCTAAAGCATTCCATACGTTTCTGCGGCATTTTTTCCAAGTTTACGACAGAATTTTATTGCATATCGTTCTTCTAAAGTGTCCTCACGTCCAGATTGCATTTTTGAAATTCACCAGCTGTGACAATCAGGCTTTAGTAGGGTGTATTCCAATTGCTGCTGTAGCTGTTGATTTGAACCTGAAATCATAAAAATTAGTCAGTCATTTCATAAGATGTATAGCAATAACATACTGAATTTTAAATGCCTGTACAAAAAAATATGCGGAAACTTATTGAGTACACCACGTATGTATGAACCGGATTTGGCATTAAATAACCTAAACGGGCTGATATGCTATAAAACCCAACCCAAGCCAAACTTATCTCTCCGTATCTATAAATCCAAATAAACTCTACCCCACGCTTAAACTTTGTAATACTTGTTTTTCTTTATTATATATTAATGCACTTTTCCGTGTGTTTTTGCTGGGCTAATTCATTACTGTTGTGGCTCCTGGTACTGATCGCCAAGCAAACAAACCTAATTCCTTTCTAGTGGGCAACTTAAGAATTTCACTTGTGTTTTCTCTTTACCAGCTGGAATATATCACAGACAAAAAAAAAGACACTTTGGAAGTTGGTGTTGATTCAAACAGGAGAGACGTCTTCAAAGAAAATTAGATGTTCTCTTCACTACAAGAAGTTCCAAAAAGAACGCTTCTAGTCTTTATTTAAAGGGTGTTCATAAAGTCCTGCACAAGGTTTCAAATGTATGAACAAAGAGGGCGATCATGTTGAAGTGCTTTAACTATAAAAATTCAGCATTTGCATTTTATTTGGTTTTTTAGTAAAAAAAAAAAGTTTCTTCCTTTGTACTATTTGAGTTACAATATCTCAAATGTTGCAAGATTTTGTGTACACGCTATATATATATATATATATATATATGGGGGGTATATTTCTCATTGTATATATATATATATATATATATATATATATATACATTTGTTTAAAAAACAAAAAAATTTAGAAATGAATACTATTTCTTAATTTTTTTGTTTTTTAAACAAAAATACATATTTTGCTCTGAAGGTATATCTTGTATTAAATAACCATGCATTGAGTGCTCTTTCTTTGGATACTCACAGTCATTTTTTACTTGGTATATATATATATATATATATATATATATATATATATATATATATATATATATATATATATTCCTATATGATACCAACAACTTATAAGTAATTATACCGTTTCAAGTATTTCAATCAAACACCAATAATTTGCAAGAACATTTAACCTTTCAATATATATATATATATATATATATATATATATATATATATATATATATATATATATATCGAAAAGGGAACCTTCGGATCACCCTCGGCTATTGTCGCCAACTTTACTTACTTATATATAGTAACAGTGTTGGTTGTCACTAATTCTCTTTTTGGGTTTGTGACGAACCAAGTGCGATATGATTTAAAGACTGCTCAATATCTAGGATAGGGCTATTATATAATAATAATAATAATAATAATAATAATAATAATAATGAATAAATATACATTAGATTTATATATTTAATGCCATGGAAGTTTGTCTGCGACCTTTGGTTTCATGACATTTTTACAAATAACAATCTTCAGGCAGATAACGAAATGAAATGAAGAAATTTGTATTTTTCGATTTTCAATTTATTCATTTCGTTATCTGCCTGAAGATTGTTGTTTGTAAAAACTTTATGAAACCAAAAATTGCAGACAAACTTCTATGGCATTAAATACATAAATCTAATATATATATATATATATATATATATATATATATATATTCATTTATTATATATAGAGAGATTCATTTATTATATATATATATATATATATGTGTGTGTGTGTGTGTGTGTGTGTGTGTGTGTGTGTGTGAAATAAACTTTAAAATATACCAAAATTTTATCATTTCGAGTGAAAATTATGTAACCAAAATACGAATATGTAGCAATCCCAAAAAGTACATGATTTTTTTTCTTTGCACAGTAATAGGGTTTCAAATATTCCTATCAAACGCCAACAACTTTCAAGCAATTACATGCTTTCAAATATTTATATATAAGGACAATATCATGTAAGTAATAAAGTGGCTTCAAGTATTTCAATGTAACGCCAACAAGTAGCGAGCGATGATATGGTTTCAAGTATTCCTATATAATACCAACAACTTATAAGTAATTATACGGTTTCAAGTATTTCTATCAAACACCAATAATTTGCAAGAACATTTAACATTTTAATTAAGTAATATTTGGTTTATAATAACATCTTTAATTAAGTATATTTTTTACGTATGAACTGCATACATTTAAATGGTTTCAAGTATTTTTATCAAACATAAGATTTCATAGCAATTTCAAGTAATCATTCCTATTTAATAAAAGTCATTTGTTTGTGTATAGTTGATTAGTATCAAGTAATTAATAGTAATGGCTTAGTAAGATGAACCAGACATGCGGGACAAGGCTGGAGAAGTAAGGACGAGCTCATAAGCAATATACTCTTGTGGACCCCATCACATGGACGAGCAAAGGTAGGACGACCAGCTAGAACCTACATAAAACAGCTCTGTGCCGATACAGGATGTAGCCTGGAAAACCTCCCGGGAGCGATGGACGATAGAGACGGGTGTCGAGAGTGGGTCAGTGAGATCTGTACTGACAGTGCGACATGATGATGGTGAAACAATAAAAACTTCCCGTAGCAATTCTTAATATTGTTAGATACTATTTATTGCAAAAGTCTGCAGTGTTGAATCTTTTTAACCAAAAGTGAGGTCGTACTTATTATGGTTGCTTCTATGGGTCAAATAAATTTCTTTGAGAATTATAAGTATTAAATAGAATAGATGAAATCATGTTGTGTGCCAACAAACAATTGCTATGAAATAAAATTATAAATATTAGATAGGAATACTTGAAACCATTTAAATGTATGCAAATTATTTGAATTAAGAACCGTTACTTGATTTGGTTGGTTGGTTGGTTGGATTGTTTTAAGGCATTTCAACCCTTTTTGGGTCATTTAACGCCGAATTAAATTTCAAACAACTCTGTTTAGTATAAGCATAGTTTTTGTTTACAAACAGTCAAATATCAAAACAGTTCTGTTAAATATCAAAACAGTTCTATTTCAAACAATTCAGTTTAGCATAAGTATACAGTCTAGTTCTATTTGACTCATAGATAGGACCTTATCAGGTGCTACCATTGCGGGACAGAGTTGACCAGGGAGCAATGGCAATAAAGGGGTACTCTGCATTCCCCAAATCTCCAGCATTACTGGAACGTCATCATCAGATTGTTTAGTGTCATATCCAGGATACTCATTGAGGGATCACCCCTCTGTAGAGCTGCAGTCGGTGTGTAACCGTTGCTTCAAGTTATATAATAATTTCAATGCTGTAGACTTTGGCAATAAATAATATCTATTAATATCGATTTTTTAAGAAATAAAACTGTTCGATCATTTTATCGTGTATATCTACAAAATATATTTACAAATCATATAGGATTTTCATTAATAACCAACAATGGTTTATTTTGCCATATAACCAATCGAAACCAAACCAATCCCTATTAAATGCAGTTTAGTGTCATACCAAAGATAACCCGTCCGTGGGGTTTATCTGTAAACCTTCTAGAGGTTTTACAGTCAGTATAAGCAGACTCGTAAAGAAAAAGGGTCGGTTGGGGCAGTATCGCAACAAATTTGCCATGTGGAGAGCTGGTGTACTTAGTTTATTTCGCAACCTGGTTCACCCTCTAACTCGTGTGATAGAAGCAGCATAGACATCAGGATAGATTTCACTGGATTTTGTTTACCAATTCAACCTTTACTGTGACGCACACCAAGTCCCGTCGGTGAAGATAGGTACATGGTTACAATAGCGGGGACTTTTTTTTTGTTCATGCCTTTCTGTTTGTCTTTCTTTTAGCATTTGTCTTTCAGTGCGTGAGATTTGACCACAGCCTTTAGAAGCGTGAGAATGTTAAGCGTCACATTGGTCTCCAAAATATAGAAAATGAAGAAAAAAAAATTAAAAAGAACAAAAATTTTAAGATAAAAAAAAACTGCAAATTCAGCACGACTCACTCAAAAGAAGAGAAATAAAATGTTCCTGGGATTGGCACCTTCCATCTGTTTTCAATTTCCCCCCCACACACACACACACACCCTACCCCACCTAACCTCAGCCATCTCGATCCAAAACAATTTGTGGCGGGCATGGCATGTATAATTCCAACTAAACATGACTTAGTTGGTGGGGGCCTCTGTCGTGACCCTAAAGCGATATCCTATCTACACTTGTTTTACACTGCATTCCAGCTGGTAATGGGGCTTTAACATACAAACGGATCACCTAATCCCGGCCAGAAGACCAGACCTTATAATAATCAACAACAAAAAAAAAGAAAAACTGCAAAATTGTCGACTTCGCTGTCCCGGCTGACCACAGAATAAAACTGAAAGAATGTGAAAAGAGAGATAAGTAACTCGACCTTGCTAGAGAATTGAAAAAACTATGGAACATGAAGGTGACAATTATACCAATTGTGATTGGTGCTTTTGGCACGGTAACTAAAGGATTATTTAAGGGCCTAGAGGATTTGGAAGTAGGCGGCCGAGTGGAGACCATCCAAACAACAGCATTGTTGAAAACGGCCAGAATGCTGAGAAGAGTCCTGGAAACTTGAGGAGACTTGCTGTCACTCAATCTCCAGTGAAAGATCATCAGCTTTTGCTGATATGAAAAACTCTAATGAATAAATAATAATAATAATACATGAAAAAAAAGCTTGGAGGAAGACTGATAACAGCGACCAGAAACAATACAGACAACAGAAGCATCAACAGAACAAAAATAGCCAGAAAACAAAAATTGGAAGAAAAACAACTGTATGGAAATTTCAAGCGACAAACAAGCGAAATCTCGCCTAAGGACACTTGAACATGGCTAGGAAAAGGAAACCTCAAGAGAGAAACTGAATCTGATCTGAGAGAAGCACAAAGCAACGCCATAAGGACTAATCATGTCAAAGCCAAAAAAATAAGATGTAGATTATATGGTGATAGAGACGAAATGATCAATCATATGATAAACGAATGCAGTAAATTAGTATAAGGCTAGACAAGACTGGGTGGGGAAAGTGATCGACTGGGAATTGTGCAAGAAGTTTGAATTTGGTCATACGAACAAATTGTATATGCACAACCGAGATCCCCTCCCCTCAAAAAAAATGAAACACATAAACTTCTCAGGGATTTTAAGAATCAAACGGATTACCTAATCTCGGTCAGACGACCAGACCCTGTGATAGTCCACAAAAAAAAGAGAACCTGCCAAATAGTAGACTTTACTGTCTTGGCAGTCCACAGAGTAAAAATAAAAGAAAGTGAAAAGGGAGATAGGTACCAAGATCTTGCTAGAGAAGGGAAAAAACTATGGAACAAGAAAGTGACATTAATCTAATTGTAATTGGTGCTCTTGCTACAATCACCCAAAGGATTGGTACAGAGACTGGAGAACTTGGAAATAAGAGGACAAATGGAGACCATCCAAACTACTGCATTATTAACATCGGCCAAAAATTCTAAGAAGAGTCTTGGAGACTCGAGGAGACTTGCTGTCATTTAAACTCAAGTGAAAAACCATCTGTAAATGCTGGGCGGGCAAAACTTTCTAAAAAGTAACAATAATGACAATACATGTCTACAACAGCTGTTAACATAGGGTCCTCTACACTTTACAATTACATGAGACGTTAAGAATTTTTTTAGGTGGGGATCTGTCTGGTTTGGTTATTTGGTTTAATAGCATATACAGCCGCTGCTCTGTGGGATGCTGCCTCCAGGACTTGTTCAATACAGCTCGCAGCATTCTTGTGCAATTGCCGTCAAGCTTTCTCTCTATAAGCTTATTCAGCGTCCATGTGGAACATCCATACAGCCATACTGTCACGACCGCTGCTTTGAAAAAACTGCTGTTTATTTCATCTGATTGGTCTGACTTCCATATGACCGATAGTCTATCCTATTTACCCAACCCCTCCGCTCGGGCAGGATAAGACACAAGGTCAATTTTTAAAGCGGAGTTTAACAGGTTTGAATTCAGAGTTTTTCCTTCTCCTAGACTAGTTGCCTCACCAAGGCTGAAGAACCTAGTCTTCTGGAGGGAGAATAATTGGATTCATACCTTTCCCAAGGGTATTAGTGCTATGTGAAATGCAATCAGTCTTGTCCAGGAATTGAACTCGTATCGCCGTGTCCATATCCGGTGACGATAACCATTACACCACGGGCACCTCCTATGACCGATAGTCTATCGATAGCTGTACAAGCCTTCGCTAGTCACGTGTTGATATCTTTTTCGGTAGATGATACACTACTTTCGAGATAGGTAAACTTGTCCACAATTTTCAGAGATCTACCATTTAGTGTGGAGATGTCGCATCTTTGATAATATATATATATATATATATCATCATCAAGTTGCAGGACGGCATGGATTTCCCTGACACTCTCCCCCACCTCTCTCTCTCTCTCTCTCTCTCTCTCTCTCTCTCTCTCTCTCCATCTGTTCCCATCATCCACCGCTTCCGGCAGGTCTTCCAAACGACATCCTGTGTCCGCACAGAGCTGATGTGAATAAATTTTTACTGATCGGCCCACACTAGCCCGCTACTTATGAGTTTGTCTTTGCTTCTACAGCAGTGTTCTGCATGTCTTCTTCGTCTTAAGTTGATGGTTTTTGAGATAGGGATAAGTGGCCGTACAGCTGCTGTTTCGTGGGGTATTGCTTCCAGGATTTGTTCAAAATAGCTCGTAGCTTTTTTGTGCAGTTCGCATCTAGCTTTTTGTCGATGCGTTTTGTTAGTGCCCAAGTGGTGCATCTCTACAGTAGTATTCACACAGCTTGGAAGAAATCCTATTTTATTGATTAACCGCGACCTCGGATAGGAATGCAGAGTCTTGTAACCGTATCCCCAGTAATTACTGCCTTCCATAGTTGTTGTCTATCACACCACGTTTTTGACCAAGTAAACCTCTGGTGCGATTAATCACCTGAAGAAGGCCAGAGTTGAAATTTGGCCGAAACGTAGTGGAGAAGAAACAACACAAAAACTACCAAGATGCAGACAAAAGTCTGCAATAAATAAAAAAAATTAATTCTGCAATAAATAAAAAAAATTAATTCTCAGATTAAGAAGCCTCATCTCAAAATGATTCCGATTAAAGTCAATTAATATATTATTAGCCAATCATTGACCATTCAGTTAGAATTGTATGAAACTTCTCGTATATTGTATAGATGAATCATTCGATATAAGTCTAATTTTGGACTTGATTTATATGTATTATATATAGAGAGTGAAGCCACAACTCTAAATCAACTAAAAAAGCTAGCCAAACCAAAAGAATTACATTTTAACTAACAAGTGTTATATAATTAAGCAGTGATTTTTTTATATTAATCATTTTTCGTTAATTATATTTTAGCATTCAGATTGGTTGGACTTTGAACTATTCGGGTTAAGAGTTCAGTTACATAGTCATTGGGTGAAGTTTTAGCCTCGCGCGGAAAAGATATGACAATCACCAATGTCATAATAAACCCCCAGACAAGAAATGGGGCTGGAGTGTGGATGACGTCATGCCCGGAAGAGATGGTCCCCAGAATTTGAGGATTTTGAAGAGTCAGTTGAGAGTTGAGATTGGACTATTGAGGCAGAGAGTTGAGTTCTCTACTGTTGAGGCATATAGTTGTTTTTTTCGGATCTCTACGGACAGAGATCTTAAACATCACAAGATGCGCCGCGCGTCAGCATAGTATGGTCAGCATGGTAAGAATCGTGTCTCTCTCCTCGTGTCGAAGAACGGAAGTCAAGAAATTAATTAACTGTTCGTATCTGAAACAACAGAGTCCGTCTAAAAAATGGCTCATTTGTCCAGTGAGTAGAGTGTTCGGCAGTGATTCGGAAGACCTGGGTTCAATCCCAGGTCACATCATATTAAAAACATTAAAAATGGTACTTGATACCTCCTTGCTTAACACTCAGCAATATAAGGTACGTATCAAGGATAAAGTGGAGCAATCCAGGGAAAGGAGTAGCACCCTCCCCTCCACCTCGGTGTAGTAGCTATTGAAAAGGGAGTCTTTCGGTAACCCTCGACTAAAGGGAGACAACTTTACTTTACTATTTGAATATGTATTTGTGGTACCGTTGTTATTGATATCATAATGATTATGGCTACGAGTAGTATGCAACACAAGTACTTATCTGAATGTTAAAATTTTCAATATGTAAAAATTCAGTATTTTTTAGAGTGGTCTTCCAGTTTAACTGCTTTTAGAAAAAAAAAAAGAGACAAGCGCAGAAAACTATTTATAAATATTCAAAACTAATTACAAACACATTCAATTTCGAATGTTTAAATCATTAAATTTTAAAGTCGAAGTTTCATTCACACATGAAGCCAATCCTGTTGCATTCATGTACGGTTTAGCCTTGAAATGTAATAAGTCATAAACTAAATAACTTCAGATAATAACCTAAACTGGCCGGAATTAACAAATCATATATATATATATATATATATATATCAGTAAAATTCAGTCAGCGTCCAAAGACAGTGGGTGTGGATTATTCGTCTATAGAATATATGAGGAATATCATATAAATCTATGTGAGTACTCGATGTATGGCTATAGTTACTTATCTTTTTCCATCCAGGTTTATAGAAAAAAAACTCATATACAGAGCGTATACAGTGTAATTAGAAGGAAACTCAAAGCTGGTAAAATTGTCATTATAAATTTATTTCACCGGAGTATAGTCATCTGATGAGACGGAGAATATAATGATATTCTCTGGCGAAATAAATTTACAATGAGAATTTAACCAGGTTTGAGTTTCCTTCTACTTGTACTATATATATATATGTGTACGTGTGTGTGTGTGTATATATATATATATATAATAATTGCCCAGAGACGATGAGTTTGGAATTATTCAGATATAGAATAAATGAGAAGTTTCATATAAATCTCCAGGAGTGGTTGATGCATGACAATTGATATAAAAATATCTGAAAATATATAAAAACTCATCCCGAGCAAATATATCTGGAATATAATTGGAAGAAAACTCAACGGAATCGGCCTATTGACATATTGCGTATTGTTCGCTAATGAGAGACTGGGGTTCAATCCCAGATCGAGTCATACCAAAGACTCAAAAAAATGGTACTTGGTATCTCCTTTCTCAACACACAGCATTGTAAGGTATGTGTCAAGGGTAAAGTGGAGTAATCCAGGGAAAGGAGTAGCGCCCTCCTCTACACCTTAGTTTAGTAGTTATTGAAAAAGGGAGCCCTCGACTACGGTTACCATCTTTTATATATATATATATATATATATATATGGAAAATAAGCAAATTTCCATCTAAAAAAGAGAGTTAATTTTTTTGTAAAAATTGGCTCCAGAAACTGTAATTTATGCATCCGTATTTTTTTTTTTTTTGTTTGCATTTGTATTTTTTTTTTCATTTAACCGGGTCACTGGGCTACTGAGTAGAGTGTTCACAAATTGTCCGGGAGACCGGGGTTCAATCCCAGGTCGTCATACCAAATACTCAAAAAGTGGTACTTGATGCCGCCTTGTCTTATACTCAGCATTATAAAGTAAGGATCAAGGGTAAAGTGGAGCAATCCAGAGAATGGAGCAGCCCCCTCCCCTACACCTCGGTGTAGTAGCTATTGAAAAGGGAACCCTCGGATGACCGTCGACTAATGCCACCAACTTTTTATTTATTCACCAATTGGTCTTTTAACTTTCTTTGAGATTAGCGGACGATACTATTTTGAATTGACTCGCAAATTTTGAAGGATCAAAACTCAATATAATTTTCTAAATATTTTGCCACTAAGATTGTAAAAATACATATTTTAACCAATTAAAATCGTAGATAAACCAATCGATATATTATCTAATTTGGATCCTAACTTAATACTATAACTAGAGAAATGATATGTATAAATCTTCTGTAAATTATAGATTCCTTTCCATTTTCTACTCAACTTCCTTACATTTTTCTTTAGAGTGAAAATCTAACATTCTATTCGTTCAAGCATGTTTAGTTTCATCATCACTTAATTATTTAACATTGAACGCAAATCTTTTGTTTATCCAGATGTATTTATACAAACATTACAGCTCCGGCTGCAAATAAGAAAATTTATTTTACACTTATTGACATACTCACACCAAGATCTTTTGCACTCATAAAATATGTTTTAATTTGTTTGTTTGTTTTGTTATTAAATGGCATATCAACCTTCTTGGGTTATTTAATGCCAAATCCATCCTTTTAGAAGAACAGCAGTGGTACTATTTAACCCATAAATGGGATGATAAGGGAGTTCATGCCTTTCCCAATGGTATTTTTTTACGAAGGTGAACATAATACCGCCACTTACGTTCGAAATCGCATACTACGATTCCGTAGGCCAGAGTTTTAACCATTACACCACGTGAGCATCAACCCTCTAGATCTTAAGGCTTAACAAAACTGCAATATTAAATGTATTAGATTTTCTTTTTGTTATGAAAATGTTGGAGAATATTTGCAATCTAACAAATATTTCTTTTTCCCATAAAAAAAGAGGACTTGACAATTTTTTTCAACAAACTTTCCGCTCACGTTTAAAGGGAAAAGAATTTTTGAATTTGTATACCAGGTTCAATGTTTCATTCAATTATTCACACACTTTTCCGTATTCACACACACACAGACACTCACATATATATAAACACACACACATATATATAAACACACACACACACACACACACACACACACATATATATATATATATATATATATATAAATGGTTTAGGGTAAAAATCAGGAACTGGAGTCCCAAAGAGATTCTGATGTGTTCAACCTCCTGCTATCAACTACTACCCTGACTCTGATACGATGGTATAGGGGGTGTCCTCGTGGTGTAATGGTTAAAACGCTGAACTGCGGAATCGTAGTAAAAGAGTTCGAACTCCAGTCGCACAATTACGTTCTCTTTCGAGCAAATACCTTTGGGAAAGGCATGAACCCCCTTATCCTCCCAGCTATGGGTTAAACTACCACTACTGTTCTTCTAGAAGGATGGATTTGGCATTAAATAAGGTTGATATCCAATCAAAACAATGAAACTTCACCAAACCATCCTCATTACTGACATCTATCAAACATTATACAGTGAAAATTTCAGATCAAAATTCAAGTTAAATCTGACTTTAATCTCATTAATTCACTTACGAGGAAAGTGTAAATGATTTCCCTCTTGTGACAGGGTACGAACGATTTTACAAGCTTTACAGACCTTTCTCTTAGACAACAACGGTATCGTAAAGAGAGAACACCTGTAGCGTTGGCAATTATCTT
The DNA here is from genome assembly GCA_963585895.1 of Sepioteuthis lessoniana. Classification (NCBI taxonomy): domain Eukaryota; kingdom Metazoa; phylum Mollusca; class Cephalopoda; order Myopsida; family Loliginidae; genus Sepioteuthis; species Sepioteuthis lessoniana. The sequence continues at coordinate 8,659,462 of OY757932.1, forward strand.
CCGTAAAAACTTGCCCAGATCTGTACCGATATCCAGAGGTTCCAGCGAGACTAACTGATGGCATATATATATATATATATATATATATATATATATGTATATATGTGTGTGTGTGTGTTTGTGTGTGTGTGTGTGGGTGTGTGCATGTTTGATTAAATAATAAATGCAGATTTTTTCTATATAATTTTATTAAGATCCTTTCAAGTTTCCTGATAAGTATCTTAGTTTCAGGTTGGAATTGGTGGATGAATTTACCAAAATTGTCCCGAGCTCTTTCGGACCATTCATCAGCCATCTTATTTTTTCTTTATTGTAGTCAATTTGTCTTTTTACAAGACTACAGCGATACTTTTGGGTGTCAGTATCGTGGTGAGCTGCAGGATAGTGTGTTTTAAAATATGTGTCGTTGGACAGCAGTATTTTAATATCGTTCCGAGCTCTTTCGGACCTTTCAAAGCCATCCTCAGAAGTTATTTGTATGTGTAAAAAGTGTTTTTTAAAAGAGTTGGGGGGGGGCTTTTTATAACGTTACAAAATTACGTGAACGCAAAGTTGGATAAAACTGAGATGCCGATGACACCGAACGAATCTAAAACAGAATGCTCGAGACAATTTTAATAAATTCATCTTCCAATTCCAACTTAAAACCAAGACACTTATCAGGAAAATTAAAAGGATTTTAATAAAATTACATAGACAAAATTTATCTTTATTATTTGATCAAAGTAGCTTAAATGAAAGACTGGTGCCCAGTTACGCACACTAACATATATATATGTGTGTGTGTGAGTGTGCGTGTGCCATTTGTCAGTCGCTGGAAGATAAGCAATTGCCCATGCAACCGTTTTCTCTCTTTACGATACCGTTTCTGTCCAAGAGAAGTACAAGGTGCTTTACAGCATCTTACGAGTTTCTGTGTAAGAGTTGCTGAAAATAAGTTGAACACAACATGGGAATCTCTTTAGGATTCCAGTAGGCTGGGGCTGCAGAATACACCGGCTGCTTCTCTGCAGAGGGGTAAGAACCCCACCCCCAAAGAGTGTCCTTGATATGACACTCAACAATCTGATGGTGACGTTCCAGCAATACTGGAGCTTTGGGGAATGCAGAGTACCCCTTTATTGCCATTGCTCCCAGGTTTACGCTGGCCCGGAGTGGTAGCACCTGATAAGGGCCCTATCTATGGATTAAACAGAACTAACGGTGTACTTATGCTAAGCTGAATTGTATGATTAAACTGAATAACTTGAAATAGAAATATTTTTTACAATTAAACCGTACTTACATTTAAACTGCGTGCTTATGCTAAACTAAACTATTTGAAATAGAACTGTTTTTGACATTGAAACTGTATTGACACTAAACTGAATTGTTTAACATAAAACTGTTTTGACATTTAACTGTTTTTAAATAAAATTATACTAAACTGAATTGTTTGAATTAGAACTGCTTGACTAAACTGAATAGCTTGAAATAGAAATGTTTTTCACAATTAAACTGTACTTACATTTAAACTGCGTGCTTACGCTAAGCTGAATTGTTTAAAATTGAACTGTTTTTGACATTGAAGCTGTATTTACACTAAACTAAATTGTTATATATAACTGTTTGAAAACACTGAATCGTTTGAAATAGAAATGTTTTTTGACAATTCAACTGTGTACTCATGCTGAACAGAATTGTTTGAATTAGAACTGATTATTTACATAAAAATGGATTTGGCGTTAAATAACCTACAAAGGTTGGTACGCCATAAAAACCAACCAACCAACTAAAGAGCCCCGTCTACCTAACAGGTTTACTCTGAGAGGAGAGAGAAGAGATTAATTTATGCCCGTTCTCAAAGCGTCAAAAAGTGGTGAAAAGTAAACAACCTCATCCAAGATTTGAACTCAGTTCACGTAATCCATTTTTACAACATCTGTTACACCATGTGGGCCTCATCCGACACAACGTTGATATTTAAGCGGTGTACATTCGCCAATCATCCGGGAGACCGGGGTTAAACCCCAGGTCGTGTCATACCAAAGACTTTAAAAAAGGTACTCGATACCTCCTTGCTTAACACTCAGCAATATAGGGTACGTACTAAGGGTAAAGTGGAACAATCCAGGGAAAGGAGTAGCGCCATCCCCTACACCTTGGTGTAGTAGCTATTGAAAAAGGAGCCTACTGGTCGCCCTCAGCTACGGTCACCAACTTTATTTAGTTTATATCTGGGTTGAATACAGTTCTCCTTCTTCTAGGTAGGTTCTCGTACCTTAGCTAGAGCGCCAAGTCTTTTCTGTTATTCGAGGAGATATTTAAGTAAAATACAAACATCCTTGAAAAGATTGAACTTGAACCTTCGAGTTCATTGTCTACAAGGATAAGTATCACACCACCCACGCCACCCGCGCCACCCACGCCTCAACACAAAACAAATCGTATATGATAAATACGTACACAAGTTAGACGGCTTTTTTAGGAAAAGAAATGTTTCAACCCAAAAGTAAAACCGCATAAAAACTCGTTTTTCTACAACAGTTGCATTCAACTTTTGCCCATAAATAAAAGAAAAATATGACGTCGACTGAATCTAAATGGTATAATTTCTCTTCAAACACACACACATACACACAAAACAAAAAAACTTCCGAATTTTTTTTCAAAACTTTGAAAATCTGGAAAAAAATATTCAGTTATTTTCTAACAAAACAAAAATGCATGAAATGTCTTCAAACGTGTTTGAAATTCAGGATAAACCGAGAATGCATCTAATATGGCGTGATGATTAATAAATCTAATTCACATACCAGGGTAGTGAGTTTGATTTTCACTGGGTGCCTCACTGTCATGGCCTGGTGTTTACAAAACAATTTCACCCGAAAACCTAGCTCAATAATAAATATGCCTGTCTATTTTAAGGTCAGTGAATTTGATCCTCATAGCTCTTTCATGATCAAGGGAAATTTGGAAAATAACAAAAAGAAACATGCAATACACAAATGAAAATACAATATATATATATATATATATATATATATATATGATATGATATGATATGATGATTATAAACACTAGAAATTCGTTTTCTGAAGTTTAATCTGGTGTGCGCAAAAATCAGACACAAAGTGGCTTATCAGTTGTATCGTGTCGTGTATATTTACATGTTAAGATGGACGTACACATGACACTCACACGAACATATATATATATATATATATATAAGTAAATGAAATGAAGTGCAGTTTCTTCCAAGCAGCGACAGTATCGATACTGCAATATGGATGCACCACGTGAACGCTAGCAAAACGTAGGCAGAAAAAACTTGATGGCAATTACAGGAGAATGCTGCGAGCAATATTGAACAAGTCCTGGAGACAGTACCCCACAAAACAGCAGCTGTACGGCTACCCACCACCCATCACAAAAACTATCAAAATTAGACGAACCAGACATGCGGGACACTGCTGGAGAAGTAGGAACGAACTCGTACGTTATGTACTCCTGTGGACCCCTTCACATGGACGAGCAAAGGCAGGACGTCAAGCTTGAACATGCTTACAGCAGCTGTGATGTAGCCCTGAAGACCTACCAGAAGCAATGGACGATAGGGAGAGGTGGCGAGAGAGGGTCAGAAATAACATGATGATGATGAAAAGTATGATTTTACTATTTAGATTTAAATTTTCATATGCTTCCCAATTTATCAATTAAAACCATAATTATCTTATCTAATATATTTTTAATGTTCATATATTACGTCTATAAGCGAACTAATTCTAACTTTAAAAACGATGTGGTACATTACAGTGATCATTATATTATAATTCTTATTAAAATGCTGCATATCTTGTTAAATCCATTAGCCTTCGAATTTATCAGTTGATATAGTAATAATTAAGTCTACAGGAGGTGCCCGTGGTGTAATGGTTATCGTCGAAGGAAATGAACTCGGCCACACGTGTTCAAATCTTGGACAAGACTGATTGCATTTCACATATCTCTAATACCCTTGCAATAATTGGATTCATACCTTTCCCAAGATATGAATCCAATTATTCTTCCTCCAACAATGGGTAAATAGTAGGGCAGACTGAGCTCTTCAGCTTTGGTGAGGCAACTAGTCTAAGAGAAAGAAAACTCTGAGTTCAAACCTGTTAAACTCCGCTTAAAAATTGACTTTGTTTCATATCCTGCCCGAGCGGAGGGGTTGGTAAATATGTATAATTAAGTCTAATATAAATAAAGTAAAGTTGGCAACCTTAGTCGAGGGTGATCCAAAATCTCCCTTTTCAATAGCTACTACGCCGATGTGTAGGGGAGGGCACTAATCCTTTCTCTGGATTGTTTAGCTTTACCCTTGGTCCTTACCTTATAATGATGAGTATTAAGCAAGGAGGAATCAAGTACCATTTTTTGAAACTTTGGTATGATTCGACCTGAAATTGAACCTCGATTTGCCGGGCCGTTGGTGAACACTTTACCCACAGGGTGGTATATATATATGTATATATATATATATCATTAGGACAGTCCAAATAAAGGACGATAAATATAGAATTTGTGAGGTTGTAAATGACTGGAGGAAATTATCAACATGTCCATAGTTGGATATCAGTTCTCTTCTTTTGTTCGACGGGTTGTATTCATCATGTTCTAGGAAGTATAATCTTTCTTCCAGATATAAGTAAGTAAAGTTGGCGACCGTAGTCGAGGGCGACCAGAAGGCTCCCTTTTCAATTGCGCTACTCTTTTCTCTGGATTGCTCCAATTTACCCTTGATACGTACCTTATATCGCTGAGTGTTGAGCAAGGAGGCATCAAGTACCATATTTAAAGTCTTTGGTATAACGTGACCTGGAATTGAACCGAGGTGTCCCAAACCATTGGCGAGCACTCTACCCACTAGACCAATGAATCAGCAGCAATTATCACCTCCTTTAAAAGCTTGTGCTTTTTTCGCAATATCACATTTTATTGTGGGAGATTTGCTCATTTCTTATGCTATTTGCCATATATTTTTAGATAGTTTAGAACTGTTAGCGTATTTTCTGTTGCTAAAAAACAAAGTTATGGTTGTAACCAGTGGCGACTCTAGCCTATTTTTGCTACTCCTGCACCCCCCGGCCCTCTGTCAACTTCAGTTCTCAACCCGTGGTCCGTGGACCCAAAGTAAGTCATCATAGTTGCTATTGCGTGATTCTCCATTGTATAGCACAGATTGACTAACGTACCTTGCATGGTAGTTTTTTTGTAAACAATCAAGATACTATATAATTTGTAGTCTTGTTAATACAATAGATAAGATAATTTTTTTTCCTTTCAAAAGTATAGAAGAAAAGAGATGTTCATTACTATGACGAGAAAAATATGTTTATTAGAATAAAGAAATTGATGACAAAGATTATTTGTTGAAAATGTATTCAAATAAACAAATTTTAGTTACAGAATGTAATATATGCAACATTCATGAAAGAAATAGAGATCTGTTAGTGGAAAACGAATTAAAACACGCCGTTTAACCAACATTTACCATAGCGATGATGATGACGTCGGCGACGGCTATAATCTGCTATTCCCCCTCTCTCTCTCTCTCTCTATCTCTCTCTCGGTCCCTCTCCCTCTTCCCAAGACAGGCGTCAGCAATCACATTGTGCTAATTTTTTTGAGTTGCTTTGCCATTGGCTACAGCCAAAAGCGGATTTCTCTAACATTACTGTTATTATAAGGGCACAAGACCCTTGGCACGGATTACGCGTGTTCAACATTATAGCCGATTTTATGGGATGTTCAATGGATCTGACGGTGGCCGGACAAAGACCATCCGTTCAAAACAGCATCGTTGTATTATTCCCAGATATATTTATGAACTTTTGACTACTTAGTTATCGAAACTTGAATAGATACGTAATTTAATTGAGATCAGACTAAATATGTTTGCTTGAAATTAATGGATGATTTTTAATCCATTTTGAATAACATTGACCGAGTTATTGATCGTGCCGGGCACGAGTAGCACTAGTCCCATCTCCGCCCCTGGTTGTAACACCTATTTTTCGAATTCATTTCAGTGGTACCGTTGTATAACTTTTCATCATTATTACTTTCCCCAGAGGCTTTATGTATCATATCATAAATCAATTACCCTTAAAAGGCTTCTAGTTCTCTTCTGGCAGTTGCATCTGACCTTTTCGTTGTTCATTCATGCAAATTTTTCTTATTTTCATTTCTCTTTAAACCATCATCATCATCATGTCGTGCCGCCAGCACGGATATCCCTGACCCTCTCTTGCCACTTCTCCCTATCGTCCATCGCCTATGGTAGGTCTTCAGGGCTACATCCCGTATCCTCACATAGCTGCTGAATGTATGTTCGAGCTGGTCGTCCTGCTTTTGCCCGGTCATATGTGGGGGTCAATTGGAGTACATCACTTATGAGCTCGTCCCTGCTTCTCCAGAAGTGTCCAGCATGTCTGGTTCGTCTAACTTGGATAGTTTTCGTGATGGGAGGCAGGTGGCCGTATAGTTGGTGGCTTGAGGGGTGTTACCGCCAGGACTTGTTCAATATCGCTTGCAGCATTCTTGTGTAATTGTCGTCTAGCCTCTTCTCCAGCCGTTTAGTTAGCGTTCAAGTAGTGCATCCATACAGCAATATCGATACGACCGCTGCCTGGAAGAAACTGCGTTTCATTTTATCGGTCAGGTCTGATTTCCATATGATCGATAGCTTATCGATAGCTGTCCATGTCTTCGTTAGCCGCGTGTCGATTTCCTTTTCGGTTGATGAGACGCTGTTTCCTAGGTAGGTGAATTTGTCTACTAGTTTCAGAGGGGGTTTTGAGGGTTCTGTCTAGTGTGGGGATGTCGCCTGTTTGATTATAGCACATATATTCCGTTTTGTGTGCATTGACATCGAGGCCAATGCCTGTGGCGGCTCGGTGTGTGTGTGTGTGTGTGTGTGTTTGGAAACTCCAAGGATGGAGCTTTTTGGGCCCACCCTGAAGAGCTAAAATCTATAAAAGTCTATCCATTTCAAAGCCCGACAAATTAATTCAAAACAAGTCATTTGTCCTTGCCTTTGAATGGACTCGAACCCTCATCAATAACTATTTTCACTCCACAACTTTTGTAGCCTCGTTTTATTTTTATATCTCAAGATATTGATTTAGATAAATGTTACTGACAATGTTCCTAAAAAAGGTATACGAAGAAAAAAGGATGTAGTATTACGAACCGAGATAATGTCGGAACATGTCAACGAAACCTCTCAAATATTTTATGAACACAAATCTCCGGACAGGCCGCCAAATATTATATGAACCGAGATGATTTTGACATATTCAGACATATCATTCACATGAAATACCCCTTCAAAATCTCGCGAGGTCGCTCATAACACATTAAAAATTTGAATGAGGCAGAAATCCACAAAGTGACAAAACGAAGACGATTTAGTGGAATTAGATAACAAGATTTATTCGCTAATTATATACGAACAATACAATAACAACGAGGATAAGGATTACGTAAAAAAAACAAATAAAACATTTGATTATGGAATGATGTCTGGAGGCGAATATATCAGCTTCAACGGAGGTGCCCGTGGTGTAATGGTTATCATCGTAGGAAATGGACACGGCAACTCGAGTTCAAATCCTGAACGAGACTAATTGCATTTAACATAGCACTAATACCCTTGGGAAAGGTATGAATCCAATTATTCTCCCACCTGCTATGGGTAAATAGTAGGGCAGACTAGGCTCTTCAGCCTTGGTGAAGCAACTAGTCTAGGAGAAGGAAAACTCTAAATTCAAACCTGTTAAACTCCGCTTAAAAATTGACCTTATGTCATATCTTGCCCGAGAGGAGGGGTTGGGTAAATATGATATCAGCTTCAACGTATATACATTAATAACATTTCGATCAGAAGTATTAAAAAATGTGCTTAGTTAAAAGTGTTTACGTTTCTCACTTCTGAGGTTTGCTAATTCAGTTTCAGTTGTGGGTAGAGTGTTCGCCAATGGTTCCTTGCCTTCTCGGAGAGCACATAGGATTATTGATCAAATGTCTCTTTCTTTTTTCTTCCACTTCATTGGGTTTGTGGGTAGAGTGTTCGCCAATGGTCCGGGAGACTTTTAAAAAATGGTACTTGATACCTCCTTGCTTAGCACTCAGCATCGTATAAGGTACGTATCAAGGGTAAAGTAGGGAAATCTAGGGAAAGGAGTAGCGCCCTGATTTGCTTTGGTTTGGTTTTATGGTATATCAACCATTGTAGGTTATTTAATGTCATATTCTCTTTATACATATATATATTAGATATATATGATTTGATTTGGTTTGGTTTTATGGCATATCAACTATTGTAGGTTATTTAATGCCATATCCTTTTCATAAATATACATTAGATATATATGATTTGGTTTGGTTTGGTTTTATGGCATATCAACTATTGTAGGTTATTTAATGCCATATCCTCTTTATACCTATATATTAAATATATAGGATTTGGTTTGGTTGTGTTTTATGGCATATCAACCCTTGTAGGTTATCTAATGCCAAATCCATTTTTATATATATAAACAGTTCAATTTCAAACAATTCAGTTGAACATAAGTACACAATTTAGTTCTCTTTGACCCATAGACAGAACTCTATCAGATGCTACAACTCTGGGCCAGAGTGGATCTGGGAGTGATGGGAATGAAGGTTTACTCTGCATTCCCCAAAGCTCTTGCATTACTGAAGAATCACCATCAGATTATTTAGTGTCATATCCAGGATACTCGTTGTGGGGGACTTACCCCTCTGCAGAGAAGTAGTCGGTATATTCTGCAGCTCTAGCCGGCTGTGCCATCTTTTTACAAAATTATTTACATGTATTCACATGGTTTCAAGTATTCCAATCTAATACAAATAATGTAGAAGAGTTTTATTTTGCGTTCAATTCACAATATAATATTAATATTGCAAATTGTATTTCCCGCATGAAAATATCAACTTGCACATTGCTAAATGACTAAAGTCGTAATTTACTAAGCGTTTTGATTAGATGTGGCACAAGGCCGGGTGAATGGTGCACTAATGATAAATGGTAATAGTAAATCCCTTGAGATAAAAAGTAACATTTACGTATAAAGGGATTATTTTTCTCTGTCTTGATTTTCTTTATCATCATTTACAATGTCTAATCCCAGTCTAGGAGAAGGAAAACTCTGAATCGAAACCTATTAAACTCCGCTTAAAAATTGACCTTGTGTCATATCCTACCCTAGCGGGGGGGGGGGTCGGTAAATAGGATCGTCATTTACAATGTTTCTTAGTGTTATTTGATCAGTCTCTTGAGACTATGGACTTGTGTCTAGATCCTCCACACACACACAGAGGCTTGGGCAAGGTTTTATGGAGGACCTTCAGATGCAGCTGCAGCAGATCTCCCATCTTTACGACACCGAAGCTTTCCGAGTGAGGAGAAAGTTGCTACACAATTTGACTTTTTTTTTTTTTTTTTGCTTTTTATGACTTATCGACCTTTGTGGGTTATTTAATGCCAAAGCCATTTTTGTAGAAAAACTGCTATTTACTATTTAACCCATAACTGGGGTAAAGATAAGAGGTCATCGCTTTCCAAAGGGTATTAGTCCGAAAGTGAACGTAATTGCACGACCGGGATTCGAACTCGCTTACTTCGAGGCAGCAGTCCAGCACTTCAGCCATTACGCTACGAGGACTCTCCCCATACAATTTAAACTTCGTGTCGTAACAGTTACTAGAGCAAGGTTTGACACAACATCGACCTGACTAATCCCAGTCAGAATACATCGACTGCATCTCTGCTGAGAGATAACCCCCAACAACGAGTGTCCTGGATATGACATTAAACAATCTGATGGTTTGGCTCTTGTAATGCTGGAATTTTAGGGAATGCAGAATGCCACTTCACTGCCATCGCTCCCAGATCCACTCTGGCCCATAGTGGTAGCACCTGATTGAGTTCTATCTATGAGTCAAATAGAACTGTCTGACATTTAACTGTTCGCAAACAAATGAATGATATTAAATTGAATTGTTTGAAATAAAACTGTTTGATCATTTGATAGTGTGTAAACAAATGATTGAAGTTTAATTGAATTGTTAGCAATACATGGCAATACTTGGAACCACTTAACTTTGTTGACTTATGCTAAATTGAATTGTTATCAATAGAACTGTTTGGTTATAAAAAAGTGAGTGAATAGATTACTGATGTTTAATTGAATTATTAGCGATACATAGCAATACTTGGAACCATTTAAATTTGTTGACTTATTCTAAATTGAATTGTTAGAAATAGAACTGTCTGTATCTACAAAATAAGTTTAGAAATCATATATTTGATATATATTCAAAAACAGGATTTGGTATTTAAAAAGTTAGCGACCATAGTCGAGGGTGACCCGAAGGCTCCCTTTTCGATAGCTACTACACCAAGGTGTTGGGGAGGGCGCTACTCCATTCCCTGGATTGCTCCACTTTACCCTTGAACCGTACCTTATAATGCTGAGTGTTAAGCAAGGTGGTATCAAGTTCCATTTTTAAAGTCTTTGGTATGACTCGACCTGGGATTGAACCCAGGTCTCCCGGGCCATTGGCGAACACTCTAACTATGCCATAAAACCAAAATAAACCAAATCAATCGGACTGACTAAAAGACTTCAGCTCTCGTTTTTATATTCAGATTTTTTCTTTCTTCTAGACTGGTTGCCGTACCAAGCCCAGATATCCCAGTATGCCTGACTACTTTACCCAAAAGAGAGAATATTGGCTTTAACGTGATTTGAAATGCAAGCAGACTCGTCAAGAATTTGAACCCTGTCCATTTTCTACAACAATAACCAGAATGTTTCTCGCTTATATTTTTTGGAATTCTTGGATGGTGCCGTTTGTTCATTTTAGAATGCCGCTTCTAAGTCTTGGAACAAATCCAGAAGATAGGCAAACGCAATTTACACGCACCTAGTTCTAACGCGTGTCATTTCCTTCTTGTCCACACACAGAGAGATACCATTTTTCAACAAGAAGGTCGCGAGCGATGAAAAATGGTTGAATAGCGAGAACGTAAAACGAAGAAAAATCATGGCTAAATCGAAAAGAGTCTACAATATATCAACCTCCACTGAATTTAATGAATGAAAACTATTTGTTTGTATAACAGGATTCTTTAAAAAGAAATTGTTGACGTCCTAATCAAAGCCGGGTATCGCACACGTCGAGGTTAGCTAAGAAACATAAAAAAATCTCTTCTTGTTTAATTTTAGCAATTTCGATTCTACTCTCTTTGTCGTCAATTTGAACCGTGTCCATTTTCTTCGACAGTAACCAGGATGTTTCTCGCTTATATTTTCTGGAATTCTTGGATGGTGCCGTTTGTTCATTTTAGAATGCCGCTTCTAAGTCTTGGAACAAATCCAGAAGATAGGCAAACGCAATTTACACGCATCTGGTTCCAACGCGTGTCATTTCCTTCTTGTCCACACACAGAAAGATACCATTTTTCAACAAGAAGGTCACGAGCGATGAAAAATGGATGAATTTTTTCATTCTTTAGAATGTAAAAAATTATCTATCTCTGAAAATAATATTATTGTATATCATATATATTTGTATAGATCGTATGGGGTCAAGTCTTCTTTTAAGACAGGGAAATGACCCTTAAGTCAAGAATATGATAACTAGTTGGAAAAATGAATTTTTTATTATAAATGTTCAGCAATGGGTTGAGATAAGGATGAATCTCTGCAGAGATCAAGGGTAATGTAAATCTATGTTTGTCATTGTTTGACCACCCAGCATGAATGTTAGGCAGTCCGGTGCCAGGCTGGAACATCCCAAAGCAGTTGGACTGAGCAACAGAGTAGACATCTGTTAAGTTGTTGTAACCATATTTACCCAACCCCTCCGCTCGGACAGGATATGACACAAGGTCAATTTTTAAGCGGAGTTTAACAGGTTTGAATTTAGAGTTTTCCTTCTCCTAGACTTGTTGCCTCACCAAGGCTGAAAAACCCAGTCTGCCCAACCCAGTCTGCCCAGCTCCCATAGCTGGAGGAAGAATAATTGGATTCATATCTTTCCCAAGGGTATTAGTGCTATGTGAAATGCAATCAGCCACGTTCAGGATTTGAACTCGTGTCGCCGTGTCCATTTCCTACGATGATAACCATTACACCACGGGCACCTCCGTTAAGTTGTTGAAACAGAAATGATGATATTGATGCTTTTATTCAGGAATTGCTAAAGGATTCAAATTAACATTCTATTCTTGTTATATAAAGAATTTGCATGATTAAAAATGAAATTTAGCATGGATACATACCCTACAAAATTACTTGGAAGGGGACTAGAGTTTCATGTGTGTACTATCAATAAAAGTGCCCATACGAAAAAAAGTCTGGAAACTTATATAATGATCCTCGTATATATATATATATATATATATATAGTATTATTCGGTCTAGTTAAACCAGAGTTGGGAGTAATTCCTTCAGGACAAGAAAATCATTCAGGAGCTGAACATTTAAATTTTCCTGGTAGAGAGCTCAATGTAATTGATTTTACAGAGCAATGTTTCTTTAAAGAAAAAACCAAAGACCGGTTATTTTAGGATACATTCAAATTTTCCTGTTATATTTTTCTTCGTGTTTTTGGTTCACACCAGAAACGAAAAACTGGATGGAAATAAATTTATAATCCTAAAATAACCGGTCTTTGGTTTTTTCTTTAAAGATATATATATATATATATATATATATATATATGGAGTGCTGAGTGCCAAAAACACAGAGTTGAATAAGAATTTTTTTTTTAAATCATGTTACAATTTGTTACAACTCAAATGTTGTAAATGTTAGAATTTCATGTCACTATTTGTTCAAGTCTTGTTACAATGTCATGTGAATGCTTATTACAATCACAATTAAAACAATTACTATGATTTCATGTAACTATTTGTTACAATCTCAATTGTTACAATTTAATATGACTGCTTGTTACAATTTCAGTCGTTATAATAGTTACAATTTTATGTAACAATTTGTTCCTATCTTGATTATTACAATTGTTACAATTGCATGCAGCTATTTGCTTCTTACATAATTGTTACAATTCTTGTGACTGCTTGTTACAATTTCAATTGTTATAATAGATACAATTTCATGTAATAATTTGTTCCAAGCTCAGTTGTTACAATTTTTACAATTACATGTGACCATTTCTTTCTGTCGCAGTTGTTACAATTTCATATAACTGCTTGTTACAATCACAATTGTTAAAATTGTAACAATTTTATGTGACTATTTGTTTCAATCTTGATGGTTACAATATCCTGTGGCTGCTTGTTACAATCTCCGCTGTTATAATTATTACAATTTCACGTGACTGCTTGTTACAACCTTATTTGTTATATTTGTTACAATTTCATGTGATTATTTGTTTCAATCTTAATTGTTACAACTTCATGTGAATGCTTGTTACAATCTCCGCAGTTATAATTGTTACAGTTTCATGTGACTGCTTGTTACAACCTTAATTGTTATAATCGTTACAATTTCATGTGATTATTTGTTTTAGTCTTAATTGTTGCAACTTCATGTGACTACTTGTTACAGTCTCAATTAGTATAATTGTTACAGTTATATGTGACTGCTTGTTACAATTTCAAATGTTACAATTGTTACAGTTTCATGTGACTGATAATTTCAATAACTGTTTGTTACAATCTCAATTATTATAATCATTACAACTTGTTACAATCTCCATTATTATTATTGCTACAATTTCATGTGACTGCTCGTTACAATCTAAATTGTTTTAATCGTTTCAATTTCATATAACTATTCGTTTCAATCTTCATTGTGACAATCTTATGTGACTGCTTGTTACAATCTTAATTTTTATAATTGTAACAATTTTAGGTGTCCATTTGTTTCAGTTTTAATTGCTACAATTTGATATAACTGCTTGTTACAATCTCAATTGGGATTATTGTTACAATTTCATGTGACTGCTTGTTACATTCTCAATTGTTTTAATCGTTACAATTTCATGTAACTATTTGTTTCGGTCTTCATTGTGACAATTTCATGTGGTTACTTGTTACAATCTCAATCATTACACTGGTTACAATATCATGTGGCTGTTTGTAACAATCGTTTAAAAGTTACGATCATTCGTTGTTTTTTTTTGTGTGTGTGTGTGTGTGTGTGTGTGTTTAAGTAGGACATATAAATTTCATACGATAAATTATATCTTATAGCAACGTGGCTTCACTTTGATTATCGTTTATTGTTAGACTGTATCATTGAGATACCAACTTTCTGCAAGGTCAGTAAGTCCAAGGTCAATAAGTATCTTTCTGTTTCTTACTCACCTGAGTCACTCACTCCCCCCCCTATTCATACATTCATATTCGCATCATCACTTATCTCACACTCTCCAATCATTTTTTTTCTATTTATTTACCTCATGGAATTTAATGTATGTACTTTGTAGGATTCTTTAGTAAGAACTAGTTGAAGTACTCGTCTACGCCAAGTAAGAAATCATTATTTTGATCACGAATGTCAAGGCTGGAAGAAAAATGTTAGAAATTATTTCTTCTTTATCCATTTATATAAACAATTTCCGTTTTGATATCTTTGTTCTCAATTTTTTTTAAATGACACAAAACGATTATCAACGGTATTTTCTTTAACAAAAGGTGAATTTACATAACATAAAAGATATTTACCAATTATATTTTCATTATCGCACAAAGATAATATTGGCCGGTGAAAAAAATTCGTTTTCTCGAAAAATATCTTTTGCATTCATTCAGGTGTCTAACAGGACACTTAGCGCAATAGATAAGGCGTTTGAATAAAAAGTGTTTCTGAGTGACGTTACGTTGCGGGTTCAGTCCCAGCTACAGATAAATAACAAAAATACATATTGTTGGGTATCACCAACCTTTTCGGCATAATCAACTAGGCCATCTACCATATATGGCAGTAGCTCTAATACCAAGAGCACCAGTCCAGATCAGTCTGCGAGTCTGAAGAGCCGTTACTATTGTTGAAGTATATCCTTAATCTGTCACTAATACTATGTTCTTACTACTAACAGTCTCTCTCTTGTGAATACTTGTTCCTGTAAATATAACTCGTATCTCATGGTTTGTCTTTTTATTACTTCTACCTGCGTTCATTAACCAGAACACAACACATGTTATAGCTTAATACTTATATGCAGTCATGTTTAACGGAATTAAAACAATCGGGTGGGTTATATAAAGGGTTTAGTTCGAGGTTCTGTGTAGGCTCCCAAGTTCGACATGAAACACCTGACGAAGGTCAGAGGACATATCGGCCGAAACGTTATGAATATGAAGATGAAGACAATAGTCTGAATATTCTAAATAATAAAAATCATCAAACTTCATCTGAGAAATTCACACAGGTATATACTTAATTTTAATATCAATATTTTTGAAACCAATGTATTGATAAAAGTTCATACTCGTATTTAACAGGTAAATACTTCAGACTGGAAACATGAAACGAGGGATAAAGGCGTTTAGTTGTAAAGTACTTCTAAATGAACTCATCTATAGGTTGCAGGTTCAATCCCGACTACAGATAAATAACAAGTAATAGATACCAAAGATTAACCCTTGTACTCGATCAAGATTAACAGATTTAGAACAATCCTATATATTTAATATATATGTGTAAAAAGGACTTGGCATTAAATAACCTCCAAGGGTTGATATGGTTTAAACACAACCAAACCAATTCACACACGTATATTTAATATATATGTATAAAGAAGATTTGGCATTAAATAATCCACAAGGGTTAATATGCCATAAAAGCCCACGAAACCAAATCAAATCATATATATTTAATATATATGTATAAAGAGGATTTGGCATTAAATAATCCACAATGGTTGATATGCCATAAAAAGCCCACGAAACCAAATCAAATCATATATATTTAATATATATGTATAAAGAGGATTTGGCATTAAATAACCTCAAAGAGTTGATATGGCTTAAACACAACCAAACCATATCATATATATTTAATACGTATGTGTAAAAAAGATTTGACAAGGGTTGATATACCTTAAAAACCTACCAAACCAAGTCATATATATCTAATATATACGTATAAATAGGATTGTGCGTTAAATAACCAACAATGGTTGACATGCCGTAAAACACAACCAACCGATCTACTAGTCGACTGAAAATTTAATAAATACTTTTTGACACTTTTGTCTGAAAAAGTTTTATTCAATTGCTGAAATCCGAATCTAAAGAATGTCTTTGTACGATGAATGACGAAGTTGGTTATGATTTCTAAGAAACACGTTTTTTCCTCAAATTGTTTCAAGTTATCTCATCTATCTATCTATCTTGGTCTGTTCATATTTATCAAGTTATTTTTAGCAAAGCTGTGGTTTTAGTATTTCCAGCCTTGAAATCGTCGGTATGTTAACAGCAACATGATATTTGTTTTCAATACAAATGTCGTCATTAGAGTTGCCTACCTATTTCTTCCGGAATTCAAATTCCTATTCTTATAAGATCACAATGCGTATCTTGTGAATACATCAATTCAATTCTACATATGACTTTTATTATTCAGTCGAGCAAAAATAAACATTTTGACAACTTTATCAAAGGAGAAAAAAAAGAAAGAATATGTTTAAAAACTTCTTTAAATTCATTAGGCTATTTTCTTTCCTTTTTTTTTTTTTTTTTTTTTTTTTTTTTTCGCACAATGAGTTTTACGCTTCTGTGGAATGTCCTTTCATTAACAGAATGACTTTTCAAGTTAAGCCAAGCATTTATCTATGCACGTAGGCACCGATTATAAGGATTTTAGAAGTTTTTGAGGAATTCTAAAAGCGAGGAAGCGTAAAAACAAAGAGAGGAAGATTTAAATCAGAAAAAAAATCATTAAGGTTTACCTATTTAATGGCATATCAACTACTTATGGGTTATTAAATGCCGAAATTTGATTCATTTGTAAAAGTTTATCATAAACATTTCAATGTTCTCTGATATTCATTCTTTTTTTTTGTTTTTGAGGGGGTGTATTTGTTTTACGGCATTCAAATCCTTATGGGTTATTTAATGTAACATGGGGTGTTTAAAAGCCATGTGAAAGAGAGGTGAATTCAGTTGTTTTAATCAATTTTATTTTTTTATATAATCCATTTAATGTTAAATTCTACTCTACTGTTAAAGTGAGTAAGAATCTGGTTAGAATTTTAAAAATTATTTTAAATTCTAATATGTATTTAAAGAATATATATGTTAGTTAATGGAATATTTAGTAAAGAATTCTTACTTAACCTACTGTTAAATTTAATTGATTATAAATTTGGTTAGAAAAAATTAATTATTAATAAATTATATGTATATTTACTAGTTTTGGATTTGAGTTCTAATCAATATATTTTCTAAACTAAATTTTAACAGCACACCCCGACAAAAAAAGTCATTTTATAACAAAAGGTTTTTTTTAACTATTTTAGAAAGCAAAGAATTTTCTTTTCTTTTTTTCGTTTTATTTGTTCTTTTGAAAACAATTTTTGAGTGAAACATTTTAAGATCGTATTCTAACATCGCCCTGAAGATGGTTTTATGAAAAAAATATACATAAGCAAATATATCCTCTGAATAATTTGTTTTCAATATTTTTATAATCATACACACAGAGACACACATATAGATAGACAGACAGACAGGAACAGATAGAAAGAAAGAAAGAGAGAGAGAGAGAGAGAGAGAGAGAGAGAGAGAGAGAGAGGTGGGGTTAAAGATGGAATGGATGTGGAGAAAAGAGGAGTTGGAGCAGAATCACAGAAAAAAAAGAACCTTTAAATCTCTGACATCAAAACAAGGATTAGAGGATAGCGGCTGTCTTCAATTAATAAGCAATGAATTTGAGCATGAAAGGGTCACAGCAAATCTGTTCGCTGGTTTCTCCTTTAGACCCCAAAAATTGTTTGATTGTTTTTTGTTTTGTTTTCTTGGTTTTTGTTTGTTTGTTTGTTGTTGGAGTTTGTTTTTTTGTTTTTGTTTTTATTTTTTGCTTTTTTTTCTTGCTCGTTTATGTCTTGTTTATTTTTTGAAAGTTACAACCCTCTTGAGTATCTAAAGAAGTGGCAATTCTTTTTTGTTTATTTAGTGAAAGATCCTTAGCCGTCAACTTTCTTGCAGGACATATAAGCTCTATTTAATAGGTTAATGGCGAACATATTCCAATGGTACATTTGGTACAGTTTGAGTTGAAGCATGACGGGCCAGGGACAAGGAGGCTAACCGATACCTTCCTTCATATAAGGATAAGAGCCATTTAAAGTTAATTTTAGTTACTGGAGATCCGTCTCTGAGACAGGGCTTCCTCATTTCCCTAAAACTGTCTATGTTAGTGGGTACGACATAATGCTTTCGGTGCCAATGGAGTCGAGGAATTTCTCTTACAACAGAATGACACGAAAAAAAAAAACAGCAATATCGATTGGACCCATGTGACTGTTAATATCGGGTGTCTCAGTATACATGGGACCAATGTAATTGCTAATATAGGGTGTCTCAATATACATGGGACCCATGTGACTGCTAATAACTCGACTAATAATTATGGTGCGTTTTTTTTTTTTTTTGTTTCAAATTTGAAAATAGCATACTATAACAACTATCAATCCTCGATCACAATGCCTTGGACAAAAGAGGAAAAATATTTTGCGCCACTACTTATTTGGAGACAAATTAATTCAAAACTGTCTCAAAATAGATGCAACCCATTAAAATGAAAATCATTTATTTCTGAAACAAGAACCTCAAAAAAAAGATTGCATTTCCTAGAAGCTGATACGATTACAATAAAAAAAACCCACTAATTTGATGTCTAGCTCAAGGGATGCTTTTTGACTGGATACTTTCCAAATGACTTCCATTGCGCTCGTCTCAGTAATAAATCATTATTATATTAATGGGATGCATCTATTTTAAGTCACCCTGATATATATATATATATATATATATATATATATATATATATATATATATATATATATATATATATGTGTGTGTGTGTGTGTGTGTGTGTGTGTGTGTGTGTGTGTGTGTGTGTGTGTAAGTGTGTGTGTAACTGGGCAGCAGTCTTACATTTAAGCATGTTTAATCAAATAATAAAGATACATTTTGTCTATATAATTTTATTAAGATCCTTTCAAGTTTCCTGATAAGTGTCTTGGTTTCAGATTGGAATTGGTGGATGTATTTACCAAAGCGCTCGGGACAATTTTATTAAATTCATCCACCTATTCCAACCTGAAACCAAGACATTTATCAGGAAACTTGAAAGGAGCTTAATAAAATTATATAGACAAAATGTGTCTTTATTAATTTAGTATATATATATATATATATGTAACACAGTAGACACCCTGTATAAAGGATTTCAGAAAAAATGGTAAGAAAAAGAATTTAACAGTGCATTTGGGGGAGAATTTTATCTTTGTGTTGATATTCTATTAACGGTATATATGTTCTGTGCTAAGATATATTTAAACTAGGTGTGAAAAGATAGAAAAAGCGAAGATGCTCAAGGTGACATAGCAAACAAACAAACAAATAAACAAATAATAATAATAATAATAATAATAATAATAATAATAAGAAGAAGAAGAAGAAGAAGAAGAAGAAGAAGAAGAAGAAGAAGAAGAAGAAGAAGAAGAATATCAAACCCTGGGGTCATTAACAAAAAGAAAGAGAACTTGGCGTCAAGTGCATTTTGCCGTTCTGGCAGACCCCAGAATGAAAATAAAAGGAAACGGAAAGATAGAAAAATACTTAGACCTTGCTAGAGAACTAAAAAAAGTGGTAGAACATGAGGCTGACGGTGATATTGATCGTAGTTGGCTCACTTGGAACGGTTTCCAATGGAAAAGAGACCGAGAGAATTGGAAATTATTGGAAGAACCCAGACTATCCAGACTACAGCATCGTCGGGATTGGCCAAAAAACCCAGAAGAGTCCCGAAGACTTGCTCTCACTTAGAATTTTGAGAAAGTCTACCAGATAATGCTGGTGAAAAAAAAACTTGCAAGAAATAATAATAATAATAATAATAATAATAATAATAATAATAATAATAATAATAATCATAAAAATTAAAATAATAATGATAATAATAAGGGACTGGAGGACTTGGAAGTTGGCGGACGAGTGGAGACCATCCAGACTACTGCATTATTGAGAACGGTCAGAATACTGAGAAGAGTCCTGGAGACTTGAGGAGACTTGCTGTCACTCAAACTCCAGTGAAAGACCATCAGCTAATACTGATGTGAAAAACTCTAATGAGTAAATAATAATAATAATAACTTTGGCATACAAACGGATCACCTAATCTCGGCCAGACAACCAGACCTTATAATAATCAACGAAAAAATAAAGAGAACTTGCAAAATCGTGGACTTTGCTGTGCCGGCTGACCACTGGGTAAAACTGAAAGAAAGTGAAAAGAAAAATAAGTACCTGGACCTTTCTAGGGATTTTTTAAAAATATATGGAATATAAAGGTGACAATTATATCAATTATATGATTGGTGCTTTTGGTACAGTCACCAAATGATTATTAAAGGGAGTGGAGGACTTGGAAATAAGAGGACTAGTGGAGAAAATCCAAATTACAGCATTATTGAGATCGTCCAGAATACTGAGAAGAGTCCTAGAGACTTGAGGACACTTGCTGTCACTCAAACTCCAGTGAAAGACTATCACCTAAAACTGATGTGGAAAACTCTCTAGGAGTAAATAATAATAATAATAATAATAATAATAATAATAATAATAATAATAATAATAAGAAGAAGAAGAAGAAGAAGAAGAAGAAGAAGAAGAAGAAGAAGAAGAAGAAGAAGAAGAATTGACGGTGATACAAATTCTAAATGGAGCACTACATACAAACAACAAAGGATTGGTACATGGAGTGGAGGACTTGGAAATAAGAGAACGAGTGGATACCATCCAAACTACAGCATTGTTGAGCTCGGCAAGAATATAAAGAAGAGTCCGGGAGACTTGAGGAGACTTGCTCTCACTCAAACTCCGGTGGAAAACCATCAGCTAACGCTGGTTTGAAACACTCAAAAATGAAAAGCAATAAAACTGGGAAGACGTGGCCCTGGAGGTGACTGTGTCTCCGTAAGATTACGGATGTAACTCCTTGACACATCAGATTAAGTGGTCGCACGTTTACCATGACTAGTTAATTTAGCAACGCTTGCGTGTGATGTAGATGTGGTCACTGGTTCGATCTCCAGCGGGGAGGATCACGGTATTCGCTACCTAATAAGGTCGAAACAGCTGTCCAGTGTTACTGTATGTTGCACACAGCGTTTGGCAGATTTTCTCATCATGGTAATTCAATTTATCATATATAAAT
Organism: Sepioteuthis lessoniana; assembly: GCA_963585895.1. NCBI lineage: Eukaryota > Metazoa > Mollusca > Cephalopoda > Myopsida > Loliginidae > Sepioteuthis > Sepioteuthis lessoniana. The sequence goes on from OY757932.1 coordinate 8,680,935, forward strand.
AATAAAACTATCGAATATGAGGTGATACCAGTTCTAATTGGTATAATTGGTACAATTACAAAAGGATTGGTACTGGGATTGGAGGACTTGGAAATAAGAGGACGAGTTGAGAACATCCAAACAACAGCATTACTAAGATCGGCCAAAATACCAAGAAAAATTCTTGAGACCTTAGAAGACATAATGAGACTTGCTTTCACTTTGGGTCCAGAGAGAAACCATCAGTTCACGTTGGTGAGAAAAACTCTGGAAAGAGTGAAATAATAATAATAATAATAATAAAGGCGAGACACGTCTGAGTCGGCAAGGTGATCCACTGGGAAATGTGCAGGAAATTTCAATTACAAATGGTATATGCACAACCCAGCACCTGTCCTAGAAAAGGACTCGCATAAACTCTTACGGGACTTTAATATACAAACGGATCACCTAATCCCGGCCAGAAGACCAGACCTTATAATAATCAACAAAAAAAAAAGAGTATCTGCAAAATTGTCGACTTTGCTGTCCCGACGGACCACAGAATAAATCTGAAGGAAAGTGAAAAGAAGGATAAGTACCTCGACCTTGCTAGAGAATTGAAAAAGCTGTGGAACATGAAAGTAACGATTGTGCCAATTGTGATTGGTGCGTTAGGCACAATAACTAAAGGATTATTAAAAGGCCTGGAGGACTTGGAAGTTGGCGGACGGGTAGAGACTATCCAAATGACAGCATTGCTGAGTACGACCAGAATCCTAAGACGAGTCCTGGAGACTTGACGAGACTTGCTGTCACTCAAACTCCAATGAAAAACCATCAGCTAATACTGATGTGAAAAACTCTAAAGGAGTAAATAATAATAATAATAATAATAATAATAAAAGCTAATGACAATGCATAAGGCATTACATCCCAGAGACGACGTTGACAGACTATATATTTCAAGAAAAGAGGGAGGAAGAAGACTTGCCAGCATTGAAGACAGCGTTGACGCATCGATACAACGACTCGAAGACTATATACAAAATCACGGTGGGGGACTCATTACAGCTATCAGAAACGATACTGATAACACGATGGACAACAGAATGACAATAACTAGGAAACAAAAATGGGCAGGAAAGCAACTCTATGGAAGTTTTAAACGAGTGATGAACAACATCTCACACGACAAAAACTGGATATGGCTAAGAAAAGGAAACTTTAAGAGAGAAACAGAATCTCTCCTAATATCAGCACAAAACAACGCCATAAGAACCAATCAAATCAAAGCGAGAACAGATAAGACTCAACAAAATAGCAAATGTAGACTATGCGGTGACAGAGATGAAACCATCAATCACATAATAAGCGTGTGCAGCAAATTGGCACAGAAGGAGTACAAGGTTAAACACGACTGGGTGGGCATGGGGATCCACTGGGAGATGTGCAAACAATTTCAATTTGACCATACATACAAATGGTATATACACAACCCAGCCCCTGCCTTAGAAAAGAACACACATAAACTCCTATGGGATTTTGACATACGGATCACCTAATCTTAGCCAGAAGACCAGACCTTATAATAATTAACAAAAAGAAGAGGACAGGCAAAATTGTCGACTATGGTGTCCCGGCTGACCACAGAATAAAACTGAAAGAATGTGAAAAGAAGGATAAGAACCTCGACCTTGCTAGGGAACTGAAAAAACTATGGAACATGCAGGTGACAATTAAACCAATTGTAATTGGTGTGTTTGGAAGAGTAACAAAAGGATTACTAAACGGACTGGAGGACTTGGAAGTTGGCGGACAAGTGGGGACCATCCAAACTACTACATTATTGAGAACGGCCAGAATACTGAGAAGAGTCCTGGAGACTTGAGGAGATTTACTGTCACTCAGACTCTAGTGAAAAACCATCGGCTAAAACTGATGTGAAAAACTCTAAAGAGTAAACTATAATAATAATCAGAACACTCGAAAATAAGGAAACTTACAAGTGCTTCGTAATATTTGAAGCGATCAACATCAAGTCAGTGGAGATGAAAGAAAACATTTTTAAAAGAGTCCATTGGAGTTTGCGTCGATGCATCGACAAGACAATTCGGAGACTACATAAAAAAGAGCAAAGAAAGGAAAATCACAGTATGGATATTTCAAGAGACAAACAAGCGAAATATCACAGGGGAAGACTTGGACATCACTAAGAAAGAGAAACCTTAAGAGAGAAACAGAATCTTTTCTAAGAACAGCACAAAACAACGCCATAAGGACCAACTATGTTAGAGCAAAAATAAACAAGACACAATAAAATAGCAATGTAGGTTATGTGGTTAAAGAGACGAAACGATCAATCATATAAGTGAATGCAGCAAATTAGCTGAAAAGGAGTATAAGACAGTTCTATCTGACTCATAGATAGGACCCTATTAGATGCTACCACTCCAGGCCAAAGCGGACCTGAAAGCGATGTCAATGAAGGGGTACTCAACATTCCCCAAAGCTCAAGCATTACTGGAACCTCACTATCTGATTGTTTAGTGTCATATACAGGACACTCATTGGGAAGGTCTCACTCCTCTGCAGATATGCAGTCGGCGTATTCTACAACCCCAGCCGTCTGGGCTGCAAAATATGTTTACAATCATATATACCTAACATTTATGTATAAACAAGCTTTGGCATTAAATAACCTACAATGGTTGATATGCCATAAAACCAAACCAAACCAAATCCTATATATCTAATATATATGTATAAAAAGGATTTGGCATTAAATAACCTACAATGGTTGATATGCCTCAAAAGCTTAGCACACCAAATCATACTTATCTAATATATATGTATAAAAAGGATTTGGCATTAAATAACCAACAATGGTTGATATGCCATAAAAGCCAACCAAACGAAATCATATGTATCTAATATATGTGTATAAAGAGGATTTGGTATTAAATAACATACAATGGTTGAGATGCCATAAAACCCAACCAACCAAATCATATATATCTAATATATATGTATAAAGAGGATTTAGTATTAAATAACCTAAAATGGTTGATATGCCATAAAACCCAACCAAACCAAATCCTATATATTTGATATATATGTATAAAGAGGATTTGGCATTTAATAACCTACAATGGTTGATATACCATAAAACCCAACCAAAGCAAATCCTATATATTTAATATATATGTATAAAGAGGATTTGGCATTAAATAACATACAATGGTTGAGATGCCATAAAACCAAACCAAACCAAAACAAACCAATCTAAATTCAAACCAGCTTTGTCCCGCTTAAAAACTGACCTTGAGTCACATTTGTAGTGGTGGTTGTGGTGATGGTGGGTAAATACATACTCCTAAAAAGATTTTAATCTGTGGGGTGGTGAGATTACGATAAGGTAAGTGTAGATAATCATATTTAAAGAAAGTAAAATGTTCATTTACTGTCAAGACAAAAGAAAAATGTTGCTCTCGAATCAAAAAATGATTAGTCTGTCTCACTTTAAGTAATCAAGTTTTCTAAGGCCACGCTTATAGAAAAAAAGTTTGGAAAAACAAAATCATATAAATTATAACCTCCTTCATCTTTTTTTCCCCACTCGCGAAAGGTTACTAAGATAAACATGTGTTGCTGTCTGTGTCCCCGCCCTTATTCTAGAAGGTTCCCCCTGGCCAGGACCTTTTCTTTTAAGTAATTCAAAGACTCTTAGTCCCATTCATAATAATCAGCTTAGATGTCTGATGAAAGTTAAGAAAATAAAGCAATATCGTATCCTCCCATCGTTTTATATATATATATATATATAGAGAGAGAGAGAGAGAGAGAGTTTTTTTTCGTGTCTTCGTCTGTCGAGAAATCATGAGTCTATGCCAAAAACCCTGCTCAATAAAACGCTCAGCTAATAAACTAAACAAATATATATATATATATATATATATATGTGTGTGTGTGTGTGTGTGTGCGTGTGTGTTCGTCTTCTTTTGTTTAATGGCATATCAACCTTCCCAGTAGAAAAACAGTGGTAAGACTATTCTACTCATGACTTGGGAATACCACACCAGATCAGAGTGAACCTGGGAGTGATGGCAATGAAGGGGTACTCCACATTTCCCAAAGTTCCAGAGCTGTAGCCTCACCATCAGATGCAGTTTGGTATCATATCCAGGACACTCATTGGGAGCGGGGAGACTTACTCCTCTGCAGAGATGAAGTCGGCGTATTTTTTTCGACCCCACATGACTGGGTTTATATATATATATATATATATATATATATATATATATATATTCATGAACATGAATGAATAAATATTGTATCAAATAATAATAGCTATGATATCCCCACCGAAAAAATATAAAAATATATATGTATATAATTATTCTAAAAGATTATTTTAATTGAAAAATTAAATTTTCTTTTTTAATTCTATTCTCGCTGGAAGCAATATAAGAACACTCAAATAATTTTTTCGTTTAACATCTGAAGAAGGTCATCATAGACCTGAAATAAATTTATAATGACACCAAAAAAGTGATTTTTTCTTTTTATTTCTTAATTAAAAATTGTTTTAGCCTCTGTATGTTAAGTCTTCATGTATTCTTAATCCCAAATTAATTATACGTCGACAGCCGTTGGCAATGAGCACTCAAATTGGATACTCCTACCCGCTGGATTTTCTCCTCAGATTATATATATCTATATTCATTTTAATGTCTATCCATCTGTATACTATGTCTGTTCATTGCTTTTTGTCAATCTCTTTCAGTCTATACATAGCTATTTATCTGTGTATCACTATAGATATATGAATAAACAAGATTTGGCTTTTATTGGTTGATATATTATTAAACTGAATAACCTAACCTACCGTATATATATATATATATATATATATATATATATATATATATATATATATATATTTCATTAAGAAAAAACAAAACCGGTCACATTAGGATTATAAATTTATTTCCATCCTGTTATGTGTTTTTGATAAAATCAAAAAACACGAAAAAAAGATTAACAGGACTTCTTCAGATCTTATGGATAAAATAAATTGATAAAATAAAGATTTATTTTATCCATAAGATCTGAAGAAGTCCTGTTAATTTTTTTTTTTTTTTTCGTATTTTTTGATTTTATCAAAAACACATAACAGGATGGAAATAAATTTATAATCCTAATGTGACCGGTTTGTGTTTTTTCTTAATGAAATTATTGCTATGTAATGTCTGTTACATTGAGCTCTTTACCAGGAAAATTTAAATGTTCGCTTTTGAATAGTTTTCTTGTCCTGATGGAATTACTCCCAACTCCGGTTTAACTGGACCAGATAATACTTTTATATATATATATATATATATATATATATATATATATATATATATATATATATCAGAGTATTCATATCTATCAATCTACCAACCTATCTATCCGGTTAAGAACGTATTTTAGCATAACTTGTTGAATTGAAACGAAGACGTCTGATTTTTTTTTAAGTGTAAGAGAAAATGAATATTTAAGTACCACAATCAGCTGACATGTCTGATGAAAGTTAAGAAAATAAAACGAAATTGTCTCCTCCTCTCGTCTTTATTTTATCGTCTTATGTCAATGCTGAGGCTAAGAGAAATCCTGGGCGTGCGATAACAAAACCCTTACGCGACAAAACACTCAGCGAAATAATCCTCCATCACACACACACATACGAGAAAGAAAAATACATGACAGCCCCTACTCCTAGAGATACTACAAAACTACCCAGCAAAAATAAGCAACAAAATTCTAAGATCCTAATTCTTGATTTTCCCTATTGTTCATAATTTGCTCATTACTTTCGGTTGATTTAGTACGAAGTACGAAGGTGAAAGAAAAAAAAGTAATGCCTTTTTTCCTTTTGTACAGGAAAATCGTTAATGTCTTCCTTCTGCATGATAATGCTCGACGACATAGCGACATGAGGACAAGGGAGACAATCGCCTCATCTGGGTGGACAACTTTACCTCATCCTCCATTCTCACTAAATTTAGCACCTTCAGACTATCATCTCTTTAGCCCGATGAAACAGGGTTTAAGAGGCAAACATTGTGCCGGTGACGAGGAAGTGAAAACTACTGTGATGAAATGGCTCAAAGAACAATTAACTGAATTTTATGAGACAGGGTTACATACTCATACCCCTAACGTGTATGTCCTGTGGCCCAGTCGGCTTAGGCTGTAGAATACACCGGCTGTTTTACTTTCGAGGAGTAAGGTTTGATTTAGTTTGGTTTGGTTTCTTTGTTTAATGACAAATCAACCTTTGCAGGTTACTTGATGCCAAAGCTATTCTCCGAGAAGAACAGTTGTGGTACTATTTAACCCATAGCTGGGAGGATAAGGGGGTTCATACCTTTCCCAAGGGTATTTGCCCGAAAGTGAACGTAATAGCGCGACTGGAGTACGAACTCGCTTACTCCGATTCCGCAGTCCATCGCTTTAACCATTACACCACGAGGACACCCCCTCCGAGGAGTAAGACCCCTCTCAAACGAGTTTCCTGGATATGATACTAAACAATCTGATGGTGATGTTCCAGTAATACTGGAGCTTTGGGGAATGCGGAGTACCCCTTCATTGCCCTAGCTCTCACGTCCCCTCTGGCCCAGAGTGGTAGCACCTGATAGGGTCCTATCAATAGGTCAAATAGAACGAAACTGTGTACTTACGCTAAACTGAATTGCTTGAAATAGGACTTTTCACATTTAAACTGCGTACTTATGCTAAATTGAATTCTTTGATAAGGAACTGTTTCTGCCAGCTAAATTTAATTGCTTGAAATAGAACTGTTTTTGATATTGAAACTCTACTTAAGCTAAACTGATTTTTTTAAATAGAACTGTTCATTTGCATAAAAAGTAGAATTGAAAAAATAAAGATAACCTACAACAGTTGATATGTCATAAAACCCAAACAAACAACCAAACAAACACAAGGTGTGGCAAATATTTTCAGTCTCCCACAACATGGCTCCCAGACACAACCTCGAACACCCCCCCACCTAACATATGCCTCTTTCTTTAAAGCAACTAAGTCCACTGATCTTATCAATCTAGGCCAATGCTTTTAAAACTTTTTATTTGAAGTACCATTTGTTGCCCAAATTTAATTCATTCAACCAAAATAAGTTAATTAAATATTAAATTACAAAACAACTAATTTATCAACTTTTCATAAAGTTTACATGAGAAAAGAATCAATAAACTATAAATGCAAATTCAACTTTAATTTCAACTTTTTTTTTAATGGGAAGAATGGGTTTGGTGGGTGCTGAAGAGATCACGAATGTTAAGTCGTAGGTTTATGCGTCTTAGTAGAAAATCTCCAAGTTCTTTGTGCAAAATGCTTCTCTATTTACTATATAAATAATTTACTAAACCCCGATTACACCAAAAAAAACTTGAAAAAGTTAATAAAATTAGCTAAAATGTCGCCTAAACCTTGGATATTTTGTTTCATTTATTTTTTTTTTTCTAAAGGACATCTCATAATCTTTTATAAAGCGGGATATTTTAGAACTCGGTATATTCATAGAATTATTCGTTTTGAATATACTTATTCTGAAATATTTTCATTCATAAAAACATGATTCTACGCCCTGATAAAGACGCTGGAAAGATTCGGATCTTTTTAGTCAGAACCAAATTGTTGTTACATTTAAATGACCCGTATGTTTTGAACGGTTTGTATGTGAATGCCCATCACACCCAATCAGGTATTCTTCTAGGTGTATGATATATATATATATATATATATATATATATATATATATATACGAGGTACATACGATGAGTTTCCAGAATTTTTTTATGATTTCAGGTTCAAATCAACAGCTATGCAGCAATTGAAATACACCCTACTAAAGCCTGATTATCACAGCTGGTGAATTTCAAAAATGCAATCTGGACGGGAGGAAGAACGATATGCAATAAAATTGTGTTTTAAACTTGGAAAAAATGCCACAGAAACGTATGGAATGCTTCAGACTGCTTTTCCCCCATCTTGCATGAATCGAGCATCAATTTTTGAGTGGCATAAGAGATTCAAGGAGGGCAGGGAGTCTGTGAGGGATGATGAGAGGTGTGGGAGGAGTAAGGAAGTTAATACACCAGAGTTGATTGGCTAAACGGTTAGTGTTAGGGTTACTATGTTGAGGTTTTAAGGGAGTTCAGGAAGAGATTCCGTCGGAAGAGGCCAGCACTCTTCAAATCGTGTCAGTGGCATTTCCACCAGGACAATGCACCAGTTTACGACTCCATCTTTGTCACAGACTATTTGACCAAGACAGTTCCTCAGCCTCCCTATAGTCCAGACCTTGTTCCCTGTAACTTTTGATTATTCCCTAAGCTCACAGGCTGTCGTTATGAGACAATTGAGAATATGACAAAGGCTGTGATGAAGGTCTTTGACACGCTCACACAAGAGAACTTCCATCGGACCTTTCAGGGGTTGTTAGAACGGTAGAACAAGTGCATTGCAACCAGAGGAGATTACTTCGAAGGGGACTAGAGTTTCATGTGTGTACTATCAATAAAAGTTCCCATACGAAAAAAGTCTGGAAACTTATCGTATGCACCTCGTATATATATATATATATAAACAGACATTTGATGTTCACATCAAATAAACCTTTAGCTATCAGAAGTATAGGTATGATCAAAAGAAAAAGAAATCATTCTGACAGTGACAATTCCTTTTTCCATCCTCTCCGCACACACTCTTCCCTCTTTACACTCTCTTCCTTTGCCTCAACCCTTCCCACCAACAAACAGCGGAAATATGTGTATATATGTTAAGATGCATACCATCATATATTGTATATATATGTATATATCTATATATATCGTATATATATATGTATATATCTATGCGAGAGCAAAAAGCACATACACGAACACGCTAAGATTCAAACGCTCGCAAACTTAATTACACATACACACAAAAAAAATCCCTCGTCTAAAACCACCAAAACAAAAAAACTAACAATATTAAAAACTTTTCACTCTGTCTGACGATTGCATAAAGCATGAAGCCCAGAGACACAGACACTACTGTGTAAAATATCAAAGTGACTTAAAATAGATTCAACCCATTGATATAATTATGATTTATTTCTGAGACAGCCAAAATGGAACACGTCCTGTAAAAAATGCATCCTTTAAGCTCGAGACATAAAATTAATTTTCATTTAATTGTTTTTACATTAGCTTCCAGGACATGCGATCTTTTTTTTTTTTTTTTGAGGTTCTTGTCTCTAATGTGTTATTATCATATTAATGGGTTGCATCTAATTTGAGACAGTTTTTAATTATTTTTTCTCCAAATAAGTAGTGGCGCTAAATATTTTTCCTCACTGGTCCAAGGAATTATGATCGAGGATTGATAGTTCTTATAGTATACTATTTTCAAATCTGAAACAAAAAAGAACTCAACACTATTATTAGTAGTAGAGTTATTAGCAGTCACATGGGTCCCATGTATATTGAGACACACTGTATATATACATTTACTGAGTGGACAGAAATAATAGGGCAGTTACATGGGTCCCATGTATATTGAGACACCCGGTATACATACATTTACTGAGTGGACAGAAATAATAGGGCAGTCACATAGGTCCCATGTATATTGAGACACCCAGTATATATACATTTACTGAGTGGACAGAAATAATAGGGCAGTCACATGGGTCCCATGTATATTGAGACACACTGTATATATACATTTACTGAGTGGACAGAAATAATAGGGCAGTCACATGGGTCCCATGTATATTGAGACACCCGGTATACATACATTTACTGAGTGGACAGAAATAATAGGGCAGTCACATAGGTCCCATGTATATTGAGACACCCAGTATATATACATTTACTGAGTGGGCAGAAATAATAGAGCAGTCACATGGTTCCCATGTATATTGAGACACCCAGTATATATCCATTTACTGAGTAGACAGTGGTGTAATGGTTAAAGCGTTGGACTGCGGAATCGTAGTAAGCGGGTTCGAACACCAGTTTCGCTATAATGTTCACTTTCGGGCAAAAAACCTTCGGAAAGGTATGAATCCCCTCATCCTCCCAGCTATGGGTTAAATAGTACCACTACTGTTCTTCTTGAAGGAGAGTTGTTATATAATTGCAGAAGAATTTTTCTTATATTATCATTTTTCGTTTTGTATATCTTACCCTTCGGTTTAGTTAGGCTGAGAAACTTTCGGCTTAGTGCATAGGTTAGTTAGGTGCACAAATTGAGTGCAGGTGTTCACGCGTGCGTGGGGCGGATGTGACAATCACACGTCACAATAAAAACCCCAGATAGAAAATAGGACCAGACACGTGAATGAAGTCATGCCCGGAAGCGATGGGCTGATGGAATTTGAAAAAAAAAACAGGAGTTGAGATTCGACGCTGGAGGAAGGTAATCGATTTTCAGAGCTCGCCGAGGCCAGACCAGTAGTTTGCAGTGGGGTGCCGCACGTGGTGGGGTCAGGTAGAAAAGTCAGCAGAGAAAGAAATTGTGTGTCTCTCTCTCTCTCTCTCTCTCTCTCTCTCTCTCCTCATGTCGAAAAACCTTAAAGTCAAAAAGGTAATAAAAAGTTTCGTACCTGAACCAATTTCGTGTTTTTCGGATTCCCTATGTCTATTTCACATATTACATATATGTAATATATATATATTACAGGGCTTTGGCATTAAATAACCAACAAAGGTTGATATGCCATTAAAATAAAAGAAACCAAACCAAACCAAACAAAGAATTTTTTTCGATTTCAAGTTCGATACGATTGAGATTCATAGCATGATACATCAAACATGAAAAAAGCAATAATAGTTATTCCTTCATAATTCATAATTATTCCAAGATCGGCTTTCTTTGGGAAGTGGGTGAATGCAGGGTTTTTTTTTTAATTTCTCTAGAGTGTTTTGTTTATTCATTCCGTTACATAATCGTCAAACAATGTCCGGACCCAATTTTGGGTTCGTGAAACTGCTTGCCTCATTAGACCCATATTGTACTTCGTGGGTCAATGAGCAGCATAGACCAGAAGGGTTCTAGTCTCGGCTCGTTCCCGACCTTCCCCTGCCCTTTATCCCCACTTTAATCGGCCTTCGGGCTTTTGACACTGTGTCAAGTCCTCTCTGGTGGGAGGCAGCTACAAATAAAGTCAAAATATGTCGTCAAATTTTCTTGTCTTCCGTACTTCAGATGGGATATTATCAAGGCCGATAGCTTTTCCGTTTTTAAGCTTTTTCAGTACTGTGTCAAATTACCGAACGAATGACTAATAGAAAACTATATATATTTGCAACATTACAGAGATGAAAACCACATGTTTATTTTTATATATATTTCTCATATCGAAGCCTCTTCCGGTAGATACTGTGACCTAAAAATAATACCATTAATTTGAATAATTCAATCTAGTTTGTTTGTGGTATATTTTATGCAGCCAGAATGTTTAGCTATCAAATCAAAAATGTTTTACGTCTTATTATTTATTTGTTTATTTACTGCTCGATAAAAAAGCAAAATGAACATCCTCTATGTGTGCTAATTCCATAATTTTAATCAGGGTATTAAAATTGAACGCTTGAATTCATGTATTGTTCTGGAGCTCTTCAATAAAGAAAATAAAAAACGGAACTCTTGAAAATTCAGTTAATAAAAACAATAAACTTGTCTTGAGTCAAAATAATATCGTCATTTCTATAATACTGTAAATTTATCAGAGGTTTCATCTTAAATTTACCAATGATCTCATATAGAATATTCAACTCAAGCCTCGGGCCAAATGTCGAGACATGGAATTTGGTGTGTCTTATTAGATTGGAAAACATTGGCACACGAAACTTCCTGAGTTATTCTATACCAAAGACAACGTTAGGGAGCAGTAGTGGTACCATTTAATTGATAGCTGGGGGTGGGATATGTAGGATTTCAAACCTTTCCCAAGGGCATTAGTCCAAATGTGAACGTAATAGCGCAACTGGAGTTGGAACTAACTTATTACGATGTCGCATATTAACCATAAGGCCTCTATAACTCCCACGAAATTGACTCTCAAGAAAAATGTAAAAAACGAAGCTTCCTGACCAATGGAACTTTTTTCTTTTTTCTTATGTTCTTTATTTTTTTTTTTTATTTTTTTTTTTTTGTTCTTGTTGGGGTTTTTTTTGGCGGGGGTGCTTATAGGGTAAATTATCATTGGAACGATATCAGATAAGAAACTGTTACAAATAAAGATTAAATTCGATAATGTAAGAAAAAATGGTTAAAAAAGGGATCTAAGAGGGCATTTACGTGGGAAGACGAGGACCGAAACTTGCTCAGTGAGTGTGAGTATACTCCGACAAGATCCAAGAGGAGAAGATAAGCAAGTGATTGTTTACCTTTTTAACTCGTCGTTACTGGGAGGGAAGTGACGTATGTCGTTTCTCGTTGGCCACTTCCAGTTTAAGGCTTAATAGCTGTAGCATTTTGATTTTTTCAGGTGTGCGCTGTATGGTATCACGTACACGGTACCTTCAATAAATTTCCAGACTTTTCTGTACAGGCATTTAAAATTGTCGTAGACTCTTGAAAATTCAGTACGTTATTGCTATACATCTTATGAGATAACTGATCAACTTTTATGATTTCAGGTTCAAATGAACAGCTACAACAGCAATTGGAATACACCCTACTAAAACCTGATTATCACAGCTGGTGAATTTCAAAAATGCAATCTGACACTTTAGAAGAACGATATGCAATAAAATTGTGTTTTAAACTTGGAAAAAATGCCACAGAAACGTATGGAATGCTTCAGACTGCTTTTCCCCCATCTTGCATGAATCGAGCATCAGTTTTTGAGTAGCATAAGAGATTTGAGGAAGACAGAGAGGTGTGGGAGGAGTAAGGAAGTCAATGCACCAGAGTTGATTAGCTAAAGGGTTAGGGTTAGGGTTACTATGTTGAGGTTTTTAGGGAGTTCAGGAAGAGATTCCGTCGGAAGAGACCAGCACTCTTCAAATCGGCTCAGTGGTATTTCCATCAGGACAATGTACCAGTCCACAACTCCATTCTTGTCACAGACTATTTTACCAAGATAAGCATCAAGACAGTTCCTCAGCCTCCCTATAGTGCAGACCTTGTTCCCTGTGACTTTTGATTATTACATAAGCTCAGAGGCTGTTGTTATGAGACAATTGAGGAGATGAATGAAGCTGTGACGAAGGTCATTGACACCCTCACACAAGAGGACTTCCATGGGACCTTCCAGAAGTTGTTGGAATGGTATAACAAGTGCATTGCAGCCGGAGGAGATTACTTCGACGAGGACTAGAGTTTCATGTGTGTACTATCAATAAAAGTGCCCATACGAAAAAAGTCTGGAAACTTATTTAATGATTTCGTATTTGGCGAACTTTTACTGCTGGAATAGTTTTGGTAGGGTCGCTTAGGGGAGCAAGTATGATGTTGGAAGACCCGAAACTTATAAGAACCCAAGAATATCACTGACGTGGCAATCCTGCGCACTCTTTTACTGTGTGATTACAAAAAAGTTTTGTGCAAATTTTCTTGTTTTTTTCTTTCTTTTAAGGGTTAATATGAGAAGATGTAAAAAAGAACAGATGCCCAAGGAGTCATGACTAAAAAGCAAATAATAATAATAATAATAATAATAAGGGGAAAAACTTTTACTAAGATAGAAATCCAGATACGTGTCTTCCTGGGAGATGCGCTTTCACCATTTGCAATAGAGATCGTGCCACTTAATTAGATACCGAGAAAATGCACAAGATGCTTTATATTAATTTAATCGCAAGAAAAGATTAACCAGGAGACTTGCAGAGATTAACACTGGTATGAAAAACTCTCCAATGAGAAAAATAATAATAAAGTGACTTAATACTCGTGTTAATTCATTTTACAATTTTATTTAAATGAGTTTTCTATTATCTCGTTAAGTTAACAATATTTTTTTAGGGTTAGTAAAAGAGTAAAAAGAAGCTTTTCTATTAGATTAAATGTGAAAATAAACTTTTTCTTTTGCCGCTTAAAAATATTTAAATGTTACTCATGCAATGTTCAAACAATGCTTAATGAAGAATGATTCTTGTGCGAGTCAAAACAAAAAACAATTTTCAAAAAAAAAAAAAATAGATAAAATCATGAAACCCGTATTTGCTCTTATCTTCATAGAAACGCTTACACAGCAACAATGAATAAAGGTCTCACTGTACAACCTCACAGTCCTTACTGAAAATGTATTTTTTTCCTGACTTTTGACATTCGCCTCTCGATACTAAAACAGGCCCAATGTCTCATGGTGTCGGAGCAATTGCCGCTTTCCTACATGGCATTCAATCGAGGGCGTTGTTTTAAATAAAGGTCACTGCCGGTTTGGGCTTCCTCCACTTTTCTTCTTTTCTTCTCTTGGGGAGCATTTAAATGATCTGAAACTTCATTGAGAAACTTTCGTCATGTTTTTTTTTTTTGTTTGTTTGTTTTTTTGTTTTTTGGGAAAAGAATTTAATTATGGTTATAAAATAGTGACGAGTAATGCAATGTGTACTATACTTGTCTAATGCAATGTTCAAAATGCATAATACAATAAATTGGTTGGTTTATTTTACGGCATGTCAACACTTGTTGGGGTTTTAAAGCCAAACGTTTTTAGCCTTCTTTTTTTCTTTTTTCTTTTTTTTTTTTTTTTTGGATAGCAATAACAGTTTCAAACGTATAGAGAAAAAGCTTGACGGCATCTCCACGAGGATGCTGCGAGCAATATTGAATAAGTCCTGAAGGCAGCACTCCAAAAAGCAGCAGCTGTACAGCCACTTACCAGAGCCGCTCCTTATAACGAGAAGCAGCATTCAGTTGCCGGGTCGCACTTCGGTCGTCTGTGCTGGCGGCAGCACGAATCTGGCCGAGTGTGTCTCGGTGGCTGGATAATTTCTTTCGGCCTCAGGGAGCCTTCCCCCAGGCTTTTACCCCCTTTCGGGAGGGGGGTGATCGCCCGGCGCCTGAGGTGCGCCCCTAATGAGGGGAATGCATAAGGCATTTTTGGGAAATGTCGGGCGCGTGTGGGCTACGGCCCTGCGCCCGGACCCACCAAAAAAAAGACCTTGTGCCACACTTTCGCGTTCGGTGGGGGGGGGGAACAAATACCGCCACTTACCACCCATCGAGAAAACTATCCAATTTAGACGAACCAGACATGCAGGACACTACTGGAGAAGTACGGACGAACCCATAAGTGACGTATTCCTGTGAACCCCTTCACATGGACGAGCAAAGGCAGGACGACCAGCTAGAACGTTGACATAGCAGCTCTGTGCCGATACGGGATGTATTCCTGAAGACCTGCCAGAAACAATGGACGATAGAGAAGGGTGGCGGGAAAGGGTCAGAGATATCCGTGATAATGGCGAGACATGATGATGATGATGATGATGATGATAATTCATAATTATTTATAACAAATCTTCCAGTAACTATCTTTAATAAGAATAATTTGCAATCATATGTTTATAAGTATCTAAAACAATTAATTTTAAGACATATTTATTTGACTGTGGATACAAATGCAATGCAATTATGTGTGCAATGCAATATGCAAAATACAAATGGCATAAAATTAGTTGGTTGGTTGATTAATTAGAAAGTTTTTTGCTATATCAATTGTCAATGGGTTACTTAATGCCGTCAGAGGCTCAATCGGCTGGGGCTGTAGAACACACCAACTGCATCTCTGTGGAGATGTAAGACTCCCCCAGCAAGTGTTCTGTATATGACACTAAACAATCTGATAGTGAGGCTCCAGTTACGCTGGAGCTTTGAGGAATGTAGAATATCCCTCAATGTCATCGCTCCCACATCCATTCTGGGCCAGGGGTAGTAGCACCTGATAGGGTCCTATCTATGGGTCAAATAGAACTGTTTGACATTTAGACTGTGTGCAAGCAAATTGTTATATACCATATGTCATGGATTTTTGGTTCGTTCCTAGTGACCCCGTGTGCTTTGACAAGCTGTCACGTTGTGATTAGTAAACAGGGCATTCGAGTACAACTGGTGTGTAACCGGAAGGAGACCACGTGATGAGAACCACGCGGTCAGATTTAGACAGAGTGCAGAGAATCGCGGTCGAGCGTGGGACTCGCAGCCGATCAGGTCGTCTCTGACAAGCTTGCAAGGGGTGCAAGCGTTGGCACCCTCTAGCTACCGGAAGAAGATATGGGAAGGAGAAGTCCTCTCTCTCTGGGTATATGTCTCTCCACCCATCTCTCACACACCACAGAAGCATCAACCCTTTCGAGAATAAAGTGTGAGAGATATATTTTTATAAAGAAGTGTGTTCGTTCATTCATTGAAGTTCGTAAATTATGTTTGATTATTTTTCCGCTTGTATTTGTATTTCGGTTATACAACAAAATGACAAATACAAAACTGAATTGTTAGAATTAGAACTCTTTGACCATTTGCCTTTGTGTAAACAAATGACTGATGTTTAATTGAACTGTTAGTGATACATAGCAATACTTGAAACCATTTAACTATGTGTAAATGAATAAGTGGTGTTGAATAGAATTATTTTTGCTACATAGCAATACTTGAAAGTCTTTAACTGTGTGCCTAAATTGCATTATTGGTATTACATAGCAATCCTTGGAACCATTTGAAACAAATGAATGAATAGTGTTTAGTAGAATAATTAGAGTTGAATAGCAATACTTGTAACCTCTTCACTGTCAGCAAAGTAATTATTAATATTGAATAGAATTATTAGTGTTGATTAGAAATACTTAAAACTCTTAACTATGAGTCTTAATTGCATTGTTAGTTTTGCATAATGATGTTTGAAACCATTTAACTGTGTGCAAATAAAACTATTGATGCAAGATAGAAGTATTTGAAACCATTTAGACGCGTGCAAACAAATGATTAAAACTAAATGGAGCTATTTGTGCAAGACTATCTTAAGCATCCTCCCCTACACCTTGTTGCCAAGTCGGTTGGAGCTGTAGAATACAGGGCCCAATCTATGGGTTAATTAGAACTAACGGCACACTTATGCTAAACTGAATTTTTTGACTAAACTGAATAGCTTGAAATAGAAATGTTTTTAACAATTAAACCGTACTTACATTTAATTTGTGTGCTTATGCTTAACTGAATTATTTGAAATGGAACTGTTTTTAGACATTGAAACTGTATTTACACTAAACTGACTTGTTTAACATAGAACTGTTTTGACATTTAACTGTGTGTAAACAAAATCTGTACTTATACTAAACTGAATAAGCTAAATTAGAACTGCTTGACTAAGCTGAATAGCTTGAAATAGAAATGTTTTTCACAATTAAACTGTACTTACATTTAAACTGCGTACTTATGTTAAATTGAATTGTTTGAAATAGAACTATTTTCATTAAAATGGATTTGGCGTTAAATAACCAACAAAGGTTGATATGCTATAAAACCCAACCAACCAACCTGCACCTTGGTGTAGTTGCTATCGAAAATGAAGCCTTCGGGTCACCCTCCACTAAAATCACCAACTTTATTTACTATCTTGAATCATATGACTGTGCACAGACAATTATAACTGTGACTCATTTAAAATTAAGATTACCTACAAAATATTGACTTGCAAATCATATGTTTAACCATTTAATTGTGTGCAAATAAATGAGCTCTGATTTGTTTTAAAATGTTATCTATGGGTTAACAAATCATAATATGTATAAAGAGGATTTGGCATTAAATAACCCTACAAGGGTTGATATGCCATAAAAGCCAATTAAACCAAATCCTATATATTTAATATTTTTGTATAAAGAGGATTTGGCATTAAATAACCAAGAATGGTTGATATACCATAAAACCCAACCAAACCAAATCATATATATTTAATATATATGAATAAAGAGGAGTTGGCCTAAAATAACCTACAAGGGTTGATATGCTCAAGATATTCTGGCAGAAATAGTTCCATTTAGTTTTAATTATTTGTTTGCACTCGTCTAAATGGTTTCAGTGGTTTAGGAGGTGCCCTCGGTGTAATGGTTATCGTCGTACGAAATGGACACGACGACACGAGTTCAAATCCTGGACGAGACTGACTGCATTTCACATAGTACTAATACCCTTGGGAAAGGTATGAACCCAATTATTCTCCCTCCAGCTATGGATAAATAGTAGGGCAGACAGTGTTCTTCAGCCATGGTGAGGCAACTAGTCTAGAAGGAAAACTCTGAATTCAATCCTATTAAAATTCCATTTAGTCTTGGTAAGCCCACCTGTATTGGAAAAAGAAAAGTCTGAATGCAAACCTGTTAGATTCCGCTCAAAAATTAACCTTCTGTCATATCCTGCCTGAGCAGAGGGGTTGGTAAATATGGATATGCCATAAAACCAAACTATATACAACTAGCAATACCGTTAGTTATTTAAATCAGTTTTTTTTGCGGGGTGGGGGGTGTTAGAAATTATACGGTTGATGTAACAATAAATAAGGATTTGCAAACATAGCTTCAAGTATTCCTATCAAATACAAATAATTTGCATAGTTATATGGTTTCAAGGATTCCTATCTAATACAAATAATTTGCATAGTTATATGGTTTCAAGTATTCCTATCTAATACAAATAATTTGCATAGTAATATGGTTTCAAGTATTCCTATCTAATACAAATAATTTGCATAGTTATATGGTTTCAAGTATTCCTATCTAATACAAATAATTTGCATAGTTATATGGTTTCAAGTATTCCTATCTAATACAAATAATTTGCATAGTTATATGGATTCAAGTATTCCTATCTAATACAAATAATTTGCATAGTTATATGGATTCAAGTATTCCTATCTAACACAAACAATTTTCAAACAGATCTATTTGATCGTGAGCATCTTATTAGCAACTTCTCTGGTCCCCAAACTCCATCGGGGTTCCCGAAGGCTTCCTCGGCCGGGTGTGGCTTTCCCTACCACACCTCGTCTATAACTCCGTCTCCAGCTGTAACTGCAACTCGAACTATCACTTGACTTCTGTCTTGATTGCGTGTCTAGTGCAAGGAATAAAATGCAATTAATAGAATGCATGAAGGTTGATTGTTTTTATGGCAGATCAATTGTTAATGGGTTACTTAATACTATTTGGTTATTTATGTATTTACCCAACCTCTCTGCTCGGGCAGGATTTGACACAAGGTCATTTTTTGAGCGGAATTTAACAGGTTTGCTTTCAGAGTTTTCTTTTTCCAATACAGGTTGGCTTACCGAGACTAAAGAATCCAGGCTTCCCTACTATTTCCCAATAATAACGAAAATAATTGGATTCATGCCTTTCGCAAAAGTATTAGTGCTATGTGAAATGCAATCAGTCTCGCCCTGGATTTGAACTCGTGTCGCCATAACCAATTTACCACGACCAATTGTTGCGTTAGTTAAGAGAATTTGTGACATTTGATACTCATCTTTAACTAGCAATCCGTAATAATCAATGCACAATTATATCATCATCATCATCATGTCGTGCGGCTAGCACGGATATCCCTGACCCTCTCTCTCTCTCTCTCTCTCTCCACGTCTCCCTATCATTCATCGCCACCGGCAGGTCTTCAGGGCTACATCCCGTATCCTCACATAGCTGCTGTATATATGTTCGAGCTGGTCGTCCTGCTTTTGCTCGGCCATATGCAGGGGTCTACAGGAGTACATCACTTACGATCTCGTACTTGCTTCTCCAGTAGTGTCCGGCATATCTGGTTCGTCTAGCTTGTATAGTTTTCGTGATAGGTGGTAGGTGACCGTATAGTTGGCGCCTTGTGGGGTGTTGCTGCCAGGACTTGTTCAATACTGCTCGCAACATTCTTGTATAATTGCCGTCTAGCTTCTTCTCCAACCGTTTAGTCAGCGTCCAAGTAGTGCATCCATATAGCAGTATCGACACGACCGCAGCCTGGAAGAAACTGCGTTTCATTTTATCGGCCAGGTTGAAGCGGGCAATTTGATGGCTTACTGTTTGTTATTCAGAATGATTTTATTGATAGAAATCGAATCATAAAGTGTTCCTAATGTTGTATTTTGACTTCGGCCCGAGAAAACATGCCATTACAAAGTGATGCACCGGAAGGAAGTGACACATTCCAATGGCCAGTAATCGAAAGAGATCGCGTGGGTGGATTTGGCTGATGAAATGGGACAAGGTAAAGCTCATGATACACACATAGACTGATGCACCGGAAGAAAGTGACCTGTGAACAGCATGACAGTTATTTCCGCAGGATGACGATCAATCATGCCATTCCAAAGATCGAGTGCGCGATCGAGTGGGCGTTGAACTATTATATAACTCAGTCAAGACAGAAGTCAAGTGATAGTTCGAGTTGCAGTTACAGCTGGAGACGGAGTTATAGACGAGGTGTGGTAGGGAAAGCCACACCCGGCCGAGGAAGCCTTCGGGAACCCCGATGGAGTTTGGGGACCAGAGAAGTTGCTAATAAGATGCAGTAAAGAAAGCCATCACCCAGAAGGGTGGGCACAGGGCCTCCGGTTGAGCATCAGGAGAACGAGAAAGACACAACGTTGACGGCCATAAGAGTGGGGGTCAAAATATTTCAGTTCTGTTCGATCTCTAGCTCCCTCTCACACGCAAACCTTGAGTAACCCTTTTCGAACCCTTGCAATAAAGTGAGAGGTACATATACTTATGAAGAAGTCTTCCTGCATCTGTCTTTATCGTTGTGTCGTTATGATGCTGTCGATGACTATATAACACTAACCTTTTCGTTGAATGGATCATCTTCCTTCTATTTAATGTAGACGTTTTTAACAAGTTCCATCAGTTATTAAAGAATGATAATTTTTAAATCTCGTATACCATAGTCAGATACGGCTATGTGTGAAATGAACATATAATGTTCATATATATATATATATATATATATATATATATATAACATAGAACAAAGGAATCTCGAAACACGAAAAACACGTAACGACTTCCCAGTTCAGTTACGAAACTTTTTATTACCTTTCATTTTAAAGGTTTTTCGACATAAGGAGAGAGAGAGAGAGGCACAATCTTTCAATTCTGGCTTTTTCATCTGCCCCCTACTCCATTTCGTGCGACACCTGCCCAAGGCCTCTGCGAGCAAGCGAAAGTCAACCCTTCTCGTCCGGTGTCTAGTCTCAACTCTACTAACTTACATCGAATTCCCAAAATCCTCCGCACGCTTCCGGTGCGTGACGTCATTCGCACTTGCTAGCCCCGTTTCCCATCTCGGGCTATTGTGACATCTCTGAGTGACACATCCGCTCCGCCCGCGCACCTACGTGTGAACACCTGCGTTAATGTTGCACCCAAGTAACCCATGCACTGAGCCGAAAAGTTCTCAGCCTCACTAAACCCAAAGGCATGAAACGAAATCCCTCGGCCATTATATTACACTCGTACCTGGGGGTGAGGGGATTCATACCTTTACTCTGGGTATTAGTCTAAAATTGAATGTAACAGCTGACTAAGGTTCAAACTCGCTTATATCGAGGCTGTAGTCCAGCACTTTAGATATTCGCCAACGGAGACTCTATCCTAATAGGCCCTTATAATCTTTAAAGTTTCCCGGTAGATAAATAAGAATTTGTTTTATGCTTACATTTGGACATACGTTCAGACAGATAGATAGATAGATAGATAGATATGTGCTCTTTAGTTAGGTAATCGGTCAAACTAGACAGGATAGACTAAACGACTGACAATTGACAGACTGAGATAGATAGATAGATAGATAGATAGATAGATAGATATGTGCTCTTTAGTTAGGTAATCGGTCAAACTAGACAGGATAGACTAAACGACTGACAATTGACAGACTGAGATAGATAGATAGATAGATAGATAGATTTGGGATGTCTTAGTAAAGATGGGACTAATAATGCTGCGTCCTTTTTTGTTTCAGATTTGAAAATAGTACACTATAAAAACCAATAATCCTCGATCACAATAGCTTGGACAAAAGAAGAAAAATATTTTGCGTCACTACTTAGATAAAAATCATTGAAAACTGTTTCAAAATAGATGCAACCTATTGATATGATAACGATTTATTAATGAGAGAAGAAACTAAAAAAAGATTGCTTATCCTGGAAGCTGATATAATAACAATTAAAAAAACATTGATTTCCTGCCTCCAGCTCAAAGGACACATTTTTAAAAAATGATTGCCATTGCGCCTGTTTCAGTAATAAATAATCGTCATATTAATGGTTTGCGTCTATTTTGTAGACGGATCGATAGATAGATATGAGCAGAATGAGAAAAAAAAATTATATATATATATATATTAATGTCTAAGAAGACAATTTGGGAAAATAATCATATACATATACAAATATTTTTATTTATACATATATAATTATTTTCCCAAATTGTCGTTTCAGGCATTAATTTATATACTCACATATATATATATATATATATATATGACGACAATTTAGGGAAATAATCATCTGCATATCATCATCATCATGTCATTCCGCTACCACGGATATCCCTGACCTTCTCTCGCCACTTCTCCTATCGTTCATCGCCTCTGGCAGGTCTTCAGGGCTACATCCCGTATCCTCACATAACTACTGTATGTATGTTCGAGCTGGTCGTCCTGATTTTGCTTGGCCATATGTGGGGGTCCATAGGAATACATCACTTATGAGCTCGTCCCTGCTTCTCCAGTTGTGTCCTTCATGTCTGGTTCGTCTAACTTGGATAGTTTTCGTGATGGGAGGCAGGTGGCCGTATAGTTGGTGCCTTGTATAATCGATAGCCTATTGATAGTTGTCCATGCCTTCGTTAGCCGCATGTCGATGTCTTTTTCGGTTGATGTGACACTGCTTCCTAGGTAGGTGAATTTTTCTACCAGTTTCAGAGTGGAAATGTCGCCTGTTTGATTAAAGCAAATATATTCAGTTTTGTGTGCATAAACATGGAGGCCAGTACCTGCGGCGGCTCGTTCTAAACTATGCTGTAATGTTTCGGCTTGGTTGGGTGTTTTTGCCAGAATCGCTATGTCATCGACGTAGTCAGCGTCAGTAATTGTTTTTGCGGGGTACCTTCTGCTTCTTTTCTTTGTCAGCTCGAAGCCGTTTTCTCTGATTTTCTCAATCGATGTTCTAAGCACATAGTCTAGACAGATGATAAAGTGATATGAGGCTAGCGTGTTCCCTTTTAGTACTCCTGCTACAATGTCGAAGTATTCTGTGTCTCCATCCGGTGAACGTACTTTCACTTTGGTGTTTATAATTATTTTCCCAATTTGCCATGCTTTACATAACAACTAAACAATACCCTATTTTTCACAATGTATTGGCTCTCGTAGTAAGCGAGTTCGAACTCCAGTCGTGCTATTACATTCACTTTCACACTAAATAACCCACAAAGGTTGATATACCATTAAGCAAAGAAACCAAACAAAACTAAAAAGTATCCCTGTCGTTCTTCTACAAGGATGGCTTTGCCATTAAATAACCCACAAAGGTTGATATACCATTAAGCAAAGAAACCAAACAAAACTAAAAAGTATCCCTGTCGTTCTTCTACAAGGATGGCTTTGTCTTTAAATAACCCACAAAGGTTGATATACCATTAAGCAAAGAAACCAAACAAAACTAAAAAGTATCCCTGTCGTTCTTCTACAAGGATGGCTTTGCCTTTAAATAACCCACAAAGGTTGATATACCATTAAGCAAAGAAACCAAACAAAACTAAAAAGTATCCCTGTCGTTCTTCTACAAGGATGGCTTTGCCATTAAATAACCCACAAAGGTTGATATACCATTAAACACATACACCAAACCAAACCAAACTATATTCCATAAATACTGACATATTCCATATTTTGCTTCGTTAGACTTGTGCAAAGAGAGTACATAACTGGTTAAAGAAGATGATCCCCAGGGAATTGTGCAAGAAATTGAATTTTGACCATACTACCAAATGGTATATGTACAACCCAGAATCTGTCCCAAGGAAAGAGACGCATAAAATTCTTGACTCGGTCGGCTAGGGCTGTAGAATACACTTGACTGCTTCTCTGCAGAGGGGATACACTCCCCAATGAGAGTCCTAGATGTGACACTAAACAATCTGGTGCTGTGGTTCCAATAATGCAGGAGCTTTTGGGAATGCGGAGTACTCGTTTATTGCCATCGCTCCCAGGTCCACACTGACCCGGAGTGGCAGTACCTGATAGGATCCTATCTATGGATCAAATAGAACTGTTTGACATTTAAACTTATGCAAAACTGAATTGCTTGAAATAGGACTGTTTTTACATTTAACTGTGATTTAATAAAAAAAATCTGTACTTATGCAAACTGAATTGTTTGAAATAGAACCGTTTGCATGTATAAAATGTATTAGGCATTAGATAACCTACAGTGATTGATATGCCATAAAAGAGTGTGGTATAATGGTTATCGCCGTTGGAAATGGACACGGCGACACGAGTTCAAATCCTGGATGAGGCTAATTGCATTTCATATAGCACTAATACCTTTGGGAAAAGTATGAATCTAATTATTCTCCCTCCAGCTACGGGTAAATAGTAGGGCAGACTGGATTCTTCAGCCTGGGTGAGGCAACTAGTCTAGGAGAAGGAAAAGTCTAAATTCAAACCTGTTAAACTCCGCTTAAAAATAGACCTTGTGTCATATCCTGCCCGAGCAGAGGGGTTGGTAAATATGGATATGCCATAAAAGCCAACCAAACGAAAGCATGAAATTCTCTGGGATTTTAAGATACAAATGAATGAGTTAATCCCGACCAGATGACCACACCTAGCGTGAATTGGAATAAAAAGAAAAGTTGCCGAATAGTTGGATTTTACCATTCCAACGGACCATAGAGTGAGAATCAAACAGAACGCAAAGGGAAACAAAAATCTAAAAAAAAAAAAAAAAAAAGCTGTGGCATATGCGAGTGACGGTGATACCAATTGTAATTAGCGCACTTGGAACGGTCTCTAAAAACTTGAAATGGTTTGTGGAAGAGTTGGAAATCGGAAGAAGAGCAGAGACCATCTAAACTGAGAAGAGTTCTGCAGACTTCTGTAACTTAGACTTCCGTGAAAGACCCTCTGCTTAAGCTGGTGTGACAAACTTGCAATAATAATAATAATAATAATAATTTAAAGAGAATTAGAACAGTGAAAAGACTACCTTACCATCATTAAGAAACATAGAATGGAGAACAGTTAAGGCGGAGACGAATAAAGTGATTCAAGTACTGACAAATATATCAATGAATAATATAACCGAATTAAATAAACTGATCTGTGCAGGAGCGAAATTAGTTTGCGAGAAAATTGGGATCCCCTCAAAAAACACGAAGAAAAAATCAAAACCAGGATAGGAATTTCGACTGGAAATGCAGATAAAAAATCTACGAAAACAGGCCTAAATGATAAAACAAAAGAAAAACGCTGGAATATGTAGGAACAGAAAGGGAAAGGCAACACGAGGAAAAATAACAATACAACTAGTGGAAATAAACCAGAAAGTATTGGCTAAAGAAGAAATTTTAAAGAGATATCGACAAAGGATAAAACAATACAGACAAAACAGGACATTCCAAAACAACGAAAGAAAATTCTATCAACAACTGGGAGGAGATGACACGAAAACAGACCAATAACTGGATGCAAAAGAAACCGGACGATTTTAGACTAAAATATGGCAACAAAGAAACAACAAAAATACTGAATGAACAAACAACATAAGAGAACTAGAAGTACTCGAAGAAGGCATGAAAGCGGAAATACACATCGATATACTCAAAACGACTCTAAAAAAATATCAAACTGGAAAACGCCTGGCCATGGTTTAAAACATAGTTTCTGGTTCAAGAAATTCACCTCCATTCACGACAGACCAGCACTAGAAATGAACAAATGCCTACAAAGAGCACACGTACCCGAATGGATGACCAAATGAAGGACCACATTGATCCAGAAGGACCCAAGCTAAGGAACCGCCCCAAACAATTACAGACCCATAACTTGCCTACCGATGATGTGAAAAATGTTATCAGCACAAATAAGGGAAGAGATTTACTACTCGCTAACAAGCCGCGGATTGTTCCCTGAGGAACAGAAAGGATGCCGCAAAGGATCCAGAGCACAGCAGAGTAACTTAACATAGATCAATACATCCTAAATGAGAGCAAGATGAGACGGAAAAATCTAGCTATAGCCTGGATTGACTACAAAAAGGTGTATGATATGGTTCCGCAAAGCTGGATAATAAAATGTCTCAAAATGAACAATTTATAACATGAAGTCATAAACTTAGAGAAAACCATGAAAACCTGGATAGTGGAATTGACAGCGGGAGGAAGAAGCTTAGCTGAAGCAAAGATCCAAAGAGGTATTTTTCAAGGAGATACTCTATCACCGTTACTATTCATAATTGCCATGATTCCACTTAACCAGATACTCAGAAAATGCACAGCTGGATATAAACTTAGTAGATCGTAAGAAAAGATCAATCACCTAATGTACATGGATGACATTAAACTATTGGCAAAAAATGAAAAAGAACTAGAAACTCATTCATGCAGTTAGAATATACACTCAGGACATAGGAATGGAATTTGGCAAAGAAAAATGTGCCATGCGTGTAATGAAAAGTGGCAAACGACATCTGACTGACGGAGTGGAACTACGAAATCGAGACAAGATTAGAACGCCCGGAGAAAACGAAACCTACAAATACTTGGGCATCTTGGAGGCTGACACCAACAAACAAATGAAAATGAAAAACAAAATTCAAAAAGAATATCTCAGGAGAACTAGAAAACTACACGAGACAAAACTCTCTAGCCGAAACCTTATCAAAAGAATAAATACCTGGGCTATATCCCTCGTTAGATATTCGGGACCCTTTCTGAAGTGGACCAGAGATAAACAAATGGACCAAAGTAAATATTTTTAAAATATCTTAGAATCAAGATTTTAACAGTCAATGAAATAATCTTCAAGTAACCTTTAAAATGCTGTGCCATATAAATACCATAATAATGCCAATGCATGTATATTCAATAATCTACCATTGTAACGTGATGGCCAAGGGATTTCAGTTCATGCCTTTGAGTTTAGTTAGGCTGAGAACTTTTCGGCTCAGCACATGGGTTAGTTAGGTGCAAACATTGATGCAGGTGTTAACGCGGGCGCGCGCAGGCGGACGGAGGTGTCACTCAGATGTCACAATAGTCCGAGACGAAACGGGTGACGGAGTGCAAATAACGTCACGCACCGGAAACGTGCAGTGGTTTGTGGAGAATTGAAAGAAAGTTAGGGAGTTGAATACTAGACGCCAAACGAGGAGGATCGACTTTTGGAGCTCGCAGATGGGGGCCAAATGAATAAGATAGCTTAGAAGATTGTGTCTCTCCTCCTCATGTCGAAACCTTTAACTCAAAGTTAATAAAAAGGTTTCGTACCAGAACAAGAAGTCGTTACGTGTTTTCGAATTTTGAGATTCCTATGTTCGATGTAAATGTGTTACCAACATACCATGTCTGTTTCACACATGGCTGTATCTAGCGTTAATTGTGAATATGGTACACCATTATACCACATTAAACTGTAATTACTATTGTAGTGTATGATGTACGTAATCCTTTTCTGAAACTGAATTACATGAGCCACATATAAAACAGGCAAATCGTTCACTTTGGAGTTTATATTCAGATGAATTCACAATCTATGATGCTATCAAGAAATCACGCAAATAATCAACATACCATAGTTGTCTGACTGGTCGTCTTGGCGCTCTAACATTCCGATCAGTGTTTACAGTCACTGCATCAACTATTGGAAATGGCATGTGATATAATGTCAATATAATACTTAAGATTTTTTAGGTTTTTTTTATATAAATCTTTTGGTTAATTTATTAGATATGTTCACTAAACACAAGTTTTAACTGGAAATATTTGAAGCAGTCTGCTGGAGTTACGGTAAATGGTCTACATCAGTTATTTGAGGAATTGTTCAACTGGTTAGCCACTTTGATTCTAGCCCTGTCGTATTAGTCGACCCCGTTGTTTATTTGGGGGGTTGGGTCAGGGCCAAAAAATTGAGGGGTAAAACACAGCATTTAAAATGCTAAGTTGTACGCTTCAGTTTACTTGCCCAATCGGCTGAAGCTGCAGAATACACCGACAGCATCTCTGCAGTGGAATAAGACTCCCCAAACGAGTGTCCTGGATATGACACTAAACAATCTTATGCTGAAGCTCCAGTAATGCTGGAGCTTTGGGGAATGCCGAGTGCCTATTCATTGCCATCGCTCCCAGGTCTACTCTTGCTCGAAGTGGTAGCACCTGAAAGGGTCCTATCCATGGGTCAAATAGAACTAAACTGTATACTTATATTAAACTGAATTGTTTGAAAAAGAACTGCTTTTGATAATTAAACTGTATATTTAAGCTAAAATGAATTGTTTGAAATAGAACTGTTTTTGATATTGAAACTGTACTTATGCTAAACTAAATTGTTTGAAAAAGAAGTGTTTATACGTATAAAAATGGGTTTAGCATGAAATAACCCATAGTGGTTGGTATGCTATAAAACCAAACCAAGCGCCAATTTACAGTAACTGTCTCTACTAAACAATAATTATTTGTTGTCACACAATTATATAGTTTCAATTATTCCGATCTAATACTGATAATTTTATATAGATTTATTTGGCTTCTGGATACGATCACATCGAGCGGAATTGAGAATAAAGACAACAAAAGAGTGATACTCAAGATTCCCAAGACCTCTAGAACTGGGGCCTCACCACAAGATTCAGTTTAAAGTCATCCACAGGATATGATTATTAGAACACTCGGAAAGTTGGCATTCATTTGCGGTAACATTGCTGTTCTCAGTAACCCACAGCTTCGTAGACCTTGAGAAAGATTTTTTTTTTCTCAAGACCCTCACGAAATAAACGAGGAATCATATTTTTAAATAACACCCGTAGTTGTCCGGTCTCTATCTTATATTTCCATACCTCAGATTTTTTATCATCACTTTTCAAGTAACGAGAAACCTTGTCATTTTGTGATATATATTTTTTTTTTCTTTTTATTCAACGACCTTTCTCTGCAACCTTTCTCTTAGGGCCTTAAATAACTTATTAGCCGTAATTAACTTACCAGAATATATATATATATATATATATATATATATATATATATAGTTTTAGACTTTAGCCTGAGACAATTCGGATTTGCGAAAAATTTAAGAGGGCGCCGACGTTTTTGGTCCGCTGATATGAAAAGGAAACATTTTATTCGGTAATATTCTGCACTCGGTTATATTACTTAAAGTTTTTAAACACGAGAATGGTAATAATGGCCTTGGTAAAATGCCTACATTAAAAGGTTGCCATCTATGACCTGGGAATAACTCCTTAAGTTCTCACTGACACAAAAAAATTGATGGATATGTAGGTTATCTTAAATACAATTATACTTCGGTGAGTCAAAAGTTTTGCAATCTTTTAGTAACATTCTAATTTACAGTGCATATACGACATTAGCAAAGCAGTTTAAACCGTAGCAGGTACCCGCTTAGATTGGTATTATCGTGGTAAGGGGTACGCTGACACGTTGTACATTACTTCATTTCGTATGTGATTTGAAAGCACGACAGATGAACGTACAATGTATGTAGTTACCAACCTCCGTCCATACGGGCAGGATGTGGCACAAGGTCAATTTTAATCGGAGATTAACAGGGATGAATTGAGAGTTTCAAACAGTTTACCATATAAGGATAATTGTAACTGTGCCACTATCTACAAATTATTATTCATTACCATTACTAAAAATCCATCAATCAAACTGCCTCACTCTCTCTTTCAATAGCCTGCGGGGTGGGGCATAGAAAACACCGACTGCAACTCTGCAGTGGAGTAAGACCACCTAAACGAGTGTCCTGGTTATGACACTAAACAATCTTATGCTGATGTCCCAGTAATGGTGGACCTTTGGGGAATGCAGAGTACCCCTTCAATGCCATTGCTCCCAGATCCACTCTGGGCCGGAATGGTAGCACCAGATAAGGTCCTATCTATGGGTCAAATAGAACTAAACTGTTTACTCATGCTCAACTGAATTGTTTGTAATAGAACTGTTTTTGATATTGAAATTGTGTACTTATGTGTCTGAAAAGAACTGTTTTTAAATAGAAATAATCTGTGTACTTATGCTAACTTGAATTGTTTAAAATAGAACTGTTTTGACATCAAACTGTTTGTAAACAAAATCTATACTTATACTAATCTGAATAGTTTGAAATTTAATTCGGCGTTAGATGATCCGAAAAGAGCAGATACGCCGAAAAATAATATAACCAACCAATCTCTCTTTCAATATATACATATATATATATATATATAAGTAAATAATGAGAGTAATCCGACAATATCTAAAGAAAAATTGATAACAAGGTAATCTAAGTAGAAGGAGAGATTTATTGAGAAACAAAGTCGACACTATAACGTTTCGGTTTTAATGAACCATCATCAGGACTATGAGGAGGATATTAGTGATGGTAAATCAACGATGGATGTTTAAAAGTACAAAATACAAAAATCTTGGGGAAATTTATTCAACAAGAAAAAGTTGGCCGTTTAAATGAAATGTCAAATAAAACGGCCAACTTTTTCTTGTT
This sequence comes from Sepioteuthis lessoniana, assembly GCA_963585895.1. Classification (NCBI taxonomy): domain Eukaryota; kingdom Metazoa; phylum Mollusca; class Cephalopoda; order Myopsida; family Loliginidae; genus Sepioteuthis; species Sepioteuthis lessoniana. The sequence goes on from OY757932.1 coordinate 8,711,676, forward strand.
ATACAAATTTTTCAATAGGTTTTTGTATTTTGTACTTTTAAACATCAATCGTTGATTTAATATCATTAATCTCATTCCTCACAGTACTGGTGATGGTTCATTTGAACCAAAACGCTTCAGTGTCGACTTTGCTTCTCAATAAATCTCTCCTTCTACTTGGATTACCTTATTATCAATTTTTCTTTATATATATACATATATATATATATATATATATATATATATACCATCCTCCGCACTGGCAGTATGTGACACAGGTCAATTTTTAAGCAGAATTTAACAGGTTCTAATTTAGAGTTTTCCTTCTCCTAGACTGTCGCCTAACACAGCCTGTCTGGCTATTTACCTATAAAATAATTTGATTCATACCTTTCCAAAGGGTATTAGTGTTATGTGAAATGCAATCAGCTTCGTCTAGGATTTGAACTCGGGTCACTGTGTCCATTTCCTACAACGATAACCATTACACCACGGACATCTTCAAGGACTTACAATGTTGTCTAAATCGAGGCTTTATGTGTCACGAGTTCGAACCTGGTCATAGCGTTGTGGAAGCAACCAAAAAAATTGTTGTGAGAAAGGTGAAGGTGCAGTTGATCCCAATACAGTGACCAGAAAGTATACTCAAGTTCAAAGAGCCCCGACGATCAGCCAAGATTAAGTAGGTCTAAAATCGTGGATTCCGAGGCTGTGCTCAAAAGCATAGAGGCAAATCCAAAGAGTAGTGTAATATAATTGCTGAGGGATTTCGTTTTGTATAACTTGCCTTTCGGTTTAGTTAGGATGAGAATCTTTCGGCTCAGTGCATGGGTTAGTTAGGTGCAAACATGAGCGCATGTGTTCACGCGCGTGCGGGGAGGATGCGTCATTCACATATGTCAAAATAAAATCCCAGATAGGAAATGTAACCAGGGGGTGTGAATGACGTCATGCACCGGAAGCATGGGCTGAGGATTTGGGGGATTTGAGAAAAAGCAGAGAATTAGGTTCCTGCGTCCGAACGGGAAGGTTGACTTTCGGAGCCCGCCGAGGCAAGACCAGTAGTTTGCAGATGGGGTGCCGCGCGTGGTTTGGAGCAGATGTAAAAGCAGTCAGCATAGAAAGATTGTGTCTCTCTCTTCATGTCGAATAACTCAAAGGTAATAAAAAGCTTCGTACCTGAGCAAATTTCGTGAATGTCGTGTATTTCGGATTCCCTATGTCTATTTTACACATCCGTATATCTGGCTATGTTACTGTAGCACTCGGAGAGTATCAGTCGAGCTTTGCATCTCATATTCCTGTGTAGTTTGTCACCTTCAACAACCTCGGTAAAAGGTTCTGGTGTTGCCGAATTGTGTCTCAGGTTTCTAAAATATTGCAAAACTTTTGATTCACACCAGTCAGGGATTGTATAAAAGGTTTATAAGGTAATTTTTCAACATTATTTTCTTAAAATATATGATATTTGGTCCCACTACCTTCTCCGTCGGAGGTATGGCACTAAACAGCATAGGGTGGTGAGGATCCAGTTCCGGAGACTTAAGGAGTGTGGAGTCATCGTTCGCTTGCCATTACTCCCAGGCTCACTTTGATCTAGAAATATAGTAGTAACTGCTTGGTTTTCATCTATGTACCATAGGCTAAACTGAATTGTTTGAAATAGAACTGTTTTCTAAGTTAAACGGATTTGTTTGGAATTGAACGGTTTTTGTATGCTTAACTAAATTGTTGAAAATTAAACTGTTTTTCTATACTTAACTGAATTATTTGAAATAGAACTGTTTATCTATGGTTAACGGAATTATTTTAAATAGAACTGTTTTGTATGCTAAACTAAATTGTTTGAAATAGAACTGCTCTTTAACACTGAAACTATGTACTTATGCTAAACTGAATTGTTTGAAATAGAACTGCTTGTATGTATAAAAATAAATTTCTTACAAACTCATATTGGGCTGAATTTTAATGAATATATCACGTTATATTTTTTCGAAAATTGGACTGATCAGATTTAAGAAAAGGGCTTTAAAAATTATTCCATATTTAATTCCGCACCCAGTATAAGAAGATATTTGCTTGCACACAGTTATAAGATTTCAAGTGACTTAAAATTATCCTTAGTAAATAATTACAGTTTCAAGTAATTACTCTTAATAAAAAGAAAATTACAGTTTTATGGCTCCAATTATTCCAATCCACTTCTCAACCCATTCAGCTGGGGGAGTAGAAACACCGACTGCATTTCTGCTGAGAGGGAGAAACCCTCCCCCAGCAACGAGTGTCCTGTGTATGACATTAAACCATCTGATGGTGAGGTTCCAGCTTTGAAGCTTCGGGGAATGTGGAGTACCACATCACTGCCGTTGCTCCAAGGTTCACTCTGACCCGGAGTGGTAGCACCTGATAGACTCCTGTCTAAAACTGCTTGATATTTAAATTGTGAGCAAACAAATGACTGATGTTCAGTTTTGACTGTTATATACCAATGCTTGAAACCATTGAACTGTGTGCAAAAAATAGCTTGGTTTGTTAAAGAATCTACAAAATATGTTCACAAATTTTGCATATATTAAATATATATGCATAAAGAAGATTTGGCATTAAATAACCGACCGAGGTTCATATGCCATAAAACCCAACCAAACCAAATCATATATATTTAATATATACGTATAAAGAGGATTTGGCATTAAATAACCTACAATGGTTGATATGCCATAAAACCAACCCAAATCATATATATCTAATATATATGCATAAAAATAATTTTACATTAAATAACCTACAATGGTTGATATGCCATAAAACCAAACTAAATCATATATATTTAATAGATATGTATAAAAAGGATTTGGTATTAGATAGCCTACAATAGTTGATATGCCATAAAACCCAACCGAGCCAAATTAAATATATTTAATATATATGTATAAGGAGGATCTGACATTAAATAACCAACAATGGTTGATATGCCATAAGACCAAACCAAACCAAATCATATATATTTAATATGTATGTGTAAAGAGGATTTGGCATTAAATAACCTACAATGGTTGATATACCATAAAACCCAACTAAACCAAATCATATATATTTAATATATATGTATAAATAGGATTTGGCATTAGATAACCTTCAATGGTTGATATGTCAAATTAAAATTGCTAAAGTAATTCTTTATTAATAATTATTACGTGCTTAAAACAATATGGCTCAGTCGGCTGTGGCTGTACAGTAGACCGACTACATCTCTGCAGAGGGTTAATACCAACTCCAAACGAGTGTCCTGTTTATGACACCAAACAATCTGATTGTGAGCCTCCAGTAACGCAGGAGCTTTGGAAATGCGGAGTGCCACCTCATTGCCATCGCTCCCAAGTCCACTCAGGCCCGGAGTCGTAGCACCTGATGGGGTCCGATCTATGAGTCAAATAGAACTAAACTGTGTGCTTATGCTAAACTGAGTTGTTTGAAATAGAACTATTTTATATTTAAACTGCGTATTTATGCTAAACTGAATTGTTTAAAATAGAACAGTTTTTACAAATAAATGTTTTGAAGTTAAATTGAATTGTAAGTGATACATAACAATACTTGGAGCCATTTAACTTTGTTGAATAAACTGAATTATACTGTGTACTCATGCTAAACTGAATTTTTTGAAATAGAAGTGTTTATATGTATGAAAATGGATTTGGCATTAAATAACAAACTAGGGTTGAAACTCGTAAAACGAATAAGCCAGTTATAGAGTCATTACAAATATATTGTTCTCACTGTCAATTACATAAGTTTCAAAATTATTAATATTGCATAGGAATACACGAAAACTTATTAATGTGTATGATTTATTTGTATTTGAAAACAATCACTTCAAGCTACAATTTTTACCATTAATTATTATTATTATTATTATTATTATTATTATTATTATTATTATTTTACTCATTTTAGAGTTTTTCACGCCAGCGTTAGCTGATGGTTTTTCGCTGGAGTCTAAGTGACAGCAAGTCTCTTTCGGTCTCCAGGACTCTTCTCGGGATTCTGGTTGATCTCAACAATGCTGTAGTTTGGATGGTCTCCTCTCATCCTCTTATTTTCAAGTCCTCCAGTCCCTGTACCAGTCATTTGGTGACTATTATTATTATTGGTATCAGTGTCACTCATATTCCATAGATTTTTCAGTTCTCCAGCGAGGTCTTGGTACTTATCTCTCTTTTCGCTTTCCTTCAGCTTTTCCGTGTGATCAGCCTGAATGGCAAAGTCCACTATTAGATAGATTCTCTTTTTTTTTTGTTGACTATCACTAGATCTGGCCGTCCGGTCGAGATTAGGTAATACGTTTGTATCTCAAAATCCCAAAGAATTTTTTGCATCTTATTTTCTTGGACTGATTCTGGGTTGTGCCTATACCATTTGTTCGTATAGTCAAATTTAAACTTCAGGGGCAATTCCCTGTGGATCATCTTCCCTTCCAATCGTATCTCGACTGATATTCTCTTTTTGCTAATTTACTGCATTCGCTTATTATGTGGTCATTTGTTTCATCTCTATATTATTATCATTATTTTTTTGAAGCCGTATAATCACATAAAAAAAAGTTCAAACTTCGACAAGGCATGTCAACCCTTTTTAACTTGCCTTAAAACTAAGCAACCGACAAATTTAAGCGTGTTTCCTCATCAAATGAAAAACCAGTTTAAATTAATAAATAGATGAATAGATAAAGATGAAAGAACAACCCTAAATTTTATAACGAAACTCAGAGCACCATTTTCTGTGTCCAGATAGAGAACATCTTTTTGGTCCAAAAATGAGGGGGTACATAATTCTTCTTCATACTCCTAAAACACATTTCTGCAAGTCATGTGCCTTGGCGTCTAAAAAGAGAAAACATGTGCAATGAAGATGACACCAATGAAATATCGCCAATAGTTTTTTTGTCGTAGAATCGGAAATGGCGCACCTAGATATGCGGTTTAAAATTAGAAAAGACATTCTTGAGTATTTTTTATTTTGGGTTTGTTTTTGTTTTTTTTTTTAAATGTAATCTATCCCCCCTACAAAAGAAAAACACTTTCAGGGATAAAGTACGCATGAACTAAAATAAATAAAAAAGATCGAGACGCGTTCGACCTAGAAACAGGTATCAAGACATTTGTTATACTTTATATGGTCGGTAAATCAATGCACAAAGATATTACCATCGCATATTTGGTAGATATAGTGCTCAGGCCGTCAAAAAAAAGTTGGTTGGTTGGTTGGTTGGTTGTTTTTTACGGCTTGTCAACTGTTGTAGGTTATTTAATGCCAAATCCTATTTTTACATTTATTTATACACAGTTTGAAGTATTCCGATCAAACCCGAATAATCCACTTAAGTATTAATCCTTTGTTTGCGCATAGTTAAAGGGTTTTAAGTATTCCTATCAAACACAAATAGTTTCATTTACACACAATGAGATCTCACCAATTAAACTGTGTACTCATGCTAAACTGAATTGTTTGAAATAGAATTGACTATTTGCATAAAAATGGATTTAGCGTTTATAACCTACAAAGGTTGATATGCCATAAAACCCAAACAACCAACCAAACTTGTTTGGTTGGGTTTTATTGCTTTAACATATAGAATAAAGCAATTTCCAGTTCTTAATTTCTTCCTATACAGAAACATTGATATAGAGGTGCCCGTGGTGTAATGGTTATCTTCGTAGGAAATGGACACGATGATACGAGTTCAAATCCTGGAGGATACTGATTGCATTTCACGTAGCACTAATACCCTTGGGAAAGGTATGAATCCAATTATTCTCCCTCCAGCTATGGGTAAATAGTAGAGCATACAGGGTTCTTCAGCTTTGCTGAGGCAAATAGTCTAGAAGAAGGAAAGCTCTGAATCGAAACCTGTTAAACTCCGCTTAAAAATTGACCTTATGTCATATCCTGCCCGAGTGGAGGGGTTGGTAAATAGGATACAGAAACATTGATATAATCATGGACAGCTGTGAACAGTGAAATGTTTATGAGAATTAAATCACTCCTTCCTAAATAGAAGCATGAATATCCTTATGGACTGCTAGTAACTATGAAATACTAATCAGCAAGCAACCAACCAACTAAGTAACTAATAAATTCTTCAAAACCAACCAACCAACCATATAAGTGCGTGCATATTATTTGTACGGAATAGGAATACTTGATCACATATGACTGTACGGAAGCAAATGAATGCAAAAAAAAAATAAAAAGTAACATTTTTTTTTTAAATATAATGGAGCATTGTAAATTGTTATCTTTATAATCAAACATTTACTAACGAATCTTGTTTCAGCATTGAATAACCGATAAGGAGTTGGTATGCTGTTGAACAAATAAACCAAACATCTTTCGCAACAACATAGTCGTGAATCAAATATCCTTAAAGCAAAGGCCATGTGATGCCAGCTTGTCTCGCAAGCATTTCATTGTAAACACAGGATCAACCAAAAGAGCGTTTTATTTCCCCGAACACTAAAGTAACGCTTTGGTGCTAATATAAGAATTGTTAACATCGATTCCATCTGTTTGGCTTCTCGAAATCCACGGGTACAAAAGTGAAACGAGTTGCTTATTTTGTCTCGACTCAACTGTTTTTCTTCACTAAAGAAGAAGTCTCTACACATGTATTGTATATTAGTGATCAAAGATTGCGCCCCAACTTCGTCTCTTCGAAGTTTACTTCGACACTTGAAGACAACAACAGCAACAACTTCTTTGAAACTTAGGGCGGTGGTAGAGGAAGAGAAATGCACTCAAAAACAAGAAAGGTTCGTGTATACTGACATTCGTTTACGGGCATATATATTTATGTCTCATTGGGTGCCCCTTTCATATGGCCTTGTGCCACATCTAAGTAAAAAACATAGTAAATTTCCATATATATTTATGTCGACAAACCTATAATGCATGGATATATAAGTAGTCTTCTATCTATCTACAGACTAGACTACCAGTTGGCTCATTGGGTTCCCATTGTAACTGAGATCCATGATGATAATGATGCTTCTATTTAGTTAGGAGTGAAGGATTCTGTTTAGCCTTTCATAGTTAACAACAGTCCATAATGATATTGATGCTTCTATTTGGGAAGAAGTGAAGGATTCAGATTAACATTTCACTGTTGACTACGATCCATGATGATATTGATGCTTCTATTTAGTTAGGAGTGAAGGATTCTGTTTAGCCTTTCATAATTAACAACAGTCCATAATGATATTGATGCTTCTATTTGGGAAGAACTGAAGGATTCTGATTAACATTTCACTGTTGACTGCGATCCATGATGATATTGAAGCTTCTATTTAGTTAGGAGTGAAGGATTCTGATTAGTATTTCATAGTTACTAACGGTCCTTTATGATATTGATGTTTCTATTTTGGAAGGAGTGTAGGATTCTGATCAGCTTTACATATCTAACAGCTGTCCATGATTACATTGATGCTTCTATTTAGGAAGGGGTGATTTAATTCTCATTAGTATTTCACTGTTGACAGTTGTCTATGATTATATTTATGTTTCTGTATAGGAAGAAATTAAGGACTGGAAATTGCTTTATTCTTTGTGTTAAAGCATTTTAGGTATATTGTCCTAGCAAAAATCTAGCTATCATGTGCTGCTTTTACATGTAATTACAAAGGCAAACGAAGTGTGAATCCTTTAAATTCCCGCTGTAACAGCGATCCATGAGAATATGAAATTTTCTACTTGGTGGGGGTATTTTAATTAGAATTTTGTTGTTGTCTCTGTTACATCGAGAATTTGGATGATAACGAATTGCGTTCAGTGGAAAGGCAGATTCAACAAACAAAAAATTTTTTTGAGTTTCAAGTATTCCTATTTATCACTAACAATTCAATTAAACATGTCATTTACTTACACACGGTTAAATGATCAAACAGTTCTATTTCAAGCAATTCAATTTTACATAAGTCATTTGTTAGCATTCTGTTTGAATATCATTATTTGACCCATAGATAGAACCCTATCAGGTGCTACCACTCCGGGCCAGTGTGGACCTGGGAGTAATGGCAATGAAGGAGTACTCCGCATTCCCCAAAGCTTCAACATTACAGGAGCATCACCATCTGGTTATTTAATATCATATCAAGGATAATCGTTGGTGGTGGGGGTCTTTGCCCTCTGCAAAGATGCAATCGGTGTATTCTACAACCCCCAAACCACCCGCTAACCGACTGGGATAGAAAGTAAATAGGAATTTTATTATTAAGGTTATTCATGACCGGAATTTATTTATTCATTCAACTCCTCCACACCGGCAAGATGTGACACAAGGTCAATTTTTAAGAGGAGTTGAACAGGTTGCAATTCAGAGTTTTCCTTCTTATAATAATTTAGTCATACCAAAATTAAAGAGCCTAATCTATCTTTCTATTTATTCTAAGCCAGACAGAGAAAAGTTGAATGGTTAACTTTCGCAAAGGTTATAGCTCGACGTCAAATGCATACAGCCTTTCCATGATTTGAAATCTGGTAAACGTATCCATCTCTAACGATGATAACATTACAACACGAGCGCCTCCCATATATACATATATCATCATCATCATCATATCGTGCTGGTAGCACGGATATCCCTGACCCTCTCTCGCCACTTTTCCCTATCGTTCGTCGCCTCAGGCAGGTCTTCTGGACAACATCCCGTATCCTCACATAGTTGCTGAATGTATGTTCGTGCTGGTCGTCCTGCTTTTGCACGGCCATGTGTGGGGGTCCATAAGAGTACATCTCTTATGAGTTCGTCCCTGCTTCTCCAGCAATGTCCTGCATGTCTGGTTCGTCTAACTTGAATAGTTTTCGTGATAGGAGGCAGGTGGCCGTACAGTTGGTGTCTTGTGGGGTGTTGCGGCCAGGACTTGTTCAAGATTGCTCGCAGCATTCTTGTGTAATTGCAGTCTAGCTTCTTCTCCAGACGTTTTGTTAGAGTCCATATATATATATATATAT
>OY757932.1:8725663-8840663 GCA_963585895.1 Sepioteuthis lessoniana
TAATAATAATAATAATAATAATAAGCAATTATTATAATAATAAAGTTTGCGAACTTAGTCGAGGGTGACCCATTGGCTCCCTTTTCAACAGCTACAACACTGAGGTGTCGGGGAGAGCGCTGCTCCATTCCCAGGATTGATCCACTTTACCCTTGATATCTACCTTATAATGCTGAGTGTTAAGCAAGGCGACATCAAGTACCATTTTTTGAGTCTTTGGTATGACTCGACCTGAGATTGAACCCCGGTCTCCCGGACCGTTAGTGAACACTTTCCGTTTATTATTAGTTATATAATTATCAATGATTATTATAATGATATTAATGATTTTAACGATAATTCTAAAGGTAAGTAAATGCTATTTATAATAGTATTTCCTTAATAGACAAATAAATTAATAGATAATTTTCTTCTTAAAATAAAATCGGTTAACTTATCGACGCGATTTTAGTTGCTAAAGGTTCTGTGAGTCTTGTTAAAACTATTTTTTAGATACATAACGTCATATGATACCAGACGATGACATCCGGTTTTGAGACCAACTTCTAGCCCAAACTTTTAGTTCCCACCCCCACTTTTTCTTTATTTATTCAATTTAAAAAAAAAAAAGAGCAGTAAGAAGCCACTGAAAGAATATTTTTATAATTTGTTCACGCCATCGAGTGATGGCTATCTGAAGAAGTTGGTTTCTTTTATGGAGTGGCCAGCTGAAATAAATTTATTATACTATTTACCAATCCCTCCGCTCGGGCAGGATATGACACAAAGTCAATTTTTAAGCGGAGTTTAACAGGTTTGAATTCAGAGTATTCCTTCTCCTAGACTAGTTGCCTCAACAAGGCTGAAGAATCCAGTCTGTCCTACTATTTACCCATAGCTGGAGGGAGAATAATTGGATTCATACCTTCCCCAAGGGTATTAGTGCTATGTGAAATGCAATCAGTCTCGTCCAGGATTTGAACTCGTGTCGCCGTGTCCATTTCCTACGACGATAACGACTACACCACAAGCACCTCTTAAATAAATTTATTATAGTCAAATGACAGTGTGTTGAATTTTTGAAATACTTGAATTTTTTTAATTGTTTGCCTAAATTGAATTATTCGGGTTACATAGCGATGCTTTGAATAATTAACAATGAACAAATAAAACTATTTATGTTAGACAATAGTATTTGAAACTATTTAGGTGAGTGCAACCAAATGATTAATATAAAACAGTACTATTATTTGGAACATTTGGAATATTTGGAACCATTTAACTGTGTACAAACTATAATTATACTTGTGTGCTTATAAATTAGCTCTTACTCGTTATAAAAAAATACTGACTTCAAATCATATATATAAAATTTAACTATGTGAAAACAAATGAGTTCAGACTCATTTTAAAATATTTTCTACAAACTATGCGTTTACGTATTATATGCAAGATGTATGAAAATGATCTGGCATTAAATAACCAACAAGGGTTGAGATGCCATAAAATCCAACCGAACCAAACCCATAAAACTATACAGTGTACTTATGCAAAACTGAATTGTTTGAAATAGAACTGTTTATATGTATAAAATAAATTTGGCATTAAATAACCTACAATGTTTGATATGTCCTAAAACCAAACCAAACCCCCCACACAAACCCACACACACACACACACACACATATATATATATATATATATATATATATATATATATATATATATATATATATATATATATGCGTGTGTGTGTGTGTGTGTTTATATATATAGATATACATCTTGGTTTGATCTTGTTTGGTTTTATGGCATATCAACCATTGTTGGTTATTTAATGTCAAATCCTGTTTTTACATATTAGATATATGATTTGTAGGTTTGGTTGGTTTGTTGGGTTTTATGGCATATCAACCTTTGTAGGTTATTTAACGCCAAATCCATTTTTATGTAAATAATCTGTTCTATTGAAAACAGTTCAGTTTAGCATAAGTACACAGTTTAATTGTCAAAAACATTTCCATTTCAAACTATTCAAGCAGTTATATGTAATAATTCAGTTAAGTGTAAATACAGTTTTAATGTCGAAAAACAGTTCTATTTGAAATAATTCAGTTAAGCATAAGCACGCAGTTTAAGTGGGAGTACGGTTTGTCAAAAACATTTCTATTTCAAGCTATTCAGTTTATTCAATTCAGTTTAGCATAAGTATGCTGTTAGTTCTATTTAACCCATAGATATGGCCCTATCAGGTGCTACCACTCCGGGCCAGAGTGGACCTGGGAGCGAGGCAATGAAGGGGTACTCCGCATTCCCCAAAGCTCCAGCATTGCTGGAACCTCACCATCAGATAGTTTAGTGTCATATCCAGGACACTCGTTATGGGGGGGTCAGTGTATTCTACAGCCCCCGCTGACTGGGCAATATGATTTGCAAACACGTTATGTAGATACCTTCTGTTAAATGATCAAATAAATTTATTTCTAACGATTCAATTTAGCATAAGTCAACAAAATTAAATTGTTCCAAGTATTGCTATGTACAACTAACAATTTAATTAAACATCAGTCATTTGTTTACTCACAGTTAAATGATCAAACTGCTCTATTTCAAACAATTCAATTTAGCGTAAGTCAATTGCTTGCTAACAGTTTAAATGTCAAAGTATTCTATTTGACACCTAGATAGGAACCTATTGGGTGTCACCACTCCGGGCTATGGTGATCCTGAGAGCAATGGCATTGAAGAGATGGTCCGCATTCTTCAAAGCTTCAGCATAACTGGAGCCTTATCATCAGATTTTTTTTTGGTGCCCGTGGTGTAATGATTATCGTCGTAGGAAATGGACACGGCTACACGAGTTCAAATCCTAGACGAGGCTGATTGCATTTCACATAGCACTAATACCCTTGGGAAAGGTATGAATCTAATCATTCTCCCTCCAGCTATGGGTAAATAGTAGGACAGACTGAGCTCTTCAGCCTTGGTAAGGCAACTAGTCTAGGAGAAGGAAAACTCTGAATTGAAACCTGTTAAACTCCGCTTAAAAATTGACCTTGTATCATATCCTGCCCGAGCGGAGGGGTTTGGTAAATAGGATCATCAGATTTTTTAGTGTCATATCAGGACATTCGTTGTGGGGAGGGAGTCTTATCCTTCTGCAGAGATGCAGTTGGTGTATTCAACAGCCCCAGCCGACAAGGATATATAAACATTTTAGTTCTGTTTTAGGAAAATCATGTTTGAGCTCCAAAGAGAGCGGTTCAAGATCTGAATCGCTAGAAAGGTGATTTGTTTATTGTGACGAAGACTTATGTTGTGTCAGTCACACTTCTTGGATGTGCTGATAAAAGAAAATTTTCCGAACGATGTGTACTTAAAATGATTCGAGTTTTATTTCAAAAAATGCAAAGATAGGAATTTTTTCCATTTTTGAACCAAGGTATTGTGAAATTAAAATCGGATATGTAGGCGATGTTGGAATGTTTTCTATGTTTCGAGTCGGAATTTATGAATCAAGGACGAAATATTTGAGAGACAATGAAAATAGGAAGTGAGTTTTTTGTTGAAAATAATGGTTTTCGGAGCGGAGGAGAACTTAAAATAAATCTAGTTGGTGACAAAGTGGAAATAAATTGATGAAATCGCAAATTTAGAAAAGAAATAATATTACGATGGTTGTATTTTCACCTTAATTATTACCTTCTAACAGAACAATTTGATCTTATTTAATCCAAGGGGGTGTCCTCGTGGTGTAATGGTTAAAGCGATAAACTGCTGAATTGTAGTAAGCGAGTCTGTACTCCAGTCGCGCTATTACGTTCACTTTCGGGCAAATACCCTAGGGAAAGGTATGAACCCCCTTATCCTCCCAGCTATGGGTTAAATAGTACCACTACTGTTCTTCTAAGAGAATAGCTTTGGCATTAAATAACCTACAAAGGTTGATATGCCATTAAACAAAGAATCCAAACCAAACCTATTTAATTCAAATTGGGGTGCTATAAAATAAAATAATTGCCAATTTTATCAATACTTTTAAAATGTTGAAAATGATTGTGAACTTTATTAATACATTGGCTCTTAAAACATTGATATTGCAACTAAGTGTGAAGTGTTTAGCTGTTTAAAATGATTGTCAACTTTATTAAGATATTGGCTCTTAAAACATTGATATTGCAACTAAGTATAAAGTGTTTAGCTGTTTAAAATGATTGTAAAATGTAATACATTGGCTCTTAAAATATTGATATTGCAACTAAGAATGAAGTTTTTACTTGTTTCAAATAATAGTGAACTTTATTAAACATTGAAGGGGTGTCCTCGTGGTGTAATGGCTAAAGCGATGGACTGTGGACTCGTGGTAACCGAATTCGAATTCCAGTCGCGCTATTATGTTCGTTTTCGGACAAATACCCTCGGGAAAGGTATGAATCCCTTTATCCTCCCAGCTATGGGTTAAATAGTACCATTACTGTTCTTCTTGAAGGATGGCTTTGGCATTAAATAACCTACAAAGGTTGATATGCCATTAAGCAAAGAAACCAAACCAAACGTATTAAACATTGATATTGCAACTTAGTATGAAGTATTTACTGTTTAAAATGATTGTGAAGATACATTTTTGTAGTGTATATAACTGGATACCATAGTTACTAAACCAACTTTGGCATAAAAACAAAAGTGCTGACGTACTATAAGACCAACCAACCAACCAACCAACCATACTGACTGTCAAGGACTCTCAAATCCTGCCATTGTTGACTATTGAATGAAAAAGATCGGGAGGGTGAGACTGTGGTAAATATGTCTCGGTCAGTCACGTATTCTTCATAGATCGCCCAGATTAAAATGCTCCTGTGCCAATTGAAGCATAATTTAGCAAATGTAAATACGCAGTAACAGAAGCAGAACCTTCAGTCCAACTTTTTGACCACTAGAGATTTTACAGCGTATATCTCTTAAAAACTTTGCTATGAAAACGTACTTTTGATATAGAGTTGGAAAGCAGAGAAATTAACTATTTATTTCGTTGGTAATGGCAGAAAGCGAAAGACAACGAATGTATTAAATGTGTTGTCCCGGCTGCATTTCCGCTTCCGGTTTGTCTTATTGATTTCCCGCCACTGAAAACACAGAATGTCATTTTTGCTTTGCCATTTACTGTTACTACACTGTGAAAAGCCAGCCAACATCTTCCTTTGATATTTAAATGCAAAAACGCCTGAAAAATAAATCAAAAGTCTTCATGTTGGCTCTTGCCGTAGACCCCAGATAGCACAAGAAACATCAGTTATTATTTCACTAGATGAAGTACTCATCTACGGTGGGTAAGACTCGGATAGCGACTAGTGTGAATGACGACAGTTTTTTTTTTTACTATAGTGATCAAATATATATGTACTAGTTATTACCCATGAATTGGCGATCTGATTGGATTGGTTTGATTTATGGCATATCAACCATTATAGGTTATTTAATGCCAAATCCATTTTTATACATGTAAACACTTCCATTTCAGACATTTCAGTTTTAATGTCAAAAACAGTTCTATTACAGATTATTCAATTTAGTCAACAAAGTCAAATGGTTCCAAGTATTGCTATATATCACGAACAATTCAATTAAACATCAAACAATTATTTACACCCATTTAAATAAAAAAAACAATTCAGTTTAGCATATGTATGCAATTTAAATGTCAAAACAGTTCTATTTCAAACAATACAGTTTAGCATAAGCATACTTCCCCGGCCTTTTTTGCTGGGCCGTCTGGCATTCGTGTTGGATGGGGTTTCAACCGATGGCAGAGTCGAGGCCGAAAGGCCACCGAGTTCGGTTGGACCACCCTCGGGTGGGCGAGCTGCAACTTTTGTCCCCTATGTATAGCACTAGACCTTGTTTCCTAGTTTATGCTATAAGCCGGCATACGTGCCCAGATCCAAATTTGGATTCGTGAAACTGCTCGCCTCATTAGAGCCACATTGCACTTAGTGGGTCGATGAGCAGCACAGACTAGCAGGGTCCGAATCTCGGCTCGTTCCCGAGCTCCCCCTCCCCTTTATCCCCATTTTAATCGGCCTTCGGGCTTTTGACCTTGTGTCAAGTCCTGTCTGGTGGGAGGCAGCGACATATACAATACAGTTTAGCATAAGCACGTTGTATTGTAATATTTGACCCATAGAAAGTACCCTATCAGAAACTACCACTCTTTGCCAAAGTGGACCAGGGAGCGATGGCAATGAAGTAGTGCTCCGCATTCCCCAAAGCTCCAGCATTACTGGGGCCTCACTATAAGATTATTTTGCGTCATATCTAGGGCACTAGATGGATGATCTTTCCCCTCTGCGTGTATTCTGCAGCGCCAGCCGACTGGGCCATTGGCGATCTGAGTTCAATTCCTGCATTTTGCGTTTTATTTCACTATAATTCCTCCAGAGCAATGATGTGTACATGAGAGGGTACATCTAATCTTCAAATATGTATTTACCCAACCCCTCCACCATTAGTGGTATGTGACACGAGCTCAATTTTTAAGCGGAGTACTGCTGGTTTGAATTCAAAGTTTTCCTTTTCCTAGATTGGTTTCCTTTCAAGTCTACCCTACTATTTATCCATTGTTAGGTGGGGAGAACAGATAGATTTATGCATTTTGTTAGGGCATTAGCGCAAAATGAAACCCAAACAGCTTTGTCCAATTTGGACAAACAAATGACTGATATTAAAAAGAATTATTAGTGTTGGATAGCAATACTTGAAACAATTTAACTGTCGGGAAATAAACGACTCTGGTCACCAATTCCATTTCCCGGGATGATAACCACTGCGCTAAGTTTGACTCAAATAATCAAATGATATTCGACAGAATGTATTGAGTTATATGGTATAAGCAGGAAGGGGCGATCTGAGTTCAATTGATGTACACTATTTTTAACGATTGACTTGATTTTTGTCGAAAAAAAAAAGAAATTACTGAGAGGAAAATCGTTGCAAGTAGATGGAATGGAATATGGGTTAGTGAATAACTAACCAAAAGACAAAAAAGGAGGACTGGTACCGTCAGTGGGCAGAAGGAAAGAGTAAAATAGCGAACGAGAAGAAGGAAACAAAAGTAAATTAAATAAATCTTAGAAAGAAAAAAGTTCAAAGTTTTGAAGATAAGTTGTTGAAAACATTGAAAACATTGCCCTGTTAGTTTACTGCTAAAAAGAAAAAAAACTCGGTTAGTCTGCTGACAGGACGAGATTTGAGCCCTTGTTTGTTCCCGTTTATCGGTGGCTTTAAGAACGATCTTAAGGAGGATAAAAAAATTGAAAAACGGAAAAAAAAGAAATCAGCATGTGCCGGTGATTATTGATACAAGAAGAATTCAAATGGGGCAGTAAAAAACACCGACTGCACCTCTCCAGAGGGGTAACACTCCCCCAATGAGTGTCCTAGATATGACACTAAACAATCTGATAGTGAGGCTCCAGTAATGCTGGAAATATGGGGAATGCGGAGTACCCCTTCATTGCTATCGCTCCCAGCTTTACTCTTGGCCGTAGTGGTAACACCTGATAAGGTCTTCTCTGTGGGTTAAGTAGAACTAAACTGTCTACTTATGCTAAACTGAATTACTTGAAATAGAATTTGGTCCAGTGGGCTAGCGCTGTAGAATACACCGACTGCATCTCTGTAGGGGAATGAGACTCCCCCAACGAGTGTCCTGATGTGACATTAAAAATCTGATGGTGAGCCTCCAGTAGTGCTGGAGTTTAAGGAATGGGGGGTATCCCTTTATTGCCATTGCTCCCTGGTCCGCTCTGACCCAGATTGGTAGCATCTGAAAGGGTCCTATCTATGGGTCAAATAGAACTGTTTGACATTTAAAGTGAATGCAAACAAATTACTTATGACTGACTTGCTCAAAATAGAACTGTTTTTATATTTAACTGTGTATAAACAAATGACTTTAATTGAATCGTTTGTGCCACTTTAAGGTGCAACAAGATGGTGGCTGAGGGTAAATTATGCAGAAAAAGCAATACTTGAAACCATTTAACTGTGTACAAACAAATAATTACAATTAAAAAGAATTATTGTGTCAGACAGGAATACTTTTAACCATATAACTGAATGAAATAAATGATTAATATTAAATAGAATTATTAGTGTTGGATGACAATACTTGAAACCATTTAACTGTGTGCAAACAGATGATTACTGTTAAATAGAATTATTAGTGTTAGACAGGAATGTCTTAAACCATTTAACTGTGTGGAAATAAATGATTAATATCAAATAGAATTATTTGTTTTGGATAACAATACTTGAAACCATTCAACTGTGGGCAAACAAATGATTAATATTTGATAGAATTTTTAGCGTTAGACAGGAATACTTTAAACCATATAATTGTGTGCAAACAAATTAATGTTAAATAGAATTATTAGTGTTTGATAATAATACTTGAAACAGAGTATTGGATAGAACACGAAAGAGACTTTGATGATGAGACTTAGTATTCTGAACCAGAGTGATAGTATATATAAAAGTTCTATCGATGGGTCAAATAGAACTGTTTTATCAAGTGCTAAACGTTATGTTTATTATTATTAGTTATTTGAAACCGTTCAGCTGTGTGAAAATTGTTTGTATTAGATAGGAATACTTGGTTATTGAATCACTAATGTTAAATATTAATACTTGAAACCATTTAAAGGCATGCAAATAAATTAGCTCTGACTCGTTTAAGAATAATTCTGCATACAAACTATACTCTTACATCACACAAACATACACACACACACACACACACACATATATATATATATATATATATATATATATATAACAAGATTTGGCATTGAAATAACCCACAAGGCTTAATATACCATAAAACACAACCAAAGAAAATAAATCAACTTTATCTCCGAAATATATCCCTTGACGTAGACATTATATGATCTTCTAGAAACTGTGGAGGTTGCGTTTACTTACTAAACATAGATTTTTCTTCAAGATTTTTGTTTATTTGTTTATAAATCAACTTTATCTCCCTCGAAATACTTCCCTTGACGCAGGCGTTGCATGCACTCCAAGAAATTTTGGAGGTTGTGGTGAGTTACTAAACAGATTTCCTATTATGAATTAGTTTTCGAATTGACTTTTTTTTCACTGCAAAAAAAGTTATTGAAATTGAACCTTCTAGTTTTGATCTAATTTTTTTTCTTTGTTCAATGGCATATCAACTTTGGAGGTTATTCAATGTCGAAGTCATTCCTCTGGAAGAAGTGCGATGGTACTAATTAACCAATAACTAAGGGTTGATGAGTAGTTTAAACCTTTCTCCAGGATATTCTTTTGTAAATGAACAAAATAGCATGACTGGAGTTCGGACCCGCTTACTTTGATGATGCAATTCAACGCGTTTGCCTCTAGTTTTATTTCGTCTCCTGAAAAGTACACGATCTCGTATATAAGTCTATCCGATTTGTTCCCATTAATAATTTGAAAGAATTTGTCCGTTCTGTGTCTGTAGCCTCTATCTAGCATGTATACTCGCGAATACGTCGACTCAATAGTATATGTTTGCATCTATAATTAATAAGAAGTTGTGCCCTCCCCTACACTTTGGTGTAGTAGCTATCGAAAAGGGAGCCTTCGGGTCACCCTCGACTACGGTCGCCAAATTTACTTATGTCTGTAGCCTCTATCTACCATGTATACTCGTGAATACGTCGACTCAATAGTATATGTTTGCATCTATTAATAGTAAGGAAGAATTTTTCCGTTCTATCCTGGTAGTATCTATCGCGTATACGAACTCGTGTACTAGTCGATGTATGGGATGACTATTTATCTATGATAATGAAATTCTTAATTCATGGAATTCAAATTATTTTAATTTAACAAATGATTGATACATAAATCGATAAATTGTCTAAATATAGAATGTTCAAAATTCGACGTATACACGAATATATTCGGCATGCACTTTCCGTTGCTTCAAACTGGGTATTTTTTAACGAATTTCTACACTGTCTTATTTCTTTTTTTGTAATGAATTCATATATTATCTTATATCTATCTTACTGGTTTCTTCGTTTAATGGCATATCAACCATTGTAGGTTATTTAATGCCAAAGATATTCTCCATGAAGAATAGTAGTGGTACTATTTAACCCATAGCTGGGTATATATATCTTAGTAATTGGTGATGGGGAATATTTATCTGTCCTCTGAATAGAAAAAAAATTGTTTGCTTTCTTTGTTTAATGGCATATCAACCTTTGTAGGTTATTTAATGCCAAAGCCATTGTCCAAGAAGAACCTTAGTGGTACTATTAACCCATAGCTGGGAGGATAAGGGGGTTCATACCTTTCCCAAGGGTATTTGCCCGAAAGTGAACGTAATTGCGCGACTGGAGTACGAACTCGCTTACTACGATTCCGCAGTTCATCGCTTTAACCATTACACCACGAGGACACCCCCGAAAAAAATTGTTATACCTTGCCATTGCTAGCGTGTTCACCAATGGCCCGGGAGACTGGGGTTCAAAAACTCAAAAAATGGTACTTGATGCTGCCTTGCTTAACACTCAGCACTATCAGGTACGCATCAAGGGTAAAGAGGAACAATCCAGGGAAGGGAGTAGCGCCCTCCCCTACACTTCGGTGTAATAGCTATTGAAAGGAAAGCCTTTGGGTCGCCCTCGACTACGGTTGCTAACTTTACTTAACTTACCAAATTTGATGTGCATTCTAATTTGACCCAACTTAATTTGGGGGTATCCTCGTGGTGTAATGGTTAAAGCGATGGACTGCGGAATCGTAGTAAGCGAGTTCGTACTCCAGTCGCGCTATTACGTTCACTTTCGGGCAAATACCCTTGGTAAAGGTATGAACCCCCTTATCCTCCAAGCTATGGGTTAAATAGTACCACTACTGTTCTTTTTGGAGAATGGCTTTGGCATTAAATAACCTAAAAAGAGTTGATATGCCATTAAACAAAGAAACCAAACCAACTTAATTTTTTTTTAATTAGATAAATGTTTTTTTACCCATATATGAAGCAGGAATGTCATCAAAATGAATTCCTTTTTTAATAAACAAAATACCAGGAAGATTTTTGGTGTTTTTTTCTTTGAAAGAAAAAATTTAAATGTTCCGAAGATTAGTTGTCGAGAACATTCCCCTGTTAGTTTAAAAAAAAAACTCGGTTAGTCTGCGTACAAAACGAGATTTGAGCCCATGTTTGTCCTTGCTTATCGGTGACCAAGAGAACGATATAAAAAAGGATTTTTTTTTTAAAGAAAAAATCAAATCAGCATGTACTGGCGATAATTGATACAAGAACAAGGATTCAAAGATGGAAAGTTAATAGCCAAAAGGATTCATCAATAAAAGAAATGATGGAGAAAAGGAGGAAAAAAATATATGTTGAAATATATATATATATACAGTGTAGTAAGAGAGTTGTCAGGACCGGATAATGAGTCTCTTATATCCGGATTTAGTCTATTTTGTTTAGGTAACACAGGCTCTAATTTGGGACCAGAGAAAATCTCTCTTATATCCGGGGGTTTCTCTTATATCCGGATTTAGTCTATTTTATTTAGGTAACACAGGCTCTAATTTGGGACCAGAGAAAATCTCTCTTATATCCGGGGGTTTCTCTTATATCCGGATTTAGTCTATTTTGTTTAGGTAACACAGGCTCTAATTGGGACCAAAGAAAATCTCTCTTATATCCTGGTTTCTCTTATATAAGGGTTTCTTATATCCGGGTTACACTATATATATATATATATATATACACTACAGTTTATGGTTGTCACTGGCTCACTTGGTGTTTTAGTGGTAGACCAAATGTGATATTATTTGGAGAGTGCTCAATATCTGTGATAGAGCTATTATATAATAATAATAATAATTAATATTTATATATTAGTTTATATATATATTTGATATATGTTTTTATTTAATTTTATTTTATGATATGGATGCATCTATGTTGTTAAATATATATAAAAACTAATATGTATTCATTCATTATATATATATATATATATTGTCATCCACAGACAGACTGTTTCGTTGTATCACAACACTTCAGTGTGGTTAGACACGTAGGACGCTTGAAGCTGGGATCGAAACCCGCCCAACTTTACGTTAGACTTAGTATCAAACAGCTCTGCCAACAAACGTACAACGTCAGCAAGGGAATTATAACGTATTAAATAGCTGCGTTTTTTGTTTACATTTTATACCTTACCGGATACCAGAGTGCTCAGTTCATTCGAAGAGCTTTGCATTATTGACACCAACTTCTAGCCCATATCTTTTTGTATCCCCACCGCCCTCTATATTTGTTTTATTTAAACGAGTAACAATCCATTGAAAGAATGTATTTATAATTTTAAATAATCTTTTTTCTCTTCGTTGTGTGATGGCTATCTGAAGAGGTTGGTTTCTCTAATTGAGTGGCCAGCTGAAATAAATATATAATTGCTAAATGACAGTTTATTGAATTTTTTTATATCTATATATATGGAAGTAAGAAGAAAATAGAAAAATAAATTCTTACACGTCTAACATAGATGACTGCAAACGATCTGTATATATAAAAACTTACTTATCTCTATCTTTAAAAGACGGGAGGATTCTTCTTGTCTCTTAAAGAAAAACCCAACATTTTCAAATATCATTCCACGTGCCAAACACGTACTTTGTACTTTTAAATTAAGAACGCTATATGCTCGTTTGTATCCTTTCGTTATATACATTTTATTTGCTCCTGCTATCTTGACAAGCATCCATCGTTGTGTGAACAATTCTCATATCAAAGTCCTGACGAAGATTATTTAAAACTGAAACGTTTAACGTTGGCTTTACATCAATGCAAATTCATCTAATTTGGATTAGTCTTTTTTTCTACTTTTTTCATACTGTCGGATTCAGATCCATATTTACTTTCATATGGAAGTATATAATGGAAGTGAATCTAGCAATACAGTGAAAAATTGAAAAACAAAGAAATCCAATGAGAAGAATTTAATGTAAAAGAAAATCAACGTTATAATGTTTCGGTTCAAATGAACCATCATCTGGACTAGGAAAAGATGATATCGAATGACCTTTAAATCACCGATGAATTTTTAATACAATTCAAAACAAAGAGGCAATATAATACATCCAGAGAAAGGGGTAACCGCTTAATCAATAAATCGTATTTAAAGATATGTCACGTGACTGTTTAAGACAACGATATGTTTCCTTTTTCCTCTCTCTTCTTTATCCATACATTCCTCTCCTCTCTCTTCGGTTTGCTTTTCTCTTATTCTTTCGTTCTGTTCTTTTTCTTTCCTTCCTTCCTAATTCTTTCTCCTTTAAATTCATTATTTCTATTGATGATTCTATTTGTTCTACATCATTGTCTTATTCCTTTCCACTGTTTCTCTTTTCATCAAGAGCAGGACACATTTTTCAATGCCAAATTCCATTCCTATATCCTGGCTGTATATTCTTATTGCTTGTACCAAAGTTCTTTTTTCCTTTTTGGCAAACTATTATTATCATTGCTGTTGTTGTTTTACTCCTTGCTGGTTTTTCCCGCAAGGAATAATTGGTAGATTTCACTGAATTCCGAGTGACAGCAAGCCTCTTCAGATCTCATGGGCTCTTCTAAATATTCAAGCTGATTTCAGCTGTGTTGTGGTCGGAATAAACATAATTCTTCTTTAGATGACACTTCCTTCAGTCTTTTTTCCAAATTCTTTTAGTCTTTTTCAGCAGTTCCAATTATATCGAATTCACGTTTCGCAATTTTATTTACTCTCTAGCAAGATCACAGTATTGCCCTTGTCAAACAAGCGCGCTTCATTAAAAACTGACGATTGACCTCATCTTTATTGTGATGCTCACAACGTTTCGGCCGATATATCATTCGGCCTTCTTCAGGTGTTTCATGTTGAACTCGGCAGTCCACCCAGAATCTCTAACTGAACCCTTTATTTGAACCCCAAGGGTAGATTGTTCCAATTCTGTTAACCATGACCGGGAACGAGGGTTAAGTTATAGTAAGTATTCCTTGTAATTCATACCTGTGGTTGGGATTGAACTTGCAACCTCCTGATGATTTCACTCAGAAGCACCTTCAGACCAAGCGATTTATCCACTATATCATGTATTCTTGCCGGGTTCATGGCACAGAAAAAGAAAGAAAGAAAGAAAGAAGTCAAAGAAGACTGAAGAAAAGAACTTATGAAAGAAAGAAAGAAAGAAAGAAAGAAAGAAAAATGAATTAAGAAAAAAACAAAGAAACAAAGAGAAGAAAACTCATAAGAAAGAAAAAGAAAAAGAAATATGAAAAGAAAGATGAAAAGGAAGAAAAGAAAAACGATGTTAAATCGTGGATTTTTTATCAAGACTAACAGGAAATAAATAAAGAAAGAAGAAAGGAAGAAGAAAGAGAGAAAAAAATTTTAAGATCGAAAGAATGATACAAGAAAGAAAGAAAGAAAGAAAGAAAGAAAGTCTATAGGATGAAAGACTGAAAAAGTCTAAAGAAGGAAAATTGTCTGAAGGATCCGAATTTTTAAAAAAAGAAAAAAAAGGATAAAAACAGAAATTCAAGGAAAATTACAAAAGGCAGGATTTTAAAAGAAGAATTATCAGAGAATAAAGTTGTTGGTTGGTTTATTGGGTTTTATGGCATATCAACCTTTGTAGGTTATTTAACGCCAAATCCATTTTTATCTAAATAATTAGTTCTATTTAAAACAATTCAGTTTAGCATAAGTACACAGTTTAATGGTCAATATCATTTCCATTTCAAACTATTCTAGCAGTTATATGTAACAATTCAGTTAAGTGTAAATACAGTTTTAATGTCGAAAAACAGTTCTATTTTAAATAATTCAGTACGCAGTTCAAATGTAAGTACGGTTTAATTGTCAAAAACATTTCTATTTAGAGCTATTCAGTTTATTCAAACAATTCAGTTTAGCATAAGTATGCTGTTAGTTCTATTTAACCCATAGATAGGGCCCTATCAGGTGCTACCACTCCGGGCCAGAGTGGACCTGGGAGCGATGGCAATGAAGGGGTACTCCGCATTCCCCAAAGCTACAGCACAGCTGGAACCTCACCATCAGATAGTTTAGTGTCATATCCAGGACACTCGTTAGGGGGGGTCTTACCCCTCTGCAGAGGTGCAGTCAGTGTATTCTACAGCCCCAGCTATCTGGGCAAGAATAAAGTTGAATATAAAAGAATAATATATAGAATAACAACAATAAATAAACAAGCCAAGAGGACGCTTTGACATTGTTCAAAACGAGACTGTAAATTTACTGAAAGAAAATCTTGAAGAAAGTTCGGGAAATCAAAGAAAAAAATCATCATATTGTGAGAAAAAACCAAAACAAATTTGCTGTTTGAAAAAGCAAAACATCAAATGAAAATATTGTAAACTAAATTCTTTCATAAAAGAAATTAAAGAAATTAAACAACCGAATAAAACCTTTTTTAAGACAATCCAACTGTTCAGATAAGAAAACGTCGTCATATTACGTCAGTAAAAGTTAAACAAGTGCTGTAGCAATTTCCAAATGCCTTTCCCATTTTGAATTTCATTTTACAGAAGACGTCACAATAACAGACACCCACATCAGCCACATAATTAATCTGATTAAAATCAAAATTGATAAAGATTTTGTTCCTAAAATATCTTTAAATTAATTATTCAACTTATAATGGTATTTTGAACATAATCTCCTCCGCTATTCATTCTAGATAATGTTAATTGTTCCCCAGATAAAAGATGTCCATGAATAAATGTAAGTAAATAAGCAACGGTATACATCCAGGCCTTCGCTCTTGAAATTTTCTCCTGGATCAAGGGGCAAAGATTTTCTCATATCTAAGGCTACTCTAAGCAAGGCCTGCTGGTCATCTTAAGCAAGGCCGGTTGGTCACTTTAAGCTAGGTCAGTTGGCCCTAAACATGGATAGTTGTTTTCTCGAAGCAAAGCCAGTTAGTCACTTAAAGTAAGGATAATTGCTCACTCTAAGCAAGACCAGTTGGTCACTTTTGGTAATTCCAGTTGGACACTCTAAGAAAGGCCAATTGATCACCCTAGGCAAAGCCAGTTGGCCCTAAGCAAGGATAGTTATTTACTCTAAGCAAGGTCAGTTGGTCACTCGAAGCAACTCGAGTTAGTCAGCCTAAGCAAGGCTATTTGGTCACTCCACGTAAGACCATTTGGCCATTGTAATAAAAGTCAGTTAGTTGCCATAAGCGAGTCTTATGGGTCACTCTAAGCAAGGCCAATTTGTCACCCAAACAAGGCCAGTTGATCATCCTGAGCAAAGCTGGTTGGCCCTAAACAAGGATAGTTGTTCACTGTAAGCAAGGCCAGTTAATCACCCTGAGCAAAGCTAGTTGGCTCAAAGAAAGGATAATTGTTCATTCTAAACAAGACCAGTTGGTCACCCTAAGTAAGTCCAGTTGGGTCTTAGAAAGGATAATTGTTTACACAAGCAAGGCCAATTGGTCACCCTAAGCAAGGCCAGTTAAATGTATGTTAAATATATATGGTTTGGTTTGGTTTGGTTTGGTTTTATGGCATATCAACCATTGTTAGTCATTTAATGTCAAATCCTCTTTGTACAAATATATTAAATGTATAGATGATTTGTAAACACATTTTGTAGATAACATTCTTTAAAGAGCTTGAGCTCTTTTTGATACACAGTTAAATGGTTTCAAGTATTGTTGCATAACAATGTCAATTTAACATAAGTCATTTTTGGCACTCATAGTCTGCTTCTCATAGATAGGAAACAACCAGGTGCTACCACTCCGGGTCAGAGTAGACATGAGAACAATGGCAAAGAATGGGTGCTCCACAATCCCCAAATCTCTAAGGATATATTTAGAATATTTCAATTTGTTAATTTATTGAGAGTTCACCTGGCACACAACAGATGTTTTTTTTAGCTGCTTGGGCGGCCTTATGACCCAGCTCCTACTCGGAAAGCGTAAGTTCTCGAATTAGACTACGTTGCACATTAATCTGTGTGGTTTTTAAATCACATACGAAGTGAGGTAATGCACAATGTTTCAGCGCACCAAATACCACAATACTACGAAATACAGCATGATAAGATGCATAATGATATGCGTCAAATACAAAGCATGTTTTATCAATCACAATATTGTTTCTACAAACTACAAATTCGGGTGAATGTTTAGTCATAATAAAATTAGCATAAAACTGTATTATGACCAAAAAAAGAAAAAAAGACTGAACATTGCTTATTCATTGAGAAATTATTAAGATGTATGGTTTGTAGGTTGTGCTTTATGACATATCAACCTCTGTAGGTTATTTAATACCAAATCCTGTTTACACATGTATATATTGTTGCATAGTCACAACCATGATACATATACAACTATACATATATACATGCGGAGACATAGTCAACACAATAATGACGAACGAACACACTTCTTTAGGAAAATATACCTCTCACACTTTATTCGAAATAGTTGCGAAAGGGTTGCGAAAAGGTTATGTGTGAGAGGTGAGTTGGAGACTGAACAGACTGCAACATATTGATCCCAAATTCCTCTGTCTTTAGCAGCACTTCTTTCTTGTTCTGTTGGGCTGCTCAACAGGGGGTCCTGAGGTGCCCAGCATTCTCTGGGATCTGGTTCTCACTACAGCATCTTTTCTCCAACTAACTGAACCTGTCTGTGGTACCGGGTTATATAATTGTTTGACATCCACCTGCTTCTTGTGGGCGTCACATCTGCACCCAATTCAACCCGTCCACAGTCAAGGTTATACCCTGATATCTTCGACCGGATGCACCTGTTATTTACACAGATGCATCTCTTATTTGACAGCTCGGCCGAGGGTCAATATGTTACAATATAAAATATATAAGATATCTAAACGATTGATTTGTTGGTAAAATTTTTTTAATGAGCCAGAGCTTTTTATTTTTACACACAGTTAAATGGTTTAAAGTGCACAAAATGATAAGATAATTCTCTTTGACTCATAGATAGAACCCTAAGAAGTACTACCTTTCTGGGTCAGAGTAGAGCTGGGAAAATGAAAAGATATTGGACTGAGGCCACACCATCAGATGCGGTATAGTGTCCTATTCAGGACACTGCAAAGGTATGAACATGTCACACGGCCGCTTCACTCAGGGTCAACCTGGTCACGGCAACCAAATGTGGTTGTGTCACCCGGTCTTGGAGTTCACTCGACCATTCGACGTCGGACCTTCTCTGGTAGGAGATCAAATCTCAGCTGAATCAGTTGTCTGCCCACGTTGTGAATTTTAGATCCAAACAACTAGATTCAGCGTTTACGCCGAAAGCCGAAATAACTGGACTGGCTGATCATTCAATAATAAAAAAAATTCAAGTCCAGAGAACGAACAAACACAAAATTGAATAATGAAATAATAATGTTTTTAATCAGAAAAAAACAATTAACAATCACGAAATAATTGTTGTTATTTCAATGTTCCATTCCCTGTAAATACAAGCAGAATGTCTCAGAATCCAGCCCCTAGCTTGCGGTGGTCAGTCTATGTCCCCGGTCAGTCTTTCTCCCTTATACTCACTAAGTATTCTCAAGCCATTACGTTAATCTTACCTTCATCTTGTTGAAATAACAGAGATGTAAAAGGATCTGGATATCTCCGAGTCTGGTGCAAGGCTCAAATCAATTCCGCAAGTTCTCTCGCCGTACTGCCAAGTGTCGGCTAAAATCCAGTTTATGTAATTGTTTGTTCTGTTTCAAAGTGAGCGTATTCCATCAACGGCCCTCTCTTTGATTAAATCTTCAATAATTAATTCTATTCAATGTTGCTTTCTGCTACCCCAACAGTGAATCTCTGTGCCTGCTACTAGAAGGGGGGGTGATTACCTCTCTACAACATCCGACTACTACCATAGGGCTTCATCCCTCTCCTCTCTCACCACGTTTCCTTTCTATCCTCTTCCCTGCAAGGGGACGGCCCTTTTCTCCTCACGTGATTCATACATCATCAAAATTTACATACTTCCAAAATTTGAACAAAGTTTCTCAAAGTTTGACTTTTCTCTGCCTAGCGGCTTGCTCCCTGGCAGACCCCACTGTAACCCTTTATTTCCTGCTCATCATTTGTTTTGACAAATGATTTCTCCGATTCTAGCTTTCCTTTCTTTCTTTCCTTTTCTGGTAAGAAAAATCAATTTCAATGATTTTGTAATTTTTCTGCAAGCCAAAAATCAAACAATATTTCTCGCTTTCCTTCTCACGGTGACAATATATTACACCACTCTTTAAAAAAACAATGTCCTGATTTCATTCTTCTAAAATCTGCACTGCTTATCGTGCCTTGTTTTTTAGAAATAAAACAATATCTCTGGCTCTTTGGGAAAGCATTCCGATTTACCCATCTTCCATTATTTCGAATAATAAAAACATTCCTTCTTGATTTGTCAGTGTACTGCCCCAATCTTCTAAAATCCACGCCGAATAGTATTTCTAGCAGGCTAGACTCCGCCGCCGAAATCTACTCTATCTGTTCTGTTACAGAGGTACGGTTGGTGTATTCTCCTCCCCCAGTCGACTAGACTGTGAAGTGTATAAAAAATATTTTCATTTTTTAATCTTTTGAGAGTTAATGAACTTTTTTCTTATGTAATGCTTTATATATAAAATTTTATTGCAAAATGATTTATAATGCATTTCTATAGTAAAATCATTTGCAATTTTTTTTTTTTTGATTTTCGGTATATCAAAACTATTTTCTTTTTCTTTATCCTTTTTTTTTTTTTTTTTTTTAATCAGCAGAGGGTTCATAAGGAATTTCTCAAGATATCCTGCATGTTTTTAAAGCCTATGTAATGATCTACATATAGTATATTTTGATTATTCTATCTCTTCTGAAAGTTGTCGGTTGGTGGTGGTGATCGGATTAACTTTTTTCATGCGTTTTAAAGTATCGCCAGCTGATAGCAATCCTTATCTGTTTTTGTTTTTTGTTTTTTTTGTTTTTTTTTTCCAGAGTCAAGTAACCAGCTTTAAAATGCTGAAACCAATTTGGACAGAATGGACAGATATTGTTTCATTTCTCGAATCCAGAGAGCAGCTTCACTAGCTTTGATGTCAAGTTTAAAATAATCTCTCAGAATCACCAGAACCTCAATATTTGTATTCGCTATTATGATATCTAAACC
This sequence comes from Sepioteuthis lessoniana, assembly GCA_963585895.1. Classification (NCBI taxonomy): domain Eukaryota; kingdom Metazoa; phylum Mollusca; class Cephalopoda; order Myopsida; family Loliginidae; genus Sepioteuthis; species Sepioteuthis lessoniana. Next base: position 8,745,881 of record OY757932.1, read on the forward strand.
AAAAGACGATCCTGAATAGAAGTGGACTCCATAAAGCAAATATACATTGTAAAAAAATATAAGAAAAAAACTACCCCAAAAGAATAAGAAACTTATCGAAATCAAATTCTATACGAGAAATTTAATCGAAAGAAAAAACACATGTAAAATACTCAGGCGCATTCTTAAAATGGAAAAAAGTAGGAACTCACGCACAAGGCTTTACACCCTAGAGGTGACATTGACAGGATCTATGTGTCAAGAAAATTAGGAGAAAAAGAATTCTTCAGGGTTGAGAATAGCGTAGATGCAGCAATTCAGGGACCCAAAGAATATAGAAAAAAGTACAGTAGCCAATAACAGCAATATAACAGTGCAAAACAGAAGAAAAAAATCAAAAAATCTAGAAAACAAAAATAGAAAGAAAAACAACTGTAAAGGATATTTCAAGAGACAAATTAAGGTCATCGCACTTGAGTTAATTTAAACATAACTAAGAAGAAGAAACCTCAAAAAAAGAAACTGAATCACTTTTAAAAGCAGTACAAAAATAATGCCACACGAACTAATTTTGTAAAAGCAAAAATTGATAACACGCTAATTAATAATAATCGATAATACACTAATTAGAAATAATCGATAATACGCGAAATATTAACAAGAGTAGTGACAAAGATGAAACGATCAATCACATGATAAGCGAATGCAGCAAACTTGAACAAAAAGACTAGGCATGACTGGGTAGGAAAAGTGATCAACTGGGAATTGTCAAGATATTAAAATTTGGCCATACTGACAAATAGTATATACACAAACCAGAATCTGTCTAAGAAAATATGAAGTGGAATTATTTAATTTTCGGGGTGTTTTGTTCATCTTAAACATTTGGGGGGGGGGGTTATATTTTTACATCGAATATAAAGAGATCGTTAATCTACAACCGATGCAACAGTTGGTTTGGTTTGTTTGGTGTTTTAGTATATATAAAATCCTGTAAGTAATAAAAGGCCAAATGCTGTTTATATATATATATATATAATTTTAAAGCAATTAATTAGTATATTACAATGTTAAACGAGCCAAAGCTCATTTGTTTGCATACAATTAAATGATTTCAAGAATGGTCATCCAACACTAATAATTCTTTTTTATACTTATAAATCATTCCTTTGCACACAGTTATATGGTTTCAAGTATTCCTATCAAATACAAATATTTCATTTAGATACAGCCCCATTGGCTGAGGCTGTAGAATACACCGACTGAATCTCTTCAGTGGGGTAAGAACTCCCGTCGCAACGAACGTCCAGTTAATCCTATTTACCAACCCCTCCGCTCGGGCAGGATATGACAAAGGTCAATTTTTAAGCAGAGTTTAACAGGTTTGAATTCAGAGTTTTTCTTCTCCTAGACTAGTTGCCTCACCAAGGCTGAAGAACCAAGTCTGTCCTACTATTTACCCATAGCTGGAAGGAGAATAATTGGATTCATACCTTTCCCAAGGGTACTAGTACTATGTGAAATGCAATCAGTCTCGTCCAGGATTTAAACTCGTGTCGCCGTGTCCATTTCCTACAACGATAACCATTACACCACGGGCACTTCCTTTTACTAACCGAATGTCCTGTTAATGACAGTAAACTATCTGACGGTAAGGCTTAATAAATGCTGGAGCTTTGGAGAATGCGTTGTACCTCTTTATTGCCATCGCTCCCAGGTCCACTCTGACCCGGAGTGGTAGCATTTGATAGAGTCCTATCTATGGATAAAATATAAGTTTGATATTTAAATTGTGTTTAAGGAGGTGACTGATGTTTAATTGAATTGTTGGTAATACATAGCAATACTTGGAACCGTTTAACTTTGTTGACTTATGTTTATATAATCATATATATCTACTATATATGTATAAACCAAATTTGGCATTCAATAACCGACAATGTTTGGTGTGCCATAAATCAAATCAAACCTATTAAATTAAATATCAATCATTTATTTGCACATAGTTGAATCTTTCCAAGTATAAAAAATGGTTGAATATTTCGATTCAATATTTCTATTTGACTTATAGATGTTGTACCTCTCTGTATCAGAGTGAACCTGGGAGTAATGGCGACATTACACTATATTCCCGAAAGCTACGGGAATAAAGCTTTCTCATCTGATTGTTTGGTGTTATATTCTAGACACTCATTGGTAGGGGGAGTCTTACTCATCTTCTTAGGTGCCGTAGGTATATTCAACAGACCCAGTTGACAAGGGGCTTTAGTTTCTGTCTTACTTCTTTTTAATAAAAAATAATTAGCTATTAAAACTATCTAGTCCTAATTTTATTCATTTTATTCATAAATATTGTCGACCTTATTTTTATGAATATTTATATCAATTTTCAGAATCAAGTTTACAATTTTGTACATTTTTCGCGGTTTAAACAACAAAATAGGTTTTCCTTTGTCTGGTCCCATGTTTCAAGAGTGATATTTACTATTAGGGACAAAAAAAACGCCTTGCTACATTTGGAATGCAGACCCTCTCTATCATACCAATGAAACTTGTGCGTTCACCAATTTATTCATACACCTATATATTGTATGTGTTAATTAAGGGGTCAAGGATTCTCTGAAAGAATCAATGGTCTAATGAATCTAATGACCCCCTAATCTGAGCTGAGCCCTTGTTATTTTATTAGTTTTTGAACGACCCTCATATATATATATATATAGAGAGAGAGAGAGAGAGGGATGAATATATTGAGATATATATATATATATATATATATATAAGTAATATCCATTCAGCGTCCGAGGACAGTGGGTGTGGATCATTCTTGTATAGAATATATGAGGAATATCATATAAATCTATGTGAGTGCTCGATGTATGGATATTGTTACATCTGCAACCTCAAGTCTAACACGTAAAAAGTCATCTGACGAGACGGAGAGTATAATAATATTCTCCGAAGAAATAAATTTATAATGACAACTTAACCAGGTTTGAATTTCCTTCTAATTGCGCTATATATATATATATATATATATATAATTCATGGAATTTAAACTGTGACCTCTGGGTTTCACGGAGTTTTTTGCAAAACAATCATCAGGCAGTTAAGAAAATGAAATTCCATGAATTAAATATATATAACTAATATTTATTTATTATTATATAATACCTCTATCCTAGATATTAAGCACTCTCCATATTATATTGCACTTGGTTCGACACATAACCACAAAGTGGTTTAGTGACAATATATATATATATATATATATATATATATATATATATATATATATAATTGGAATTTCTTTATTTATATATATATATATATATATATATAGAGAGAGAGAGAGAGAAAGAGAGGGGAGGGAGAGAGAGAGATATGATAACATTGTTTTATACCTTAAATTGATCTTTTAAAACTGTGCCCTCAATTGAGAGAGTTAAGTACTTAAGTTGAAATATCAAAAAGTTCAGTCTGATTGCAATAATGCCGACTATGATAGAGAGACAGAGACAGAGAGAAAGAAACAAAGAGAGAAAGAGATGGAGAGAAAAACGAGAGAGCAAAAGAGTGGGAAAGAGAGGAAGAAAAAAGAGAAAGACAAAAAAAGAAAGAGAAAGAGCGAGAAAAAGAGAGAAAAAGAAAGATATATATATATATATATAGAGAGAGAGAGAGAGAGAGAGAGAGAAAGAGAGAGATCAATGACAAAAACTAACATCATTACATTTACTCTTTCACATTTTTGAAGATGTAATTCAATACTGTGTGTTTCTCGATTAGACATCTTGTAATCCACTTAGCATAATCAGAATTAAGATCTCAAGAACAAAAACAAAAACCAGTATAAAGATTTCCACCAAATTTGCGACGAAAGGTCAGTATGCATTTTATCTAAGTTTGGTCAAATATTATCATAGGTTCGTCTCTGTCTGACCTAAAATGTCTCGGGGTGGGAAAAAGTGAAGATGTAATTCTTTTGATTTCATGAGTTATATTTGTGTAATCATCATGAATTTATATATATATATATATATATATATATATATATATATATATATATATATATATATAAGATAATGTTTGAGCAATGTTCATTTTCTAATATGAGGGATTTTTCTAAATATTTTGGGAATGTAAGGGATTTTAGTAAGCAATATTTTCAAGTATCATTTTTATTTATTGCCAAAGCCTTTATATATATATATATATATATATATATATATATATATATATGAAGAGTAAATGAAGGATTGTAAGCCAACTTTTTCATACTATACATATTTTCCCCTATGTGTTTGTATTTCACATTTCTAAACATCCATCCTTAACTTAAAATTATTAATCTCATCCTTCATTGTCCTAATGATGGTTCAGTAGAACCGAAACGCTATAGTGTCGACCCGTTAATAAATCATTCCTTCCATTTGGATCGTTGTTATTAGTTTATATATATATATATATATATATATATATATATATAGCTTATTGGTAACTTCATTTTTAAACGAATTAGACCTCATTTCTTTGCACACAGTTAAACAGTTTCAAGTATTCCTATCTAACACTCAAAATTCTTGTGAACTGAATTACCATGACCAGAAAATCTAGCGAACTCTTACGCATGACATATGGAAACACTGGACAGCTGTTTCGACCTTATTAGGTCTCATCAGCAGTGTATACCGTGGTCTCCACCACTGGAGATCGAACCAGCGACCACAGAGCGGAAACTCTACAACTGAGCCAACAGTTTATTTCGCGCACAAGTGACGCCAAATTTTCTGGTCATCGTAATTCGATTCGCAATATAATTCCTCTACTTAAAAAAAAGAAAATGTACACTCATAATTCTATTCAACATTATTCATTTGTTTGCACATAGTTGAATTGTTTCAAGTATCTTTGATGCTTTTTTTTGTTCGTAGATAGAACCTCAACAGTTACTATCATTCCAAATCAGAATGAATCAGGGGGGTGTCCTCGTGGTGTAATGATTAAAGCAGTGGACTGCGGAATCGTAGTAAGCGAGTTCGTACTCCAGTCGCGCTATTACGTTCACTTTCGAGCAAATACCCTTGGGAAAGGCATGAACCCCCTTATCCTCCCAGCTATGGGTTAAATAGTACCACTACTGTTCTTCTAGGAGTAAATAACCTACAAAGGTTGATGTGCCATTAAACAAAGAAACCAAACCAATCAGAATGGATCAGGGAATATTCACAATGAATTGAATGCGTTCTGCATATTTCTCAAAGCTCCTGGACTGGGTCTTCATTTTCACATTGTTTAGTGTCATATCAGGACACTCATTGGGATGGTCTTGTCCCTCTGCAGAGATACATATTCTCCCGCCCCAGCCGACTGAGCTAAGTTAATAATGTAAGATATTTTATTATTTATGTCGGAATGACATAAAAGACTTTATTTTCGGTTGATGTGACGGATCTGTAAGGCATGTAAGAGATATGGGGGGAGGGGTAATACAGTAAATCCAACAAAAGATGACATTACAACCTGATAGGGTCCTATCTGTAAGTCGAACAGACATTTAAACTGTGTACTAATGCTAGAGTGAACTGTTTGAAATAGAACTGTTTTTACATTTAACTGTGTGTAAATAAATGACTGATGTTTAATTAAATTGTTAGTGATACATGGCAATACTTGGAAACATTAAACTGTGTAAACAAATGATTAATAGTAAATAGAATTATTCATATTCGATAGAAATAAATGAAACCATTTAACTGTGAAAAAAATTTGAGCTCAGACTCGTTTTGAAATGTTATCAACAAAATGTTTTTAGAAATCAAAACTTTAATATACATGGACGTGGTGCTTTCAATAAGTTTCCAGACTGTTTAAAATTCCAGGCATTTAAAATTGTTGTAGACTCTTCAAAATTCAGTATGTTATTGCTATACACCTTATGAGATGATTGACCAATTTTTAGGATTTCAGCTTCAAATGAACAGCTACAGCAGGAATTGGAATACACCCTACTAAAGCCTGATTGTTACAGCTGGTGAATTTCAAAAATGCAATCTGGACGTGAGGACACTTTAGAAGAACGATATGCAATAAAATTCTGTTTTAAACTTGGAAAAAATGCCACAGAAACGTATGGAATGCTTCAAACTGCTTTGGGACCATCTTGCATCAACCGAGCATCAGTTTTTGAGGGGTATAAGAGATTCAAGGAAGGCAGGGAGTCTGTGAGGGATGATGAGAGTTGTGGGAGGAGTAAGGAAGTCAGTACACCAGAGTTGATTGGCCAAAGGGTTAGGCTTAGGGTTAGGGTTACTATGTTGAGGTTTTAAGGGAGTTCAGGAAGAGATTCCGTCGGAAGAGGCCAGTACTGTTCAAATCGGGTCTGTGGCATTTCCACCAGGACAATTCACCACACAATATTTGACCAAGATGGGCATCAAGACAATTCCTCACACTCCCTATAGTCCAGACCTTGCTTCCTGTGACTTTTGGTTATTCCCTAAGCTCACAGGCTGTCGTTATGAGACAATTGAGGAGATGAAAGAGGCTGTGACGAAGGTCATTGACACGCTGACACAAGAAGACTTCCATGGGGCCTTCCAGAAGTTGTTGGAACGGTACAACAAGTGGATTGCAGCCGGAGGAGATTACTTCGAAGGAGACTAGAGTTTCATGTGTGTACTATCAATAAAAGTGCCCATACGAAAAAAAAGTTTGGAAACTTATTTAATGATCCTCGTATAAAAAGGATTTGGTATTAAATTACTTTCAATGTTTGATATGCCATAAACCAAAATAAACTTATAGTGATGAAATTTTGTATCGGACCGCCACACTTTTTGCGTGAACTGATAGCAGAAGAATATTGCACCAGTGTGCCACAGATTCTTCAAACAATGAGTTTGAAATCAGACTTTTTCTTCTTATACAGTGTTTGTTTTACCAAAGCTAGAGAACCCATATTGCCCAATCATTTACCATAGCTGTTTCATGAACAATGATAAGGTTTCGTTTATATGTTTAACGACATATCAACCCCTCATGTGTTATTGTACGTCGGCATTTTATTATTTTGTGAATGTTTAATTGTCATCATATTTATCTAAAGAAAAATTATTTGTACACAGTTATATGGTTTCTTGTATTCCTAATACAAATAATCTATACAAAATTATATCATTCCAAATAACTATTTCCATAAAATGATCATAATAATTTGTTTGTACAGTTATATAGTTTCAAGTATTCCAATCTAATACAAATAATTATATGGTTTCAAATATCTATTCCCATAGAATAATTTAAAAAAATATTTATACACAGTTATATGGTTTCAAGTATTCCTGGCTAATACAAATAATTTATACAAAATCATATCGTTCCAAATAATTATATCGTTCCCATAAAAATATTAACAATAATTTGTTTGCACACAGTTATATGGTTTCAAGTATTCCTGGCTAATACAAATGATTTATACAAAATTATATCGTTCCAAATAATTATATCGTTCCCATAAAAATGTTAACAATAATTTGTTTGCACACAGTTATATGGTTTCAAGTATTCCTATGTAACACAAATAATTTTCTAGTTTAAAATAACTATTCCCATAAAATCATAATAAAAATTTATTTATACACAGTTGTACGGTTTCTAGTATTTCAATCTAATACAAATAATTTATACAAAACTCTATGCTTTCGAGTATCACTCTTAATAGGCCCTTTCTCGGCTCCCCGAATTTAAACCTTCGGTATTACTACTGTATACCTAATTTCCAAAGCCTATCTCCATCATAAAAAAGGGTAAAAAAAACTTTTCATTTTAGGCTTCCGTATTTAAATAATTACGGTCGTTAGCTTTTGGTAGAAAAGGCAGGAATTAGTTATGTGATTACCAAGAAAGAAAAATGCTGGAGAATCTTTCATTGTCGAAGCATAAACAGACCAGGTTCAGTGAGTTAAAAACTGGTTTATCTATTTGAGACATAAAAAAAACAATCTGGAGGGTTGAGTTTTTTGTTTGTTTTGTTTTTTGTTTTGTTTTATTTCGTTTTGTGTTTTCTTTTGTGGGTTTTTTTTTCTTTTTTTTTTTTTTTTTTTTTTGGTTCTGTCACAGTCTGAAACTCTTATACATTTTGGCGCCAGGAATTTCTCATGTTTCTAAGGCTTTGTTATTGAAAAACAATGTTGCCTCAATAAACGTCCGACACAGTTATCAGCCAAGCAGGACGGGTTAATAAAACTAACAGAAACGATCAACAAATATAAAACTGGATATGTGGCTGTTTTGTTACAAATCAAATAGAACTGAGTATCCAAGCTGTTAATTATAAATAAAACACGATTGTATTTCTTGGAAAAACGACTCATTACATTCGTTCATTTCTTTCTTTCTTGTGTTTAATACGTTTATTGAGCAACCAAACGTATCTCCTTTTTGAAAGAGTTACACTAATTGACAATAATCAAAGCAATTGGTAACCATTTATTGTTTTGCATAGCATCATCATCATCATCATCATCATCATTATCATCACTATGTCGTGCTGTTAGCACGGATTACCCTGACTCTCTCTCTCTCTCTCTCTCTCTCTCTCTCTCTCTCTCTCCATTCGTTTCTATCATACATCGCAGGTCTTTTAGACTACATCCGATGTCCGTACAGAGCTGTTGTATATAAGTTCTAGTTGGTCGTCCAACACTTGCACGTCCGTGTGAAGAGGTCCATGGGAGAACGTCACGTATGAGTTCGTATTTACTTCTCCAGCTGTGTTCCCCATGTCTTGTTCGTCTTATTTGAATGGTTTTAGAGATGGGAGGTAAGTGGCCTTAGAGCTGTTTTGTGGGATATTGCTTCCAGGATTTGTTCACTATGGCTCGTACCATTCTTGTGCAATTCCCGTTTAGCTTTTTCTCTATACACTTAATCAGCGTCCATGTAGTGCATTCATAGAGTAGTATGGACACGACCGCTACTTGGGAAAAAAATTGCATTTTATATTATCGGATTGGTTAGACTTCCTTATGATCGATAACCCATCAATAGCACATATATATTTTTCTCTTTGATGTTATATCGTTCTTATTGTACCGCTTCACTTTTTTGTCAGAATGAGAATTAAGTTTTACAGGGCGATTAGTGTTTATAGGTAAAGTAAGGTTAACGACTTTAGTCGAAGGTGACCCGAAGGCTCCTTTTTCGAAAGCTACAACACCAAGGTATAGGGGAGGGCGCTACTCCATTCCCTGGATTGCTCCACTTTACCCTTGATCCTTACCTTATAAGACTGAGTGTAAAGCAAGGCGGCATCAATTTTTGAGTCTTTGGTATGACTCGACCTACGATTGAACCCAGGTGTCCCGGGCCATTTGTAACATATTGACCTCCGACCCGGCCGAGCTGTCAGAGAAGAAATGCACCTGTGTAAATAATAGATGCATCCGGTCGAAGATATTAGGGGATCAGCGGATAACCTTGACTGTCAACGGGTTGAATTGAGTGCGAATTGTGACGCTCGCAAGAAGTAGGTGGACATCAAATTATTATATAACTCCGGCGACAGGAAGTTCAGGTCAGTTGGAGAAAAGATGCTGGAATGAGAACCATGTCCCTGCAGAGGCTGAGCCCCCAGGCCCCCGGTTGAGCAGCACAGGAGAACGGGAAAGAAATGCTGCTGTAGCTAGAAGAGTTGGGGGGTCAATATGTTGCAGTTCTATTCAGTCTCCAACTCACCTCTCACAGATAATACCTTTCGTAACCCTTTCGAACCCTTTCAAATAAAGTGAGAGGTATATTTTTCTAAAGAACTTTGTCCGCTCGTCTTTATTGAGTTGAATATGTTCCTGCACGCATCTGCATATGAGTATGTTACCCATTGGCGAACATTCTACTCATTAGGCTAATGGTCCGGTTATACTTAGGGTTTAATATTCAGGGGTAAGCAAAGTTTACCCGTGGAACCCACCAACAACACCCTTGTTGAAGGTTAAGTATCTACCCTCGTGACGAGTCCATGATGATGATGATATGCAAAACAATAAATGGTTACCAATTGTTTTGATAATTGTCCTAGGCTTTAGGGAAAACCTCCTCAATACCATAATTCCCAAGTTTTCTCCGGTCCAAATTGGGGAGGGGGGTATCTGTTAGAGCCCCATTTATTGATCAAATAGAACTGTTCAATCATTTACTGAGAATTATTATTATTAGTAGTAATTTGAAAACCAAATTATTTATATTAGATAAGAATACTTGATAAATAGAAGAATACGCCGACTGCATCTCTGCTGAGGGGTAAGATTCCCCAAACGAGTTTCCTGGGTATGAAACTAAATAATCTGAAGGCGATGCTCCAGTTATGCTGGAGCTTTGGGGAATGTGGGGTACCCCTTTATTACCATCGCTCCCATATCCACTCTTAAAACAATTTAACTGTGTACAAACAAATGATTAATATTAGATAGAATTATTGGTGTTAGTTTGAAATACCTGAAACCATTTAACAACTTGTTTATAAATAAAGTTATCGACAAACTATTCGCTTACAAATCACATATTTCCATGATTATGTAAATAAAATCGTTAACTTATCTTCGTAAGCATTTCTCACTCAGCTTTCAAGACTTACCTCAGCCCCTGACACAAACCCAATACGCCCCATTGCACATGAATGAACACAGACACACGCAACTACATATAACCTTTTCGAATGATCAGGCAGGTCTCGCTGTTATATATAACTTAGCGACCGTAATAAACGGCGAACCGAAGGCACCAAGGTGTAGTGTAGGGTGTTCCTCCTTTCCCTGGATTGCTCCACTGTACCCTTGATCGTTACCTTATAATGCTGAGTGTTAAGCAAGGCAGCATCAAGTACCATTTTTTGAGTCTTTGGTATGACTCGACCTGGGATTGAACCCAGGTCTCTCAGGCCATTGGCGAACACTCTAATGCCAATTATTTTTATATAAGGATAAAGTGGAGCAATCGAGGGAATGGAGTAGCACCCTCCCCTACACCTCGGTGTGGTAGCTATTGAAAAGGAGCCTTCGGGTCACCTTCGACTAAGGTCGCCAACTTTATTTTACTTATAAACACAAATCGTGCCGTAAAACTTAATTCACATTCTGACAAAAAAGTAAAGTATTAAAATTACAACGATATAACATAAAGGGGAAAAATTATGCCAATGTCCGGTATAAATAGTATAATGGAATATATATATATATATATATATATATATATATATATATATATATATATATCCAAAGAAAATGTGTTGGGAATGATTCTATTTGAGAATATATAAAATGATTCTTATAAATCTCCAGGAGTGCTCAATGTATGATAATTTATAATGAATTTATACATTTCATACAGAACAAATTCATATAATAAGAAGAAAAACTCAACTGACTTTCATTTGGCTATTATACATTTATTTCAGTTGGCCACACCATATGAGAAACCAATTTCTTCAGATGGCCACCGGGGGGTGGGGAGTGATCTGCTGAAATAAATTTATAATAGCCAAATGACGTTTTTTTTAGTTTTTCCAAGTATATTAATATATATCATCATCGTCATCATGTCGTGCCGCCAGTACGGATATCCCTGACCCTCTCTCGTCGTTTCTCCCTATCGTTCATCGCTTCTGGCAGGTCATCAGGGCTACATCCCGGATCCTCACATAGCTGCTGTATGTTTGAGCTGGCCGTCCTGCTTATGCGGGGGTCCATAGGAGTACATCACTTATGAGCTCGTCCCTGCTTCTCCAGCAGCGTCCAACATGTCTGGTTCGTCTAACTTGGAGAGTTTTCGTGATGGGAAGTAGGTGGCCGTATAGTTGGTGCCTTGTGGGGTGTTGCCTCCAGGACTTGTTCAATATTGCTGGCAGCATTCTTGTGTAATTGTCGTCTTACTTTTTTCTCCAGCCGTTTTGTTAGCGTCCAAGTAGTGCATCCATATAGCAGTATCGATACGACCGCTGCTTGGAAGTAACTGCGTTTCATTTTATCGGTCTGGTCTGACTTCCATACGATCGATAGCTTATCGATAGCTGTCCATGCCTTCGTTAGCCGCGCATCGATGTCTTTTCGGTTGATGAGACTCTGCTTCCTAGGTAGGTGAACCGTGATCTCTATATATATATTTATAAACAATTGCATCTCTCTCTATATATATATATGTATATGTGTGTGTGTGTGTGTGTGTGTGTGTGTGTGTGTGTGTTAAACAGGATTTGATATTAAATAACCCAGCAAGGGTTTATATGCCATCAAGAACAACCAACCATATTGCAGCTCGAAATTCTGTAAGTTCTTATGGGTATTTTTCTTTTGAATAAGACAAATTTCGGAATCGTTTTCAGATTATATATCTTACACAATCTAGATTGATTCTATTCACACTTACCCGCGTATATCAATGATTTATAATTTGAGCCGTTTAAAAAAAATGTTTTACCTTCAACTTCCAATGATTAAACCACTGTACAGTGGGGTTACCTCCTTTGTCTACCAAAGAATTCTGCAAATGACCGCTGGATGGCTTTGTCAAAACAGAATATAAGAAGAGCGAACAAAAGTCGTTCTCTAACTCGCAACATGTCTTGGGCGCCTTGGGTGGTGTAATGGTTTGCAAGGTAGACTAGCAAATGATCACGAGTGAGTTCGAGTCTCCTCGGGTGCCCACATCTAAGCAAAAAAAGCTTAGTAAATTACTACTCGCAACATTTCTTGAAATAAGATTTTGTTTGGATTTGTTTTGGCTTTATCCTATTTACCCAACCTCGCCACTCGGGCAAGATATGACATCCTAGGAAAGGAGTAACGCCTCCCCTACACCTCGGTTTAGCAGCTGTTGAAATGGGAGCCTTCTTGTGGCCCTCGACTACGGTCCCCAACTTCAGTTCACTTCATACATATATATATATATATATATATATATATATATATATATATATCAGGGGCGGAGACGGGACTAGTGCTACTCGTGCCCGGCACGACCAATAACTCGGTCAATGTTATTCAAAATGGATTAAAAATCATCCATTAATTTCAAGCAAACATACTTAGTCTGATCTCAGTTAAATTACGTATCTATTCAAGTTTCGATAACTAAGTAGCCAAAAGTTCATAAATATATCTGGGAATAATACAACGATGCTGTTTTGAACGGATGGTTTTTGTCCGGCCACCGTCAGATTCATTGAACATCCCATAAAATCGGCTATAATGTTGAACACGCGCAAATCCGTGCCGAGCACTAGACCCTTATAATAACAGTAATGTTAGAGAAATATGCTTTTCGCTGTAGCCAATAGCAAGAACAACGCTAACACTGTGCTCAAAAATCTTAGCAGGCGTGACTGCTGATAGATGTATTGGGAAGAGGGAGAGGGACCGAGAGAGAGAGTGAGAGGGAGAGAGAGAGAGAGAGGGGGGATAGCAGATTAGAGCCGTCGCCGACGTCATCATCATCGCTATGGTAAATGTTGGTTAAACGGTGTGTTTTAATTCGTTTTTTCACTAACAGATGTCTATTTCTTTAATGAATGTTGCATAGAACGAGAAAGAAGTGCTGCTAAAGACAGAGGAATTTATGCTAAACCGAATTGTTTGAATTAGAACTGTTTGACAAAACTGAATAGCTTGAAACAGAAATGTTTTGACAATTAAGCTGTGTACTTACATCTAAACTGCGTGCTAATGCTAAACTGAATTATTTGAAATGGAACTGTTTTTCACATTGAAACTCTACTTACACTAAACTGAATTGTTGTATATAAAACTGATTTGACATTTAACTGTGTGTAAAGAAAATCTGTACTAATACTAAACTGAATTAGCTGAATTAGAACTGTTTGAATAAACTGAACAGTTTGAAATAGAAATGACAATTGAACTGTGCACTCATGCTAAAATTATATATATGTATATATATATATATATATATATATATATATATAAATTGGCTCATTGGTACAGTTGGTAGAGTGTTCGCCAATGATCTGTCATACCGAAGACTTTAAAAATAGTACTTGATACTTCCTTGCTTAACACTCAGCAATATAAGGTAAGTATCAAGGGTAAAGTTGAGCAATCCTAGGAAAGGAGTAGCGCCCTCCTCTACACCTCGGTTTAGCAGCTGTTGAAAAGGGAGCCTTCTGGTCGCCCTCGACTACGGTCCCCAACTTCAGTTCACTTCATGTATATATATATATATATATAAGTACCTAATGGGTGAGGCGAAATCTACCTCGGTTTCACCATTCCGGATCATCAGGATGGAGCTGACCAAAGAGGGTCGGGCAAACTACATTTTATTGAATAAAAAATCCATACAATATTTGCTTTACCTTAAATCGAGCACTTTCTTCGTTTTTTTAGTCCTCTGTTAGAGTTTTTTTTTCTTTTGGCTAGACATTACGATAATGTTTGATTTTTTTTTCAGACAATACGTATGTTTTTTGTATTTTCTTTTTTATGGAATTTTTTTTCACAAATATCAATTTTTTGTGTATTTGTTATCCAAAAGTTGGATCATTTGTTGTTGTTTTTTTCACAATTTCTTTGAGTATAGCAATTTTTATATCGCAATTTCTTTGAGTATAGCAATTTTTGATAAGACAATTTTTTATATGGCAATTTCTTTGGGTACTGCAATTTTTGATTCAGCATTTTTTTATATCCCAATTTTTTGGGTATAGAAATTTTTATATAGCATCTTATTATATCGCAATTTCTTTGGGTATAGCATTTTTTTATATAGCAATTTCTTTGAGTAAAGCAATTTTTCATATTGCAATTTCTTTGGGTATAGCAATGTTTCATATAGCAGCTTTTTTTTGGCAATTTTTGATTGAGTAATTTTTTGGATATAGGAATTTTTGTTTGTTTTTTGTTGTTTTTTATGTAGCATTTTTTTTTCAGAATTTTTTACGTAGAGGTTTGGTTTGGTTTCATTGTTTAATGGCATATCAACTCTTTTTAGGTTATTTAATGCCAAAGCCATTCTCCTAGAAGAACGGTAGTGGTACTATTTAACCCATAGCTGGGAGGATAAGGGGTCTCATACCTTTCCCAAGGGTATTGCCAGAACATAATAGCGCGACTGGAGTACGAACTCGCGTACTACGATTCCGAAGTCCAACGCTTTAACCATTACACCACGAGGACACCCCCTTTTTACGTAGATATAAACTCTGTATTTAATGGATTGGTTTATTGTTATTAATGTTATTCTAATCTGCCCAAAAAATCGTTTTGAGGCTAATCAAAATGGTTGCAAATTAAACAGAGTGCTGTCAAAAAAAATCTTGATGGACGAGAAGTGCAAACTATGTGAAGTTTACCAAAGAATGTATGATGTGTAGGAATAATCACTCTTTACTTGAAAAAAAAAAGTTTTCAAATGAGTTAAACCTGTGTTTGCTATAACGAGCTTGAGTCGAAAAGACAGTCCATGAAATAAATATACTCTGACTCACCATTAAAATAAAGTTAAAAACACAGCGGTCAGTAAAGAAGGTCATGCTGACAGAATTACAAAGCATGAAAGAACCAATCACCATCGCCTTTCCTAGGAGGTGCCCGTGGTGTAGTCGTTATCGCCGTAGGAAATGAACACGGCGATACGAGTTCAAATCCTGGACGAGACTGATTGCATTTCACATAGCACTAATACCCTTGGGAAAGGTATGAAACCAATTATTCTCCCTCCAGCTACGGGTAAATAGTAGGACAGACTAGGTTCTTCAGCCTTGGTTAGGCAACTAGTCTAGGAGAAGGAAAACTCTGAATTCAAACCTGTTAAACTCCGCTTAAAAATTGAGCTTGTGTCATATCCTGCCCGAGCGGAGGGGTTGGGTAAATAGTACCATCGCTTTTCCTTGAAAAAGATGCTATTATAAACGGTGCTTCCCATTATCAACTCCTTTGGCAAAATTCCCTTTATTTGTTGAATGATTCTAGTATGTCAGTGATGGTTGGTTGGTTGGTTGGTTTTTATGGCATATCAACCTTTGTAGGTTATTTAACGCCAAATCCATTTTTATGAAAATAGTTCTATTTCTAACAATTCAGTTTAGCATAAGTACCCAGTTTAAATGTAAGTACAGTTTAATAGTGAAAAAACATTTTTTCAAGCTATTCAGTCAAACAGTTCTAATTCAGCTAATTCAGTTTAATATAAGTACAGATTTTGTTTACACACAGTTAAATGTCAAATCAGTTTTATATTAAACAATTCAGTTTAGTATAAGTACAGTTTCAATGTCTAAAAACAGTTCCATTTCAAATAATTCAGTTTAGCATAAGCACACAGTTTAAATGTAAGTATGGTTTATTGTCAAAAACATTTCTATTTCAAGCTATTCAGCTTAGTCAAATAATTCAGTTTAGCATAAGTATGCTATTAGTTTTATTTAACCCATAGACAGGGCTCTATCAGGTGCTACCACTCCGGGCCAGAGTGGACCAGAGAGCAATGGCAATGAAGGGGTGGTCTGCATTCCCCAAAGCCCAGGCATCACTGGAACCTCACCATCAGATTGTTTAGTGCCATATCCACGTCCCTTATTGGGGCGGGTCTTGCCCCTCTGCAAAGGTGCAGTCGGTGTATTCTACAGCCCCAGCCGACTTGGCAAATATCCCAGTGAGTGCGAGGTGGGGTCATAGGCAGCTGAGACACGATCAAAATTTTCTTGAATATAAAGTAAATATTTTTCCAGATGAAAAAAACCAGGCAAGTAAATTCGGTTCAGATTTCGATATTTTCGCCATTTCTTATTATGCTAACAATTCCTTCTCTTAGAAAAATAGTTCCTTGCTTTCGCGAAGTCTTAAAGATCGCGATCATCGCGTCAAAAGAGAACCTCTGATAAAAGAAACGCTAGCTTTCATTTTGAGGAATTTTTTTTAATGTTACGGGGTTGAAGCTACGAATTGAATGGTTTGCGATAGTGTTATTAATACTTTCATCACACATCCTCCATCCAGGGAGCGAGAGAAGACAGAGAGACAGAGAGAGAGAGAGAGAGAGAGAGAGAATCGCACTAAATGATCAACTTTCTTTGAGACAGTTTGTACGCTTCTTCGCGTTTAAAAACACAAGGCTGGTATCGTCATTGCGACACTTTTTGTAACTATGTAGATTAGATTTTCACTGCAAATTCTGCGTGTATGTTTGTAACACTTTCACGGCCCTGTGAAACTATAGTCGAATTCTTAGAGCCGTGCCGTGAACGACTATAGTCGAATTTCATGCTATTTCATGCTGGTTGTTTTTGTTTTTGTTGTTGATTTATTTACCCGTTGGGTAATTTTGCAGAGTAATATGTCGTCATTTTAACACCAGTTTAGTCTATTTTTGTCAGATTTTTCATTCGGATTGTTACTAAGTTGCCCGTATTGGTGCCACTACCAAGAATTACATATACCAAAGCGGCCTAAATTCTGACCAGGAAATTCCTATTTCTACATCACTGTTGCCCAACAACAATACAGGCAATTGAATAATGAATTACAACGTTTTATATTTTCGGCTAATTTTTCTAACAGGGTCCTAAGAGAAGGGGTCACAGGCATACAAGAGTTTAGGGTTTTAAGGATTAAGCCTGAGTATCTGAGGTGATCTTCCTAAACTCGATATATCGGGTTGATAATGTAACGTAAAATATGCGCAAACTTAAATAAGGAGATTATGATCAATTGTAAAAGATGAAGCAATATGGTTTTGATGTATGGATTTATCCGACCTTATTAGGTCTCATCATCAGTGTATACCGTGATCTCCACCACTGGAGATTGAACCAGTAACCAGACTGCAGAGCCGAAACTCTACAACTAAGGCACAGTCTATGTCTTGCAAGTTATATCCTTACTCTTTACAGAGGACACGGTCACCTCCAGGGCCACGTCTTCCCAAGAGGATTAGAAATATGCATCCGCGTAATTATTATGACCTCAAGAGCGAAGATATAGATGTACATTTTCTTTTTTAAGTAGAGGAATTATATTGTGAATTGAATTACGATGACCAGAAAATCCAGCGAACACTTACGCACGACATACGGAAACATTCGACAGTTGTTTCAGCCTTATTAGGTCTCATCAGCTGTGTATACCGTGATCTCTACCACTGAAGATCGAACCAGCGACCATAGGTTGCAGAACCGAAACTCTACAACTCAGCTATCAGTCCATGTCTTGCAAGTTACATCCGTACTCTTTACAGGGGACACAGTCACCTCCAGGGCCACGTCTTCCCAAGAGGATTAGAAATACGCATCCGCGTAATTATGATGACCTCAAGGGCAAGGATATAGATCTACATTTTCTTTTTTAAGTAAAGGAATTATATTGTAAATTGAATTACCATGACGAGAAAATCCGGCGAACACCTATGCACGACATACGGAAACACTGTACAGCTGTTTCGGCCTTATTAGGTCTCATCAGCAGTGTAGACCATGATCTCCACCACTGGAGATCGAACCAGTGACCATAGATCGCAGTGGTGTACAATCGGCATCATTGGCATCATTGCTTAATTGGTATACGTATGTATATATACGTGTGGATATGTGTGTACACGTATTGGTACGTTTCTACAAACGAATGTGTGTACGTATGACAAACCCTGCTGATGAGACCTAATAAGGTCGAAACAGATGTCCAATGTTTCTGTATGTCGTGCGTAAGTGTTCGCCGGATTTTCTCGTCATGGTAATTCAATTCACAATATAAATAAAACATTTTAAAATTAATTCAAATTGGGACTCTTTGTTTCGGTCACATCTCTACAGAAAAAAAAAACGTGTACAGATTAGTATATACATGAGAAATGAGACTTACATTTGTGACCCTACCAAGGATCAGTTGAACATAAAACTGACTATTTGATTCTTGGAGGACGAATTTACAGTTTTTACTCTTTGCAGCAGATCAATCTGACCTCTTGTTATCGTTTTTGCTTGAAGCGCGATTGCCATTAAAGATATGTTTTCACTCGAAGTCTATCTTGATCGCAAAAAAAGCGCGGGAACGTGGTCTCCAAAATGCATGTAACGTAGGTCCGAATGTCCATTGCCTTACACTTCATAGCATACAGGGATGACTTCGCCCATTCGCAACAGGGACAGAATTGGGACTTCCTGATTGGATCCTGTAAAGGTCGAATTTTGGAAAGTTGAATTTACGTAGAAAGTTCTTGCAGTACAGGTGTATGTATTTATGTATTTACCCAGGGGAAGGATGTGACACAAGGTCAGATATTTTAGGGGAAAAAAGCTGGTTTTGAAACTATATAATTGCTGGAAAAAGAACTGACTTCGGCATTAAATAAACCCATCAAGGGTTGACATGCTGTAAAACGAAATAAACAACCATATTTATCAACCCCTCCGCTCGGGCAGGATATGACACAAGGTCAATTTTTAAGCGGAGTTTAACAGGTTTGAATTTAGAGTTTTCCTTCTCCTAGACTAATTGCCTCACCAAGGCTGAAGAACCCAGTCAGTCCTAGTATTTACCCATAGCTGGAGGGAGAATAATTGGTTTCATACCTTTCCCAAGGGTATTAGTGCTACGTGAAATGCAATCAGTCTCGTCCAGGATTTGAACTCGTGTCGCTGTGTCCATTTCCTACGACGATAACCCTTACACCACGGGCACCTCCACGAAATAAATAACAGACCAATTTGTTTATGGCCTTGTGTCAGACTAAGCTAAAATCATTCAATAATTAGTGGTAGAGAAAGATAATTTCTTGGCCAATTCGAAAATGAAGTATTTTCATCCTATTTTGAAAGCTCCCCATTTACGACTCTGAACCAGACAAAGCTCATTACCGTCAATAATTACTTGTGTAAGATAGTGTTTGCTTTAGCAGGATAATTACAAAGTTTATCCTGCAGCCTAATTAGCTTGTGCAATGAGTTGGATCCGCACTGAGTGCCCTACGTTGGTTGTTTTGCACCAAACGAAGGTAAGCTTACTGAATAGATTAAAACTAACGCTAAAAAAAGATTTCGATAAGGACATTACACACTAAAGTACCATGTGACTCGCTTGGATTCACATCCTTTGCTTATTTATATGGCTTGACGTAAGGCCAGGAAGGTCTAAGAAAAATTCGCACTCACTCACCACCAAAGTGACTGACCCTGGTGAGTTGAGAAGTCCCTGTGTGACCACTTTCTCTACGAATGTAAAGGAAATGTTTACAATGGGAATAGATTATCTGGTTGAATGGGACACCCAGTGCACAATTGACATCATTGTTTTCCTGGTATACGTGTGTATATTCGTGTGGATATGTGTGTACACGTTTCGGTACGTTTCTACAAACGAACGTGTATACGTATATATGAAATCAATATATGTATAAATTTCGTTCTATTTTATTGTTGAGTGGAATTCCTTTATGTTCTTCTTACATTACTTTTTCGTGAATAATATATTGTAGACATCCATTGATTATATATATATATATATATATATATATATATATATATATATATATATATATAAATATATTTATATTACTCATTTGAGAGTTTTTCGCACCACTGTTAGCTGATAGTCTTTCTCTGGAGTTTGAGAGACATCAAGTCCCTAGACCAGGACTCTTCTCAGTATTTTGACCGATCTTGATAATACAGTCGTCTGGATGGTCTCTACTTGACTTATTATTATCATCATTAGAGTTTTTCGCATCAGCGTTAGCTGATGGTTTTTCACTGGCGTTTGAATGACAGCAAGTCTCCACAAGTCTCCAGGACTCTTCTCAGTATTCTGGCCGTTCTCAATAATGCTGTAGTTTAGATGGTCTCTACTCGTCCGCTAACTTCAAAGTCTTCCACTCTCTTTAGTAATCCTTTTGTTACCGTGCCAAAAGCACCAATTACAATTGGTATAATTGTCACCTAAATGTTCCATAGTTTTTCAGTTCCCTCGCAAGGTCGAGGTACTTATCCTTCTTTTCACATTCTTTCAGTTTTATTCTGTGGTCAGCCGGGACATTATTATTATTATTATTATTATTATTATTATTATTATTTATACATCTATGACAGTTCTTAACACCAGCATTAGCCGATGGTCTTTCACTGGAGTTTGAGGGACATCAAGTATCAACTGTCCAGGACTCTTCTCAGTATTCTGGCCGAGCTTAATAATGCTTTAGTTTGGATGGTCTCCAATCGTTTTCTTATTTCCAAGTCATCCACTCCCATTACCAATCCATTGATGACTCCACCGAGCACTCCGACTACAATTGGTATCACCGTCACTTTTATGTTCCATAGTTTTTTCAGTTCTCTAGCAAGGTCTTGGTACTTATATCTTTTTGCTTTCTTTCGGTTTTACTCTGTGGTCTGCCAGGACGGAAAAGTCCACTATTCGACAGGTTCTCTTTCTTTTGTAGAGTATCACAAGGTCTGGTCGTTTGGCCGAGATTAGGTGATCCGTTATATCTAAAAATCCCAGAGAATTTTTTTTGTATCTCACTTTTCTAGACGGATTTCGGGTTATGTAAACACCGTTTGTTCGTATGTTCAAATTAAAACTTCTTGCACAATTCCCAATATATCACCGTTCCCCACCAAGTCGTGTAATAAGTGTGATAAGACAGGAATATTTCTTTTGTGTTATTCGTTTTTGATAGTTCTCAACTAATTTAAACCTTATTTAAATTAGTTGAGAACTACCAAAGATAAATAATTATTATTAAGAAAAATGTTGGTGAAAAAAAAAAAGGTTTCATTTTTTTAGAAAATTTTTAAAATAGTTGTTTTTAAGATTCGATATGCTATTAGAGAAGTGACGAAAAATAAACTGTTTATGTAGCATATTCATTCAATAAATAAAAATTATTTTCTGCTATCCAAGTATCTGTTGTCAAGACACCTGGTACTGAGTTCTACATTTGAAGGTATAAATTAAATACGAGATGAATGCGTTTCAAATTAACCGTAACTAGTTTATTTGTTTATTTGTTTATTTGTTTATTCCTAGTGCTTATGTGAAATCCCAAGTCTGTCTATCCAATTTCAAAGCAACGCTATCCAGTTTTATGTTAAAACCATTTGGAGTCAGTGGTTGTAAAAATTGTACCCACTCATATTAGTAAGATTCTATTATCAATTTAATATCGTCTAAGATAGATAGATAGATATGAATAGACTGGGATAGATAGATAGATAGATAGATAGATAGATATCAATAGACTGAAATAGATAGATAGATAGATACTAAACTCAACGTTTCGTAACTCTACTGGTTACACAACTGAGTGCTGACTCATAGTTACCTAATTCAACGTTTCGACACAAGTGAAATCTAACACGAGAGAACTTTCGACATGGCGCTACAGACAGGATCCTACCTGGCTGATTGGGAAAAGAGCCTTGAACCAGACGCTAAACATATGCATGAACGTACAGATAATGTACTTCAGCAAAGCAGCCAGTATTGATGTCGGTATATTACCTCCATGCTTTCCCAAACCCATGACACCGTCAGTAACATGCGACACTGTACATCCAGATACCCAACTTCAGAAGATATACCCTCCTGCAAATAAACATAAGCGCGATTATCCTATCTGTGGCGCCATGCCGAAATTCTCTCGTATCAGATTTTACTTGTGTCGAAACTTTTGGTAAGTATGTGTCAGCACTCAATTATGTAACCAATTGAGTTACGAGTTGAAGTGAGTTCTCCAGAACTCTGAGGAAGGTACATTTTATGGTCATTGGGGTTAAGTCCATTCCCTGGAGAGTGATTGGTTGCAGGCCCAGGAATGGCTATATATATATATATATATATATATATATATATATATATATATATACACACCAGCCAGTTCAGTAATGTCGCAGGGTCTGTATTGATTTACAGCCCGTTTTATTTTTGTCTGCCATTCGGGTTGCCCTCGACTAGGATCGGCCAATTTACTTACTGATATATATATATATATATATATATATATATATATATATATATATGTGTGTGTGTGTGTGTGTGTGTGTGTGTGTGTGTGTGTGTGTGTGTGTGTGTGTGAGAGAGAGAGAGAGAGAGAGGCTCATTTAAAAAGTGTTAACCCTCACGCCGAAAGAAGAACCGTCGCTAAAAATTTTTGTTGGGACAACACACTACAATTTCTTGAAAAATAAGAAAAACTAATTCAGTTTTCTTTCTTAATTTCTGTGCTGGTGAGCACCTGACAAAGCTGAGAGATGGGCAACAAATCTAGGTGAAGCTTAGAACTTTTTGAACGGCATTTGTGTGCGCTTGTTTTTAGTAAATATATATATATATAGAGAGAGAGAGGGGGGTGCAGAAGAAATTGGCTTTGCCCAAAATAAAAACTTGAGTATAAAACCACATTTTGTTAAACAAAAATATATTCGATTTGCCTTCTGTAAAAATGATTCGGGTCATATTAAGTTTATCCCAAACGTTCCCGTCCTCTGACGAGTGTTGGAGCTACAGAAGATGCATTCTTATTTGCTTTCTGGACGAATTAGACCTTCGTGATACGTTTTAAGCTAAAAAGATCCGATAGCAAGGTGATCCATTATACCTCCTGCCAAGGTAATTCAGCAAGAAAAAACTACCATCCACTACCACGAACATACTTGTTGAAAATACTCAAATAATATAAGGATCCACTCGTGAAAAAAGATTAAACATCGAGGAAGAATTAAGTACATCTTGAAAACTACCATCGGGTCATGTTTGTAAATTAAACTTCTTAATCAGTATCTAAAGAAAAACAAAACAACACTTGGAAATGACAATTTTTTTTTTTACAATGCTTCCTGAAAATGACAAATGGATTAACCGAAAATGCCGGGCACAATTCCTGAATGCATTTTGCCCCCAAAATTCCAAAAGAATTTAATGATACTTCACGTCAGTTATTTTTAATGAAACACGCGCGCGCGCACACACACACACATACACACACAGCCCAGTCAGCTGGGGCTGTTAAATACACCAACTGCATCTCTGTAAAGGGTTAAGAACACCACCCCTCAAAGAGTGTCATAGATATGGCATTAAACAATCTGATAATGAGGCTCTAGTAAAGCTAGAAGTTTGGGGAATGTGGAGTACCCCTTCATTGCCATCGCTCCCACCTCCATTCTGTCCTGGAATGATAGCACCAGATTGAGTTCTATCTATGGATCTAATTTAACTCTTTGACATTTAAACTTTGTACAAACAAATGACTTATACTGAATTCAATTCTTTGAAATAGAACTGCGTGATCATTTAACTGTGCGTAAACAAATTTCTGATGTTTAACTGAATTGCTAGTGATCCATAGAATTATTTGGAACTATTTAACTTTGTTGACTTATGCTAAACTGAATTTTTAGAAAAATAACTCTTTGATCTTTTTACTGAGTAAACAAATGACTGATGTTTAATTGAATCGTTAATGATATATAGCAAGACTTGAAACAACTTAACTTTTTTGACTTATGTTTAAAAATAATATACATATATGTGTATGTGTGTGTGTGTGTGTGTGTAAAGAGGGCTTTACATTAAATAACTTACAATGGTTGATATGCCTTAAAACCAAATCAAACCAACATACACATACACACATACGTGTATATATATATATATATATATATATATATAAAAGTAAGTAAAGTTAGCGACCATAGTCGAGGGTGACCCGAAGGCTCCCTTTTCGATAGCTACTACACCAAGGTGTAGGGGAGGGCGCTACTCCATTCCCAGGATTGCTCCACTTTACCTTATAATGCTGAGTGTTAAGCAAGGTGGTATCAAGTACCATTTTTAAAGTCTTTGGTATGACTCGACCTGGGATTGAACCCAGGTCTCCCGGGCCATTGGCGAACACTCTAACCGCTGGGCCAATGTCCCGGTTGATATATATATATATATATATATATATATATATTTTCAGTAAATTATATAGACAAATATGTTTTTATTATTTGATCAAACATGTTTAAATAAAGGACTGCTACACACACACACACACACACACAAACATACACACACACACACACACACATATATATATATATATATATATATATATATATATATCTTTTACATAGCCTTTTTAAAAGATACTTAAAACAACACCCTACGAAACAACTTCTAATCGGCCGCTTACCTCCCATCCATCAAATCATCGAAATAAGACGAACCCGACATGCGGGACACCATTGGTGAAGAATCGCCAAATTCATTAGTGACGTTTTACCATGGACCCCTACTCATGGACGTGCCACTGTTGATATCTAGTTTGGCACAAGGTAATTTCTTTATGGGCGATACTGTATATGATTCCTAGTTTAGTCCGGGGCCGCTTATTTATCGGTAATAAAGTATATCATATATAGTTTAGCAAAAGATCACTTATTTATGGGCGATAATGTATGCGATACCTAGTTTAGCACAAGGCTATCTATTTATAAGCGATACTGTACATAATGTGTGAGACGATGAATTTAGCAAAGAAAATTTTAAAAGGAAGAAATGAAGCAAAACGTCTGGAAATTTCTTTGCAAAAGTTTACAAGAAACGGGATTGGCAATTTATGTTGACTCAGTGCAGATTGAATTGAAACGATTAAAGAAAGCGAAAAAACTAACATTACAAAGAAAGAAAGAAAGAAAGAAAGAAAGAAAGAAAATATTACTAAAAGAAAGAAAGAAAGAAAGAAAGAAAGAAAGAAAGATTACTAAAAGAAAGAAAGAAAGAAAGAAAGAAAGAAAGAAAGATTACTAAAAGAAAGAAAGAAAGAAAGGAAGAAAGAAAGAAAGAAAGAAAGAAAGATTACTAAAAGAAAGAAAGACAGAAAGAAAGAAAGAAAGATTACTAAAAGAAAGAAAGAAAGAAAGGAAGAAAGAAAGAAAGAAAGAAAGAAAATATTACTAAAAGAAAGAAAGAAAGAAAGAAAGAAAGAAAGAAAGAAAGAAAGAAAGATTACTAAAAGAAAGAAAGAAAGAAAGAAAGAAAGAAAGGAAGAAAGAAAGATTACTAAAAGAAAGAAAGAAAGAAAGGAAGAAAGAAAGAAAGATTACTAAAAGAAAGAAAGAAAGAAAGAAAGAAAGAAAGAAAGGAAGAAAGAAAGATTACTAAAAGAAAGAAAGAAAGAAAGAAAGAAAGAAAGATTACTAAAAGAAAGAAAGAAAGAAAGAAAGGAAGAAAGAAAGATTACTAAAAGAAAGAAAGAAAGAAAGAAAGAAAATATTACTAAAAGAAAGAAAGAAAGAAAGAAAGAAAGATTACTAAAAGAAAGAAAGAAAGAAAGAAAGAAAGAAAGATTACTAAAAGAAAGAAAGAAAGAAAGAAAGAAAGAAAGAAAGGAAGAAAGAAAGAAAGAAAGAAAGAAAGATTACTAAAAGAAAGAAAGAAAGAAAGAAAGAAAGATTACTAAAAGAAAGAAAGAAAGGAAGAAAGAAAGAAAGATTACTAAAAGAAAGAAAGAAAGAAAGAAAGAAAGAAAGAAAGAAAGAAAGATTACTAAAAGAAAGAAAGAAAGAAAGGAAGAAAGAAAGAAAGATTACTAAAAGAAAGAAAGAAAGAAAGAAAGAAAGAAAGAAAGGAAGAAAGAAAGATTACTAAAAGAAAGAAAGAAAGAAAGAAAGAAAGAAAGAAAGAAAGATTACTAAAAGAAAGAAAGAAAGAAAGAAAGGAAGAAAGAAAGATTACTAAAAGAAAGAAAGAAAGAAAGAAAGAAAGAAAGAAAATATTACTAAAAGAAAGAAAGAAAGAAAGAAAGAAAGAAAGAAAGAAAGATTACTAAAAGAAAGAAAGAAAGGAAGAAAGAAAGAATACTAAAAGAAAGAAAGAAAGAAAGGAAGAAAGAAAGATTACTAAAAGAAAGAAAGAAAGAAAGAAAGAAAGAAAGGAAGAAAGAAAGATTACTAAAAGAAAGAAAGAAAGAAAGAAAGAAAGAAAGAAAGAAAGAAAGAAAGAAAGAAAATATTACTAAAAGAAAGAAAGAAAGAAAGAAAGATTACTAAAAGAAAGAAAGAAAGAAAGAAAGGAAGAAAGAAAGAAAGATTACTAAAAGAAAGAAAGAAAGAAAGAAAGAAAGAAAGAAAGAAAGATTACTAAAAGAAAGAAAGAAAGAAAGAAAGAAAGATTACTAAAAGAAAGAAAGAAAGAAAGAAAGAAAGAAAGAAAGAAAGAAAGAAAGAAAGAAAGAAAGAAAATAATTCTAAAAGAAAGAAAGAAAGAAAGAAAGAAAGAAAATATTACTAAAAGAAAGAAAGAAAGAAAGAAAGAAAGAAAGAAAGAATTACGAAATTAACGAAGGAAAGAATAAAGATCTAAAAGGAGAACATTTGATTAGGAAAAAAAAAGAAAACAGGATTAAAATCAAAAAGAAAGAAAACATGAAGAAAGAAAGAAAGAAAGAAAGAAAGAAAGAAAGAAAGACCACTTGATTAAAAATATGATAAAAAAGCAGCATAGATAGATAGATAGATAGATAGATAATAATTGGAAAACTCAACTAACCGTCATTTGGCTCTTATGAATTTATTTCAGCTGGGCATTCCATATGATAAATCAACCTCTTCGGATATCCATCAGACAAAGAAGAGTAAAAAATTATAAGCATATTCTTTCAATGGAATTTTACTCGTTTAAACAAAAAAGATGAATCAATCAATAAATAAAAATAGAGAGGGTGACAAAAAGATATGAGCTAAAAGTTGGTGTCTAAACCGGATGTAATGTCAATATCTGGTGTCATGTATCCTTATGCATTTAAAAAAAAATTAACAAGATTCACAGAACCTTCAGTCACTAAAATCTCATCCATAAAATAACCTTTTTTTATTATAAGAAAAAATCTGTCTATCTATTTGTTAAGGAAAACGTAGCGATAAATTCTATTACACCCCACAAGACACCAACTGTACGGCCACCTGCCCCCTATCACGAAAACTATTCAAGTTAGGCGAACCAGACATGCAGGACATTGCTGGAGAAGCAGAGATGAACTCATAAGAGATGTACTCTTATGGATCCCCACACATGGCCGCGCAAAAGCAGGACGACCAGCACGAACGTACATTCAGCAGCTATGTGAGGATACAGGTTGTTGTCCTGAAGACCTACCTAGGGCGATGAACGATAGGGAGGAGTGGCGAGAGAGGGTCAGGGATATCCGTGCTGCCAGCACGATATGATGATGATGATGACTAATATCAAAATTATCTTCAACTAAAAATTGGGGGGGTCTCTGATTTTTATTTAAGATCAAAATTTGGTCTTTATCTTATTAAATTTTCATGATTTTTTTAAAATTCTGAATACTGCCATTCTAATTATGGTTAAAATTATTATCATTATGATAAGTAAAAGTACGGACACGGTGACACGGTGAACTGCTACATAAATTCTGCAGGATCAAAGCTAAACATACTTGAAGAAATATTTTCTCTCCAAGATTGTTAGATATACATTTTTAATCAATTAGAATCAGCTTAAATCAATCCACTTTTATCTAATTTGGAGTCTAGATTCTATGAATAAAGCGATGAAATAGATAAACCTTCGACAGATATAGATTCATTTCTATTTTTTTTTTCTCAACTTTCGTTTCTTTCTTTTAAGTGAAAATACAATATTCTCTTCATTGAAGAGTGTACGTATTTCTACCTAATTTTATAAATTAGATGTGCCATAAGTTACATAACATTCCCCTATCGGTGCTTGTTCAGTCACTGTCATTTACATATTAGTGCATAAATAGATTTCTCCCCTACATAGTGACATATTCACACTAAGATCTTTTACACACACACACACACGCGCGCGCGGAGACAGACAGACAGACAGACACACACACACAGAGACACACACACACACACTTATACACATAGACACACAGACACACACACACACACACACACACACAGACACATATACACACAGACACACACAGAGACACACACACACTTATACATATAGACACACAGAAACAGAGACACAGACACACACAGACACAAAATATATTATGTAAATTTCGGGTCACCCTCGACCAAAGTCGCCAACTTTACTTTTACTTATGATCCTATTTACCCAACCCCTCCGCTCGGGCAGGATATGACACAAGGTCAATTTTTAAGCGGGGTTTTAGAGGTGTGAATTCGAAGTTTTCCTTCTTCTAGACTAGTTGCCTCACCAAAGCTGAAGAACCTAGTCTGTCCTACTATTTACCCATAGCTGGAGGGAGAATAATTGAATTCATACCTTTCCCAAGGGTATTAGTGCTATGTGAAATACAATCAGTCTCGTCCAGGATTTGAACTCGTATCACCGTGTCCATTTCCTACGACGATAACCATTACACCACGGGCATATCTATATACTAAATAATGGTTGTTGTTTTTTTAAGTTATATGATTAAGGGATCTTTTCCATCTACTTGACCACACACGAAACCTTTCTCGTGTCCCCAATGACATGCAAACGGGTAGCACATACTAATTCGGGTCCTGCACGCAAGTTCGTGAATGAAATACGCAGAGGCGTCCGTGACATCTAGGATCATTATCGGAATTGAACAAAATAAAAAGAATAAGAATTATTAAATATTTCAAAAGAAAATAATGTGACAGTTAAAATCTGACAAACCTTCTCTCTATCTTATATTACCGCAGTAATCCGAGATAATAATATATAGTTTCGTCGAGCTGCATGATATTTTTGCAAATATATAGATCGATTCATATGAGCACTGACGACATTTTATAAAAGAAAACAGCAACTGTGCCCAGAGGAAAGCATTCATCAAATGATGACACTTTCTCAAGGCATGGTTTCGGAGACAAAACATCATTACCACATTTTTATCATTAAGGGTTTTCGGACTATTGTCTTCATCTTTATTGTTATTTCCATAACGTTTCGGCTGATATGTCCTCCGGCCTTCTTCAGGTGTTTGTCGAACTCGGGAACCTTCACGGAACTTCGAACTTCGTCCTTTATTGAATCCACGGGGGTCGCTTGTTCTGGTTCCTTTAGCCATAGCCGGGTACAAGTGTTAAGTATTCCTGAATTGTTACTCGCCTGAAGTCAGGATTGAACCTGCAGCCTCCAGATGATTGTCTCCTTAGAAGCTTAGGGAACCAATGCCTATAAGCGTTAAGCTATGTGTCCTGCTGTTGTGGAAATAACAATAAAGATGAAGACAATAGTCCGAAAACCCTTAATGATAAAAATCATCAAGCTTCGTCTCAGAAATTTGGACAACAAATATCATTACAACAATTTTTGTTGCATTCACAAATTTTCTGTGTACACCACCCTGTCGTTGGTGGCCTTGTATACGCCGATTGCGTCCTCTATAGAAAGGGAAGACATTAAAAAAAAGATGTCCTGGATATAAAATCAAACAGCATCTGGCGATGAGGCTCTAGTTCAAGACCTTTGGGTAGAATTGATTCACCATTTTGCTGCCATTACTCCCAGGTCCACTCTGACTTAGAGTGAGTGTATCCGCTAGGATCCCATCTTTGGATCAAATAGGTAAGTGTATGAAATGATTGCGAAGATATATTTTGTACTGTATATAATTGGAGAGCATAATTGTTATACTGGCCTTGGCATAAACCAACCCAGGAAGAGTTTACGTGCCCTAATCAACCAGATTGTGATATATATATATATATGATTTGTAAATAAATAGTGTTATGGTACCCAACCTGCAATCTGTAATGAACTCTTCCTGTAGCTATTAATATCGGGAGAATATTCATCGCGGTGGTGGAGTTCTCTCTAGCCAACCGAAGTTCGTTTTACTGCGAACTTACCTCTCCAGTTGTTGGGTCGCATTCGGAAGGCCGTCTTAACTCCGGGCGTTTCTGCTGGGTGTGCCTCAGCACTGGAGAATTGCTGCGGCCTCAAGGGACCATACCCCCTGGCTTTACTTTATTGCCTGGTTACTGAGGCGCCCGTTAATAAGGGGAATGCCGACGGGGCTGAAGGTATTTTTGGCAATGCCAGGCGCGTGTGGGCTTTGCCCTGCGACTGGACCAACATTAAAACGGCCTTGTGCCATATTCGTCCGGTGGTGGGACGCATAATAAATACCAGAGTTCTCCCCAGCCTAACAATTTGGCAGTCAGACTGACGTTATCAATGTTGTATTATACTTTCGTTAATATACTTTGTTCCATGTAAACCCGAGTTCGTGTCTTTCTTCTGGACCCTTTACTGGTCCACAACATATAGTTTGGAGATAACATTTTAAACAAGCCAGAGCTCATTTGTTTGCACTCAGTTAAATGGTTTGGTTTCTTCGGTTAATGGCATATCAACCATTGCAGGTTATTTAATGCCCAAAGCAATACTTCTAGCAGAACAGAAGTGGTATTACTTAACTGGGGGAATAAGGAGGTTCATACCTTAGCGCGACTCGAATTCGAACTCGGTTCTGTCGTCCAGCGCTTTAACCATTATACCACGAGGACACCCCCTTTCAAGTCTTGCTATTTAACGCTAATAGTTTTATTTTCTCTCAATTAAATGCTTACAGTGGTGGAAATAAATATATGACACCCCATCAAATTGATAATAATTTTTTTTTTTATTACTGCACACAATCCTCTGAAAAATTGTGCGTGATACCAAGATGGGTATTAGTATACATGATCATTGCATTTCACATAGCACTAATACCCTTGGGAAAGGTATGAATCCAATTATTCTCCCTCCAGCTATGGGTAAATAGTAGGGCAGACTAGGTTCTTCAGCCTTGGTGAGGCAACTAGTCTAGGAGAAGGAAAACTCTGAATTAAAACCTGTTAAACTCCGCTTAAAAAATTGACCTTGTGTCATATCCTGCCCGAGCGGAAGGGTTGGGTAAATATGATTAGTATACATGATCAATTTTATAACAACTTTCCACCCAAAAAAGTTATTAAGAAAAATACGTTTTCGAGGGTGGAAAAAAGTATAAAACAGTTTTGAAAATTTGTATTTAACATCAAAATGGTACAAAATTCAATATTTCCATTTATCCTCTTTCAATTGTAATACTTCAACACACTTGTTTTAGATTGAATCAATAAGTTTACTGTTTAATGCAAGATTTTAAAGTTTCTCTATCTTCAAATTCACGTTTATTTTTGTATACTCTTCTTGACCAAATTCCCCACCAATTTTCTATTGGGTTTAAATCTGGAGACTTTCCAACACATTGATATATCGAGCAGAGTTTTGTTTCCCTACCATCGCTACTGAATCAGTCTTCCAGACTCAGAAAAAATTCCCCAAACCATAACAAATCCTCCTCCAAATAGTCTTTTTGAAAACAGCTGCTTCTCTTTTCTTAAATCATGCCAATAACACAGGGAGCCGTTGGGCCAATCCAAATTAAACTTTTTCTCATCAGAAAACACCACGGTTTCCAATTTCTCCTTTGTCTATATTATTTTTTCTTTACCCAATCTATGCGCATCTTCTTGTGTTTAGCAGTTAAAGCAGAAGCTGTCTTCGTGTTTCGATATACGAGATTTGGTGATTCATAGAAAAGTTGATGAATGAGTGATGGATTAATTCTGAGATTTTTGCAGATCCCTTGATCTTCATTGTCCTTTAGAAGCTTCTCGAAAAAGTAGATGTCTGACTGCATTTTTAATTTTACGTGGACGACCTGGACGATTTCTGGTGCCATACGATTCAGGTTCAATTAGATAATTTTTCACAACTGTTTGGGACCTCAACTATTCTCTTGCAAAGAAACTTATGAATTTTCCTTCCAGTTCAAAGGCAAAAATTTGTCCTTTTTCATATCCATTTGTTATATACTCATAACAACGATAAAATGAAGACAGGCGACACAGTTCTTAGAAAAATATACCTCTCACTTTATTTGAAAGTTTGCATGTGAGAGGGAACTGGAGACCGAACAGAACTGCAACATATTGACCCTTACTCTATTGGCCATAACTGCGTTTCTTTCTCGTTTTCCTGGGCTGCTCAACCGGGGGCCTGGGGACCCACTCTGCTGGGTGCTGGCTTTCTCTACCACATCTTGTCACTAACGGGTCTCGTCTCCAAACTAACTGACTTCCTGTCTTCACCGAGTTATATAATAGTTCAACGCCCCCTTCTTCTTGTGGGCGTCACAATTGCACTCATTCAACCCATCCACGGTCAAGGTTATAATTCTGATATTCCTCGACCGGATGCACCTGTTATTTACATAGGTGCATTTCCTATTTTGACAGCCCGGCCGGGTCATAGGTCAATATACAACGCATTGAGGAGGGAGTTCCAAGGCATTTTGCAGTAACTGTATTCAATTATGAAATGTTTAAACAGGAATCACGTGGCTGAAAATCATAAAAGTCTTTTTATAATCTCCGCATGCACTTATTCTTTCTTTGGCAAATACCCATCGGATCTAGGTACCACACCCAAATTTTCAGAGGAATTTGTGCAGTAATAAGAAAATCACTAACAATTTAATAGGGTGTCTTATACTTATTTCCACCACTGTATGCAACATTAACAATTCAATTTAACATCATACATTTGTTTGCACACAGTTAAATTGTATGGAAAATGATTAAATATTTCGACTTGACCCATTGGTAGGACCCAGACAGTTCTGCCACCCCAAGGCAAATCGTTTGCAAAAATAAGGACCGACTTCGGCAATTTTTTCTCTTTTATTAACTACATCCTTAAAAGATTAATCTATGAAAATAAAGGAATGGTTGGTTGGTTGGTTGGTTGGTTGGTTGCACTTTATGGCATGTCGACCCTTGTAGGTTATTTTATGCCAAATGCTGTTTTTGCATAGAGAATATGTATGATGAGTGAACGAATAGTTTGTGGGTAACATGATTTTTAAACGAGCAAAAACTCATTTGTTTGCACAGGGTTAAATGGTTTCACGTATTGCTATTTATTGTTTGCACATTGTTAAATTGTTTCAAGTATTGCTGTCAAGAATTGATAATTCTATTTGCACGCGGCTAAACAGTTTGAAGTATTGTTATTTGACACTAGTAATTCTATGAAAAATTATCCATTCGTTTGCACATGGCTAATTGGTTCCAACCCAGGTCGCGTCATACCAAAGACTTTAAAAATGGTACTTGATACCTCCTTGCTTAATACTCAGCAATATAAGATACGTATCAAGGGTAAAGTGAAGCAATTCAGGGAAAGGAGTAGCGCCCTCCCCTACACCTCGGTGTAGTAGCTATTGAAAAGGGAGCCTTCTGGTCACTATCGACTTCGGTCGCCAACTTACAGGGAAAGGAGTAGCGCCCTTCTCTACCTTTTAATTACGCGAAACTGAATTGTTTGACATTAACATTTTTTACATTTAACAATGTGTTTTAACCGTGTATTTATGTTAAACTGAATCGTTTGAAATAGAACTGTTTTGATATTCAACTGTGTGAAAACAAGACTGTATTTATGCTAAACTGAATTATTTGGAATAGAACTGTTTTTTAACATTTAAACTGTCTACTTATACTAAACTGAATTATTTGAAATAGTTATTTTTACGTTTAAACTGTGTACTTATGCTAAACTGAATTGCTTAAAATAGAACTGTTTTGACCTTTAACTGTATGTAAAAAAAACCGTACTTAAACTAAACTGAATTGTTTGAAACGTTATCAAACTGACTTAATTAGGTGTAAAATTACTCGGAAAGGGTTGACATGCCGTAAGACAAAACAACTAGGCTCTACCAACAGGATAATAGGTATATTGACTTACCCCACACGCACCCACGTCGTAGTAAGCGAGTTCGAACTCCAGTCGCGCTATTACATTCACTTTTGGACTAATGCCCTTTTTAAAGGCATGAACCCCCCCCCCTATCCCTCCAGCAACGAGCTAAATAGTACCACCAATGTTCTTCGACAAGAATGGTTTTTAAATAACCCGCGAAGATTGATATGCCATTAAAGAAAAGAAAACAAATTACACGGAAACATTTTTAACAGATCTACTTGATGTACGGCTGGGGCCCTAACAGCTATTACCACTCCAGGTCAGAGTAAACTTGAGAAGAATACCAACGAAGTAAAGTCGACACACTCTCAAAAGCTCCGTAGCTGGTGCCTCACCACCAGATACTGTTTATTACCGTACTTTTTTGAAGAGTAGGTCTTATCCTTCTGCGTTTGGCGTATTGTAAGCCTAACTGGCTGGGTGGTACATTCATACACTCACACACACATATATATATATATATATATATATATATATATATATATATATATATATATATCAGCAAGACTGAACATTCTAAAGCGTTATATGTAGTTGCGCGTGTCTGTGTTCATTCAGGTGTAATGGGGCATACTGGGTTCGTGTCAGGGGCTAAGATAAGTCTTGGAAGCTGGGTGAGGAATGCTTACGAAGATAAGTTAACATTTTTTACACACACAGATATAATAACCCCACTTCTTCTGCCCCTCAAACGGTCATTAGCCAATTACTCTCGTAGACAGTTCCCAACTGCATGTCGCCAATTTTTATCCATATATACATTATTTATTTTCTCTCTCTTTCTCTCTCTCTCTCTCTCTCTTTCTCTCTCTCTCTTTCTCTCTCTCTCATTATCTTTCTTTCTCTTTCTGTCTCTATCTCTTTCTATTTCTCCCTATCTTTTATTCCCTCTCTTTCTCTCGCTCTCTTCCACTTTCTTCTTCTTCGTCTTCTTCTTCTTCTTCTTCTTCTTCTTCTTCTTCTTCTTCTTCTTCTTCTTCTTCTTCTCTATCTCTTACTCTCTCTCCCTCTATTTCTTTTACTATTTCTTTCTTTCTCTCTCTTTCTCTCTATTTCTTACTCTCTCTCTTTCTCCCTTTCTCTTACCCTTTCTCTCTCTCTTTCTCTGTCTTTATCTCTTCCTCTTTCTCTCTTGTTCTCTCACACTCTTTCTCTCTTTCTCTCTCTCTTTCTCCCTTTCTCTCTATTTCTTTCTCTTTCACTCTTTCTCTCACTTTCTCTTTATTTCTCTTTCACTCTCTCTCTCTCTCTCTCTGTCTTTCTATCTGATTATCTCTTATTCTCTCCCTCTCTCTCTTTCTCTTCCTCTCTCTCTCTCGCTCGCTCGCTCGCTATATATATATATCTTCGCTCTTTTACTCTTTCTCTCGATTCTATTTCTCTCTTTCTCACTCTCTAACTTTCTCTCTCTTGCTCTCTCTCTCTCTCTCTTTCTCTTGTTTTTTCTCTCACTCACTCTCTCTCTCTTATTTTCTCTCTCTATTTATCTTACACACACAGAGTCTCTCCCTCTCTCTCCCTCTCTCTCTCTCTCTCTCTCTCTCTTCGTTCTCTCTTCGCTCTTTTACTCTTTCTCTCGATTCTATTTCTCTCTTTCTCTTGTTCTCTCTCTCACTCTCTCTCGCTTATTTTCTCTCTCTCTCTTTATCTTACACACACAGAGTCTCTCTCTCTCTCTCTCTCTCTCTCTGTATCATTTACATGTGCGTGCGTAGTCGAACAATAAATGTGTGTCCAGGGAGAGACAAACAATTTGGAACAGTATGTACCGAAAACAATTCACAATCTGTAAGTCAGTCAATTCTATGAACATCTCTGGCATAATATATATATATATATATATATATATATATATATATATATATATATATATATATATATTAGATAGAAATATATATAAGAGATAGAAAGAGAGAGAGAGAGAGAGAGAGAGAGAGGCAGACAAACAGACAGACAGATAAATAGACAGAGAGTGAGTGAGAGGCGTGGATAGTGTATATTGGTGTATATCTGTAGAAAGAGATGCAAGTAAATATTCAAATATGTAGAGAGAAAAATAGATGAAATTAGGAAAAATATATGGATGGATATATACAGAGAGAGAGAGAGAGAGAGAGAGAGATGGAGAGAGTTGATCGGTTGTTTAGTTTTTATGGGATATCAACCACTGGTTTATTTAATCCCAAATCCTATTTATGCTTATATGTCAAATATGTAGGATTTGTAATCGCATATTTGGTTTGCTTTGGTTTCATAGCACATCAACCACTGTAGGTTGTTAATGCCAAATCCATTTTTAAACATATAAACAGTTCTATTTCAAGCAATTCACTTTGCTAAAAGTATTGGTTTTTTATTTACACACAGTTATTTCAGACAATTCGGTTTTGCGTAAGTATAGTTTCAATGTCAAAAACAGTTTTATTGCAAACAATTCAGTTGAGCATACAAAAACAGTTTTATTTTAAACAATTAGCATAATTATGCAGTTTAAATGTCAAAACAGTTCAATTTCAAACAATTCAGTTTAGCATAACTACGCAGTCTAAATGTCAAAAAATAGCCCAATTTCATTATTTATTTATCCTACGCCCCACCAGCGTACGAATATGGCACAAGGCCGTTTTTAAGGTGGGTCCTATCGCAGGGCCGAAGCCCAACGCGGCAGGCAGTTCCAAAAATGCCTCGGACCCCGTCGGCATTCCCCTTTTCGGGGCGCCTCAGGCGCCGAGCGATAAACCCAACCCCTCCGAAGAGGGTTAAAGCCTGGGGGGACGGCCCCCTGAGGCCAGAGGTGATGTATCCCAATTTCAAGTAATTCAGTTTAACATAAGTACACAGTTTAGTACTATTTGACCTATAGATAGGATCCTATCAACAGCTACCAGTCCGTGCTAGAGTGGACCTGGGAATGATGGCAATGAAAGGATACTCAGCATTCCCCAAAGCTCCTGCATTACTGGAACCTCACTATCAGATTGTGTAGTCTTACGAGGAGACTCGTTGAGGGGGGTCTTACTGGGCAAGAGAGAGAGAGGGGGAGAGAGAGATAGAGAAAGAAGGAAACATTCTGTGTAGAGAGAGAGATAGAGAGAGATTTAAGCAGTCGTATACAGTAAAAGACATGCAGAGGACTGTATATATATATATGTGTGTGTGTGTGTGTGTGTGTGTGTGTGTGTGTGAATATATATATATCATAGAAATCTTTCAGTGGCTATTTTTTTTCGTCAGTAGACACCACCCTTATAGATGAGTGGCAGAAGTTTCCTGACTAAACTATTTTTTCCTAGCCATTGACCTATCATACCCTATCAGATGCTACCACTACGGCCCAGAGTGGACCTGGGAGTGATGGCAATAAAGGAGTACTCCGCATTTCCCAAAGTGACAGCATTACTGGAGCCTCACCATCAGATTGTTTAATGTCATATCAGGACACTCATTGGGGGAATCTTACTCTTCTGCAGAAACGTTATCACTATATTCTACAGGATTCACCTGACTGTGCCAAAGAATGACACAGTGTTTATATATATATATATATATATATGGCTGAAAACTTCATTGGCTGAAAATTTCATATGATGATGTCATATCTGCCTTTAAAGACTTTTTAGGGATGGGATGATCCAAGCACTGCAATACAGAGGGAAGAAGATTGTAAGCCGTAAGGGTGGGGGGTATGCTGAAAAATAAACCTTGTATGATAACATTTCATGGTCAAACCGGGCCATTGACCTAATGAGTAGGGTGTTCACCAATGGTTCAGGAGACCAGGTTTCAATCCCTGGTCGAATCACACCAAAGACTCAATAAATGATTCTTGATACCATCTTGCTTAGCACTTAGCATAATAAAGTGAGAATCAAGGATAAAGTGAAAGCAGTAGCGCCCTACCCTACACCTCGGTGTAGTGGCTATTGAAAAGGGAGCCTTCGGGTCACCCTCGACTAAAGTTGGTAACTTTACTTATATTGGTCAGCCTATAAATTTATCAGCTGACCCTCATATATATATATATATATATATATATATATATATATATATATATATATATATATATATATATATATATATATTCTCCCTTTTTTCTTTTTTTTTCATTTTTTTTTTTTTGCTTTGTTTTCTTCTTTTTTTTTCTTTGTTTTGTTTTGTTTTAGTTTTTGCTTTTTTTAAAGAAAATAGCACTTCAATTTTTATATTTCATGGCAAATAGACAATGAAAATAAACCTTTTTTGAATCCTAAAAAATATTTGATTATCATTGTACAAATGAACAATAAAATATGTGTATTTATGTTAAAAAGAAAATTTTCTTTTTATCTTAAAAACGTTAAGGAATGTGTTTATCAATAAGCGGTACAATAAGCATGCAGAGAGAGAGAGAGAGAGAGAGAGAGGGAGAGAGAAAGAGAAAGAAAAAGAGAGAGAGAGAGAAAGAAAAAGAGAGAGAGAGAGAGATGCACACACATGTATGTATGTATGTATGTATAATTTGAATTCGTGGATGTTCCAAATATCTTATGATGCCTGTATAAATATTAAGAGACTGAGATAGATAGATAGATAGATAGATAGATAGATAGATAGATATGAATAGACTGAGATAGATAGATAGATAGATAGATAGATAGATAGATATGAATAGACTGAGATAGAGGTAGATAGATGGATAGAGTTCATCAGACATATATATATATATATATATATATATATATATATATATATATATATATATATATATATATATATATGTACGTATCAAGCGTAAAGTGGAGCAATCTAGGGAGACGAGTACCACCCTCTCCTACACCGAGGTGTAGTAGCTATTGAAAAGGAGCCTTCAGGTTGCCCTCGACTACGGTCGCCAACTTTACTTTTATATATATATATATATATATATATATGGGGTGTATATATCTATTTATATAAACACGCATACACACACACACACACACACATATATATATATATATACATATATATATATATGTGTGTGTGTGTGTGTGTGTGTGTGTGTGTGTGTGTGTGTGTGTGTGTGCTAGCCACACTGAAAAGTTGTGATATAACGAAACAGTCTGCTGTGGATGACAATATATATATATATATATATATATATATATATATATATATATATATATATATATATATATATATATATATATATGATAAGAATATAAACCGGTCCTTATATATCTTATACCATTTTAATTATGCTATTAGATCGTGCATAATAACATATGTGATGATGGTGGTGCAAAATATTGAAATTCCGATATTTTGGGGTTCAAAAAAATTACCATTTCATAAAAGCCAAACGTTAAGTCTCTACTTATTTATTTGTGTTACTATATTGATAGTCTGACACATGGTTAGTTAGATATGGTTGATTTTGTTTATAAGTCGATAAGGATATTCAAATGTCGTAATTAAAAATAACAATTTCTCTCCCATCTTTTCAATCTTTGATCATAATCTATAAGTCCTTGTACTCAGTGACAAGTCAGGGATATATATATATATATATATATATATATATATATATAGAGAGAGAGAGAGAGAGAGAGAGAGAGAGCGAGGGAGTGGAAGAGAGAGAGGAGGAGAGTGAGGTGTGTGTGTGTGTGTGTGTGTGTGTATACATCCTTGTTTATATTGGCTTTGCGTGATCTTTTCCCCTTAAGGATCTTACATAAAAGTTCACTTCTAGATCCTTATCTGAGATATTTGAGCTTGATCTGTCTTCATTCTTCACCTTCCCCCTAGTCAATGGATCCCCTTTGCCTACTACCCCCCCCTCTCTCTCTCTCTCTCTCAAGAGAAAGAAAGAAAGAACCTGCAATAGTATCATTTGTGTTCCATTCACTGCAAAGAAGCGAAAAAGCAACCATCCCTCAATAGAAGTTTCGGGTTTGAAAGTGACTGACTTAGGATGTTACAAGGGTTTCGAATTATATCCAAACGATAGGGAGAATTCTTTATCTTTATTTATTTATTATTTTTTCCTTTTTTGTATTTATTTATTTATTTATTCGGGTAGAGGTTTTTTCTATGGACAATAAACAGCCCCAAAAGTAATATGACTCTACAAGGTTTGAACAAAATGGAAACACCTAGAATCTTACTATCATAATTTTGAAACACCTATAAAACCATCAAACATTTGTTATTTATATGTTTTTTTTATTATTAATTTTTCTCGTCTTATACAAAAATTGTTTTTTTACAGATTATCATCCGAAGAAATTAATCATAATTCATTAAAATTGCAGATCTATCAGACTTTAAAAGATGTCAAATTATTGGTGCTCGTATGGCAGGGGCTAGTGTAACAAAAACTGTTGAATTTTTGGTGTAGCAAGGTGTACTGTCTCGAAAGTAATGACAGCATTTGAGAAAGAAGGAAAATCCTCCTCACTGAAGCAAAACTCTGGAAGAAAGCGAAAGCTGTCTGATAGGGATCGTCGGACTCTTACGTGGATTGTTAGGAAGGATCACGAGAATACAGCTCGGAAAATTAAGGCAGAGCTTAATGACCATCTCGAAAAGCCAGTTTGCTCAA
The DNA here is from genome assembly GCA_963585895.1 of Sepioteuthis lessoniana. Lineage (NCBI taxonomy): Eukaryota > Metazoa > Mollusca > Cephalopoda > Myopsida > Loliginidae > Sepioteuthis > Sepioteuthis lessoniana. The sequence goes on from OY757932.1 coordinate 8,787,212, forward strand.
AAACTGTAAGAAGGGAGCTGCACAAAGCCGGATTTCAAGGGGGGGGGCTGCAAGTAGAAAAACAAAAAAATATGTTTTAAATTTCCAGCTATTTCTTATATATATATATATATATATATATATATATATATATATATATATATATATATATATATATATATGAAACGCAGTTTCTTCCAGGCAGCGGTCACATCGATACTGCTATATGGATGCACTACATGGACGCTAACAAAACGGCTGGAGAAGAAACTAGATGGCAATTACACAAGAATGCTGCGTGCAATCCTGAACAAGTCCTGGCAGCAACACCCCACAAGACACCAACTGTACGGCCACCTGCCCCCTATCACGAAAACTATTCAAGTTAGACGAACCAGACATGCAGGACACTGCTGGAGAAGCAGAGATGAACTCATAAGAGATGTACTCTTATGGATCCCCACACATGGCCGCGCAAAAGCAGGACGACCAGCTCGAACGTACATTCAGCAGCTATGTGAGGATACAGGTTGTTGTCCTGAAGACCTACCTAGGGCGATGAACGATAGGGAGGAGTGGCGAGAGAGGATCAGGGATATCCGTGATGCCAGCACGATATGATGATGATGATGATGATGATATATATATATATATATATATTTCTAGATTGTCAGACGAAAGTTGTTAAGGTCTTCATCCCTCAGTCTGAACCAAATCTGAACCAGGGATTACTAAAGAGGTCGATATTGACCCCTGGGTTTCGACAGAACTATTCAAGGGGTCAACAAGTTCTTGGGAATCAGAAAGAAGGTCATGGTCAAACGTTGGATTTTACGAGTCGAATGTAGAAACTAAAAGAATAAAAATAAACTTAACTGCTCTACCTCAACCCAAACGACTTGTCAATAAAGCATAGAAAGAGTTGAGAGTTTTCCCAGTAAAAAGGGTCAGGACCCCTCCAAATAAAGGGTGGTTAGTAAACGGCATCTGATGATAAGGCTCCACTTCTAGATATCTAAAGAAATACGGAGTACCCCTTGATTGCAATTACTCCCAGCTTCACTCTGACTGATACTGGAACTGGTGGTACAATATAAAATAGATGCTACCCATTAACATGATAATGATTTATTGCTGAGACAAGCGCAATGGTAGTTAGTTGAAACATGTCATGTAAAAAATGCGTTCTTTGAGCTCGTGACATCAAATTAATGTTTTTTTAAATTGCTATTATATTATATGTTTCCAGGACATACAATCTTTTGGGTGGGGGTTCTTGTCCCAGTAATAAATCATTATCATATTAATGGGTTGCATCTATTTTGAGACAGTTCTGAATGATTTTGTCTCCAATTAAGTAGTGACACAAAACATTTTTCCTCTTTTGTCCAGGGAATTGTGATCGGGGATTAACAGTTGTTATAGTATACTACTTTCAAATCTGAAACAAAAAAGAATGCAACATTATCATAAGTAGAGTTAATCGCAGTCACATGGGTCCCATGTATAGTGAGACACCCAGTATATATACATATACTGTGTGGCAGAAATAATAGGACAATCACATGGGTCCCATGTATATAGAGACACCCAATCCCTGTTGGGGTCTCATTTATGGGTCAAATAGATCTGTTTGAAAATTATTCATATTCAATAAGTAAGTCAAAAACAATTTCTCTAGAGAAACAGCTACACAGAAAATGTAAATATAAAACTGTCATGAACGCGATTTCCTAACTTCAAGACAGGTTGGCATGCTCTTAAAAACCAATTAATCACTCAACGTACTGCTGCCAAATTTCTCTATATTCATATTGTTTATTTGAGTGGTTGATTGGATTTAATAGCCGGTCAAACTGTCAGCGGTTACTTATGCATAGAGGTTAGGGAATTGCATTCATTGCACTTCCTACTTACATTTTTCATGCAGTTGTTTCTTAATAGTTTTTTTTTCACATTTATATAATATAAAGTATTCTTATCTAATATAAATAATTTTCACTCAGTTAAATGATGTCAAGTATCCCTATCAAATACAAATAATTTGTGAGTAGTTTACCGTTTCAAATATTCTTATCAAATAGAAATAATTTGTTCAGGATTATATGGTTTCAAGTAAAAAATGATAATCAATTGTAAAAATTATACCTTTAAGTAACTATCCCAGACGGCTGGGGCTGTAGAATACACCGAGTGCATCTCTGCAAAGGGGTAAAACATCCCCCTCAATGAGTGTCCTGGATATGACATTAAACCATTTAATGGTGAGGCTACAACCTTAGAGCTTTAGGGAATGTGTAGTACTTATTTATTGCCATTTCTCCCAGGTCTACTCTGACCCGGAGTGGTAGCACTTTCTAGGATCCTATCCATGGGTCAAATAGAACAAACTGTGCGCAAAGAAATCAATGATATTAGATTAAAATTGTCATATATACTTTAAACATTGAATTGAGCACAAAAAAGAGCTGAGGTTCGTTTAAGAATGTTATCTACAAAATGTGTTCACAACCTATTTGCCTAGCGAGAAGAGTGTTCGCCAATGGCCCTGGACACTGGTGTTCAATCCCAGGTCGAGTCATACCAAAGATTCAAACAATGGTACTTGATAACTCCTTGCTTAACACTCAGTATTATAAGGTACTTATCAAGGGTAAAGTGGAGCAATCCACAGAAAAGAGTTGCGCTCTTCCCTACACCTCGGTGTAGAAGCTATTGAAAAGGGAGCTTTGGGTCGTCCTCTAGTACCGTTGCTAAATTTATCATGTATACATTGGATTCGGCATTGGATAACTTACACTGGTTGATATGCCATAAAACCTAACTAAATCAAGCTATACATCTTCAATATATATATGAATAAAGACGATTTGGCATTAAATAACCTACAATGGTTGACATGCTGTAAAACCAAACCAAACTAAATAATATATATATATAAGAAGATTTGGCATTGAATAACCTACAATAGTTGTTATGCCATAAAACCAAACCAAACCAAATCCTTTGTATTTAATATTTATATAAAGAGAATTTGGCATTAGATAACCTACAGTGGTTGATATACCATAAAACCAAACCAAACCAAATCCTATATATTTAATATATATGTATAAAGGCGATTTGGCATTATATAACCCTACAATGGTTGATATGCCATAAAACCCAACCAAACCAAATCATATATATTTGATATAAAGCGTATTTAGTATTGAATAACCTACAATCGTCGATATGGCTTAAAACCCAACCAAACCATCAAATAACTATACTTAATACAAATAATTTGCATATAGTTAATGGTTTCAAGTATTCCTATCAAATCCAAGTCATTTGTATACAGTTTAGTGGTTTTAAGTATTCCTTTCTAATACTAATAATTTATGTATAATTCTACGGTTTTGAGTAGTTATTTCCATTTACTTATATTATTTGTACACAGTTATTTGGTTTCAAGTGACAAACAATAATCCGTGGCGAACAATTACAGCTTCAAGTAACTATTTATATGAATAATTTCCTATTCCTTTTTCGTATTCTTCATATAAATAATTTTCTAACTATTCTTAATATAAATTTCCTAACTACACTTAATATAAATAATTTCCTAACTACACTTAATATAAATAATTTCCTAACTATTCTTAATATAAATAATTTTCTAACTATTCTTAATATAAATAATTTCCTAACTATTCGTAATATAAATAATTTTCTAACTATTCTTAATATAAATAATTTTCTAACTATTCTTAATATAAATAATTTCCTAACTATTCTTAATTTAAATAATTTTCTAACTATTCTTAATATAAATAATTTTCTAACTATTCTTAATATGAATAATTTCCTAGCAATTCTTGATATAAATAATTTCCTAACTACACTTAATATAAATAATTTCCCAACTATTCTTAATATGAATAATTTCCTAACTATTCTTAATATAAATAATTTCCTAACTACACTTAATATAAATAATTTCCTATTCTTAATATAAATAATTTTCTAACTATTCTTAATATAAATAATTTCCTAACTATTCTTAGTATAAATAATTTCCTAACTATTCTTGATATGAATGATTTCCTAACTATTCTTAATATAAATAATTTCCTAACTACACTTAATACAAATAATTTTCCAACTATTCTTGATATAAATAATTTCCTAACTTTATTAATATAAATAATTTTCTAACTATTGTTAATATTATTTCCACAGAATTAAATTGTATCAAGAATTCTTTTCTAATGTCAGTAATTTTCAAACATCTATTTGACTTATTAATAGTACTCTAACAGATATTACCACTCCGGGTCAGAATGGACATGGAAGTAGTAACAATGGAATGGGTTACTCCACACTTCCAGAACTACATCTCACCATTTGATACACTTTAAGCTTGGTTTGATGTCTTTTTTTAATGGTTCAACAAACTTCGTGGATTACTTAATGCCAAAGCCATCCTTGTCGAAAAACAGTAAAGGTACTATTTAAGCCATTGCTGGGAGATAATATAGCTCATACCTTTTCCAAGGGTATTAGTTCAAAAGTGAACGCAATTGCACGACTAGCGTTTGAACTTGCTTATTCGAATATCACATTCACGTTTGCCACTACGCCACGGTGACCCCCTTAATTCCGATACAGTTTGAACACTTCTTGTTATATAATTGCAGAAGGATTTTTTTATATTATCATTTTTCGTTTTATATATCTTATCTTTCGGTTTAGTTTGGCTTAGTACCTTTCGGCTTAGTGCATGGGTAGGTGCAGGCATTAACGCAGGTGTTCACGCGCGTGCGGGGAGGATGTGACAATCACAGATGTCATGATAAAAACCCCGGATAGGAAATGTGACTGGGGGATGTGAATGACATCATGCCTGGAAGTGATGGGCTGGAATTCTTAGCGATTTTGAATAAAAGCAGCGAGTTGAGATTTGGACTTAGACGAAGCGAGTTGATTTTTCGGACCTGGGCTTTGTGGACTGCGGGGTGCGCACGCGCGTTGGTTTGGTCTGTGAGTTGAGAGCTGACGATGGACGAACAGTCAGCATAGAAAAATTGTGTCGCTCTCTCCGAAAAATCTAAACTTAAAGAAGGTAATAAAAGTTTCATACCTGAACCAAGAGAGTCGTCAATGTTTCGAGTGTTTTTCGGATTTCCTATGCGTATAAACATTTGGTTTGGTTTGGTTGGTTTCTTTGTTTAATGGCATATCAACTTTTGTAGGTTATTTAATGCCAAAGTCATTCTCCTAGAACAACAATAGTAGTACTATTTAACCCATAGCTGGGAGGATAAGGGGGTTCAATACCTTTCCTAAGGGTATTTGCCCGAAAGTGAATGTAACAGCGCGACTGGAGTACGAACTCGCTTACTACGATTCCGCAGTCCATCACTTTAACCATTACACCACGTGGACACCCCCTATAAACATTTTATGCGTATGAACATATGTATTTTTTATTCATCCGTATATTTGTAAAATCGTATTGTGTCTATATTATATTTTCATGGTTTACACAACAAAGGTTTGCAAGTTATCCTTTTTTGAGGCCACATATTTCGAGAGTGATATTTACGGTCACATTTCTTTGCAGACTCCCTTACGAACGCACATGAAAACTGCCAATTTTACCAATTCATTTATTTATTTATTATATGTACCTGGGGGTTGATGTGATGTTGATTTTTTTTAAAGGTCAGTGGTCTAAAATGCTTAGCGATCCCTTCTCTAAGCCAAGCCTTTGTTAATTTTGTTCTGGGTAAGACACTAAACTTATATCTAATGGTAAGGCTATAGTCTTGGAGTTTGGGGAATGTGGAGTACCACTTCATTGCAATTGCTCCCAGGTCCACTATGACCCGAAGACGTAGTTCTTACTAGAGTCCCTCTTATGGGTCATATGGAAGTGTTCAATTGTTTCTTGGTTTTATTCTAACTTGTTTGACAATACACAGCTATGTGCAAACAAATGATTAATATTAAATAGAATTATTAGAGTTGGATGAAAATACTTGAAACCATTTAACTGTGTGCAAACAAATGAATTATATTAAATAGAATTATTAGAGTTGGATGAAAATACTTGAAACCATTTAACTGTGTGCAAACAAATGAATTATATTAAATAGAATTATTAGAGTTGGATGAAAATACTTGAAACCATTTAACTGTGTGCAAACAAATAATTTATATTAAATAGAATTATTAGTGTTGGATGAAAATACTTTAAACCATTTAACTGTGTGCAAACAAATGATTAATGTTAAATAGAATTATTAGTGTTGGATTAGAATACTTGGAACCATTTAAATGTGCGCAAACAAATGATTAATGTTAAATAAAATTTTTAGTGTTGGATAACAATACTTGAAACCATTTAACTGTGTGCAAACAAATGATTAATGTTAAATAAAATTTTTAGTGTTAGATAACAATACTTGAAACCATTTAACTGTGTGCAAACAAATGATTAATGTTAAATAGAATTTTTAGTGTTGGATAACAATACTTGAAACCATTTAACTGTGTGCAAACAAATGATTAATGTTAAATAAAATTTTTAGTGTTAGATAAAAATACTTTAAACCATTTAACCGTGTGCAAATGAATGATTAATATTAAATAGAATTATTAGTGTTGGTTTGACAATACTTGAAGCCATTTAACTGTGTGCAAACAAATGATTAACAATAAATAGAATTATTAGTCTTAAATAGCAGTTCTTGAGACCATTTAACTGTGTGCAAATAATACTAATATAAGTATAACATTGAAATACTTGGAACCATTTAACTTGATGCAAATAAAACTATTCGCGTTATATAGCAATGCTTGAGGCCATTTGACTGTATGCAAATAAAACTATCAGTGTTACATGGCAATGCTTGTCACCATTTACCTATGTGCAAATAAAACTATCAGTTTTGGATAACAATACTTGACACCATATAACTGTGTGCAAATAAAACTATTACTGTTAGTAATATTTGCAACCATTTAACTGTGCGCAAATAAAACTATAAGTGTTAGATAGAAATACTTGACACCATTTAACTATGAGCAAATAAAACTATTACTGTTTGATAGCAATACCTGAAACCATTTAACGGTGTGCAAATAAAACTGTGAGTGTTAGATAGCATTACTTGACACCATTTAACTGTGTGCAAATAAAACTAATAGTATGAGATTTTTTTACTTTGAACGATTTAACAATTTATTGATATGACATAGAATTATTAGTAATTGATAGCAAAACTCAAAATTATTTTATGATGTTCAAACAAGTGAGCTCTAATTTGTTTTAAAAAATAATGTTACCTTCAAACTATTCACATATATTATAATACACATGATTCAACAGGATTTGGCATTAAATAACCATCATTATTTTTTGCCAGATCGGCTGAGGCTCTCGAATACACCGACTGCACCTCTACTAAGGAGTAAGACCACCCAAGGAGTGTCCTGGATATGACACAAAACAATCTGAAGGTGAGATTCCAGTAAGGCTGAACCTTTGGGAAATGCCGAGTACCCCTTAAATGCCATCGCTCCCAGGTCCACTCTAGCTCGAGGTGGTAGTACCTGATAATGTCCTATCTATGAGTCAAATAGAACCAAACTGCATAATTATGCTAAACTGAAATACTTGAAATAGAACTGTTTTGATATTTAAACAGTGTATTTATGCTAAACTGAATTGTTTGAAACAGAACTGTTTTGACATTTAACTGTGTGTGGACAAAAACTTTACTTATACTAAACTGAATTGTTTGAATTAGAACTGTTTGACTAAACTGTGTATTCACGCTAAACTGAATATTTGAAATAGAACTGATTATTAGTATAAAAAGGAATCTGGCATTTAATAACCTACAAAGGTTGATATGCCATAAAACACAAACAACCAAACAATCTAGTTATTTTATAAGCTCGTCCTAGTTTATCGGGCGATTTATGCACAATAAGTGAACACATTACACAAACTAATCGTTTTATTGGATGAGCCTTAAACCAAACCCGACTTAACCCACAATCTTAGCCTGATCAATGTAAAGGGAACCTTTTATGGTTTAATTGCCAACCAACAAGGCCACACCCAATAAAATATTACCACGTTTAAATGCGACATCGTAGTAAGCGAGCTCGAACTAGAATCCCGCTGTTAAGTTCAATTTCTGAATAATCCCATTGGGAAAGGCATGAACTCTCGTATCCCCTCCCATCTATGGATTAATTAGAACCAAAACAGCTCTTCTACAAGAATGGCTTCGGGATTAAATAACCTATGAATGTTGATATGCCATTAAACAAAGAAACGAAACCTAAAAGAACGCTAATCGGCTGGGGCTACAGAATACTCTGACGGCAACGAGTGTCCAAGATATGACGCTAAACAATCTGATGGTGAGACTCCAATAAGGCTTTGGGGAATGAGGAGTACTCCTTCATTGCCATTGCTCCAGGGTCCACACTGGCCCGAAGTGGTAGCAGCTTATAGAGTCCTATGTATGGGTAAAATTCAACTGTTTGATATTCAAACTGAGTGCAAACAAATGACTGATGTTTAATTGAATAGTTAGAAATAGAATTGTTTGATCATTAAACTGTGTAAACAAATGACTGATGTTTAATTGAATTGTTAGCGATACATAGCAATACATGGAACCATTTAACTTTGTTGATTTTTACTAAATTGAATCGTTTGAAATAGAACTGTTTGATCATTTAACTGTCTTTAAACAAATGATTGATCTTTAATTGTAACTATTAAAAAAGCAAGTTGGCGACTGTAGTCGAGGGTGACCTGAAGGCTTCCTTTTCAATAGCTACTACACTGAGGTGTTAGGGAGGATGCTACTCCTTTCCTGGTTTGCTCCACTTTACCCTTGATACGCGCCTTATAATGCTGAGGGTTAAGCAAGGAGGTATCAAGTACCATTATTTTAAAAGTCTTTGGTTTGATTCGACCTGGGGTTTAACCCTGGTTTCCCGGACTATTAGCGAACACTCTGCCCACTAGACCAATGAGCTAGTTACTATTTAAATATTTAACTGTATGCAAAAGACTGAGCTTAGGCTCGTTTAAAAATCTATTTAAAAATAATATATTCGTTATATATGTAGAAAGAGGATTTGACATCGAATAACCCATAAGGGTTGGTATGCCATAAGTTCAAACCAAACTTAAACCTAAAAGAACAAAAACACTGAAATTTAACATTTAGGAATTAATCAACTAGCATTAACTAGTCCAGAAGGAGCTGATATGCTATTAAACAAATAATTAAACCAACAATCTTGCTGTTGGAAACTATCGTCCGTTTTATATATATATATATATATATATATATATATATATATATTGACTTGGGTGTTAAACTACAATGATGAAGTTTATTTTCTGCGCTCTACGAAGGGTTCATATAACACATTCTTTAGGTTCATCCCTTAAAAAGAAAAACATCGACGATACGCCTGCTATTAGCTGAATTGTCAAATTCATCTCCAGCGTGTGTTTTTCAAAGAACATTCCTTCCGTTTAAAATTCAGGGTAAGTAACCTACATATATTTATCTGTTAAAGACATACTGAAATGTTGGTATGTCGGCAGGACTAAGCTCTCTTGTCTTTTGGGGTTTTTTTTACATGTTTTTCTTTCTTGCAACTTATATGGACTGACTCCCAAACTTTTGAGGTTAACAAGATCATAAAAAACTTTATGTCTAATTGATCATAGTGTATAAAAATTAGACTAAGCTTCCATTGTATTATTATGGCAAGTCGTTCTCATTAACATAATATACGAGTCATTATTAAACATAAAAGAAGGCACAGAAGCTTTTATTAAAATTTTGGATAACTTTTAATATCTTATCTACTGAAAGGGATGTTAATATACGCCTAGCGAAGGCATGAACAGCTATCGATAGGTTATATCATATTTACCAACACCTCCGCTCGGGCAGGATATGACACAAGGTCAATTTTTAAGCGGAGTTTAACAGGTTTCAATTCAGAGTTTTCCTTCTCCTAGACTAGTTGCCTCACCAAGGCTGAAGAACCTAATCTGTCCTACTATTTACTCATAGCTGGAGGGAGAATAATTGGATTCATACCTTTCCCAAGGGTATTAGTGCTATGTGAAATGCAATCACTCTCGTCCAGGATTTGAACTCGTATCGTCGTGTCCAATTCCAACGACGATAACTATTACACCACGGGCACCTCCTCCTATCGATAGGTTATATGGAAGTCTGATCTATCCGATAAAATAAAACGGGATTTCTTCCAAGCTGTGGCTGTGTCAGTACTACTGTACGGATGCACCACATGAACGTTAACTAGAGGCCAAGAGAAAAAGCCAGATGAGAACTGTACAAGAATGCTATATGCTGTTTTGAACAAATCCTGAAAGCAACACTCCACAAAACAGCAACTGTACGGCCACTTACCTCCCATCTCACAAACGAACCAGACATGCGGGACACTACTGGAGAAGCAAAGACTAACTCTTATGTAACGTTCTTCAATAGATCCCTACGCATGGATTCGCCAGTGTTGACCGACCAACAAAAACATACATCAGCTTTGTACGGACAATGGATATAAATTTTAAGATCTGCCGGAAACGATGGGTGATAGGGACGTATAGAAAGAGAGAGTCAGTGCGACTTGAAGATGATTCCTAAGCCTTAAGTTGGCAACCTTAGTCGAGGGTAACCCGAAGGTTACCTTTTCAATTGCTACGACACCAAGGTGTTGGGGAGGGCGTTACTCCTCCCCTGGCTTGATCCACTTTACCCTTGAAGCTTACCTTATAATGCTGAGTGTTAAGCAAGGTGGCATTAGGTACCATTTTTTGAGTCTTTGGTATGTCTCGACCTAGAATTGAACTCCGATCTCCCCGACCATTGGTGAACACTCTACTCATTAGGCCAATGGCTCGGTCCAAGCAGTAGTTATATATAAAATTCAATATATATATATATATATGATAAAGTTACATATATATATCATTTTTAGTCCTTATATATATGTGTTTGTGTATATATATGTACGGTATCAGTTAAACTTTTGATCCTCCCATATGTCTTTAGTTATTGTTCCTTACATATATATATCTATATAAGCACATTGGCTCAGTCGGCTGGGACTGTAGAATACACCAATTGCTTCTCTGCAGAGGAGTAAGACTCCCCTAACGAGTGTCCTTTATTGAGGTTCCAGTAATGCTGGAGTCTTGGGGAATGCGGAGTACCCCTTTATTGTCATCACTCCCAGGTCCACTCAAGCCCTGAGTGGTAGTACTTCATAAGGTCCTATGTATGAGTCAAATAGAACTAAGCTGTGTACTTATAATAAAGTGAATTGTTAGAAATAGAACAGTTTTGACATTTAAACTGCGTACTTATGCTAAACTGAATTGTTTGAAATAGAGCTCTTAATATGTATAAAAATGGATTTGGCATTAACTAACCCACAATGGTTGATGTGCCATAAATCCAAATCAAGCCAAACCAAATCTACACACACATACAGGTGTATAGATATACATATATATGCGTGCACGTGTGTGTATGTGTGTGTGAGAGAGAGAGAGAGAGAGAGAGAGAGAGAGAGCGAGCGGAGGAATATGTGTGTGTGTGGATGAGGTGCGTCTAAAAAGTAACGGGGTCGGGATCACAAAAAATTTATTTCGATTCCAAACTATCAACTTCGAAGATTCCTCATCAATTTAATACTCCCCCGAAACGCTTCTTGATGACCTCTACGCGTTCAAATCAATTTCTCTTAATGACTCCCTTGAATATGGGGAAAAGAAAAAAAACACGCAGAGCAAGATCCGGTGAATAGAGATGTTGGTCTAATACAACGAGGTTTCTCTCGGTTAGGAACTGTCTGATGTTTAGCACCCCCATCTACGTTACTTTTCAGACATGCCCAAATCTTCGGGGATAATCTTCTAAACACTGTCTTAAAAAAAAAAACAACAAAAAAGCAGTGTTTAGAACCCCGCTCTTCCGGACAATTGGCGAAACCTCTACTCATTAAGCTCGGTCTAAGCAGTTGTTATATATAAAATTCAATATATATATATATATATATATATATATATATATATATATATATATATTGATTTGCCACTTACCACTCTCCTTATACGCAGATATCAGTCTTGTTTATTGAAGACCACCCGCTCCTGGTATTATCTTTACCTCCTCGCGATTATCCTTAAACATCACGTGCCACTCAAAAACACATTTACTGAATTATCTTGTGTATTTGTGACAGAGTTGCCCCACAACCAGACCAAAGATTTCAGATTTTCTCGCTCCTCAGTGTTCATAACTAAAAGACGTAAAAAAAACAGGAGTTCTAAAAAATGCTAGAGAGTAGAAAGCTAAGATCACAAAAAAAACTATCAAAGACGAATAAAACATGCTGGCCACTGCTGGAGAAGCAAGGACAAACTCATAAGTGATGTTCTTCAATGGACCCCTACACATGGACGCACCAGTGTTGGCCGGCAAGCAAGAACTTATTTACATCAGCTCTGTGTGGACACTGGATGCATTCTGAGAGACCAGCCGGACACGATTGATGATAGGGACGAATGGAGAGAGAACCAGCGAAACCCTTGTGTCAGAGCGATTTGATAATGATGATGATAGCTTCAATTAGCTATTCTTAATACAAATAATTTGCACACAGCTATATGGTATCAAGTATTCCAATCAAACACTAATAATTTGCAAGCAATTACATGGTTTTAAGTAATTAATGAAAATAAAGCAAGGACAAACTCATAAGTGACGTTCATCTATGGACCCCTTCACTTGGACGCACCAGTGTTGGCCGACTAGCAAGAACATATTTTCATCAGCTCTACGTTGCCACATCGTCTACAAGCTCTACAGAGAGCGATAGATGATAGGGAGGGGTGAAGAGAAAGTCAGGAAAATCCTAGCTGTCAACATAACTTGATGATGATATTAGATAATAACCCAATCCATTTATCCCTCTTTTTCCCATAAATCGCACTGCAAACCCCGTCCTGTAACTTTTCAGAAGTACTCGTATATACGTACGTGTGCGTGTGTGTGTGTGTGTTTATTATCGTGCAAAAGTCTTCAGCCATTATAAACTATAGTAGATTTCTACAAATTGCCAACATATTTTTATAATCGACCAAATATGGACTGATCGAAAGAGAATTCATTTGAAGAATCAACGCAATTTTGAAGGATTGTGGCAGCTCAGTCACAGAGAATAGTATATCATGCCTGTGAAGATGATTTGGTTAAGTTTCTTTGTTTAATGGCATATCAACCTTTGTTGGTTACTTAATGCCAAAGGCATTCTCCTAGAAAAACAGTAGTGGTACTATTTAACCCATAGCTGGGAGGATAAGGGGGTTCATACCTTTCCTAAGGGTATTTGCCCGAAAGTGAACGTAATAGCGCGATTGGAGTACGAACTCCCTTACTACTTAATATATATATATAAAGAGGATTTGGCATTAAATAACCTATAATGGTTGATATGCCATAAAACAAAACAAAACCAAATCCTATATATTTAATATATACGTATAAAGAGGATTTTGCATTAAATAACCTACGATGGTTGATATGCCGTAAATACAACCAAACGAAATCCTATATATTTAATATATATGTATAAAGAGGATTTCGCATTAAATAACCTACAATGGTTGATATGCCATAAAAACCAACCAACCAACCAAACCCTGACCAAATCTAACCTGTGGGATGATTAATTGATTTTGAAGAAGCTATCCCTATAGCGAAACATGTCAGTGTGATTTTACATACCGCCTTCCTTTTCTTCTTATACCGTCACATTTCATTCCTCACCTTACTTACATATATATATATATATATATATATACTCAATGTTAAAATGTGGAGATAGGCCATGTTGTGACATTTAGGGCGCTGTTATAGAGTTGTTTAACAAATTCGATCTGTCGTTTGTTGTTCTATCACACACCCTTCTCGCCTTTTTTGTTTCTGCAATCATTTTAATTCTTTTCTTTTTTTTTTTTTTTTTTTTTTCCTTTGCTTCTCTTCGTTCTTTCTTTCAGCTAAAAGTTTCGGATTAGTTAAGTCCACCCATTTTCTTTTATAAACACAGTGAAATCGACCGGCTTTCAAAATAGAAGGTCGACTAACAATTCAGGTCTTTAATCGTTGATCTAGGCAAAGATTTGAAACGAAAAGTTTATCTTAGAACGAAAGCGATTATTTTAAACGGAACGAAGAGGAACTTTTCTCTGACCGAAAGTCAAAATCGACTGTGAACCTTTTATTCTATTGTATCCAGCCCTGTTGGCAAGACTTAAAATGCCCCGACTGTATCTGCTTTAGAGGGGTAAGACACCCACTAAAAGGGGTGACCTGGGTATGACACTAAATTATGACACATATATATATATATATATATATATATGTTGTATAGCCATGAACAACTATACATACACATATGCATGCAGGATCATAACGACGACACAATAAAGACAAGCGACACAGTTCTTTAGAAAAATACACCTCTCACTTTATTTGAAAGGATTTGAAAGGGTTACTGAAGGTTTTACTGTGAAAAGGAGTTGGGGACCGAACAGAACTGCAACATATTGACCCCCACTCTTATGGCCATAACTGTGTTTCTTTCCCGTTCTCCTGGGCTGCTCAACCGGGGGCCTGGGGGCCCAGGCTCTCTGGGTGCTGGTTCTCTCTACCGCATCTTATCTCCAACTAGTCTGAACTCCAACTGACTGAACTTCCTGTGCACCGAGTTATATAATAGTTCGCCGTCCACCTTCTTCTTGTGGGCGTCACAAATCGCACTCATTCAACCCGTCCACGGTCAAGGTTATATTCTGATATTCCTCGACTGGATGCACCTGTTATTTACACAAGTGCATTTCCTATTTTGACAGCTTGGCCGGGGTCAATAAGTTACATATATATATATATATATATATATATAAAATGAGTCTGTTTACTTTGGATTTGGTTTCTTTGTTTAATGACGTATCAACCTTCATGGGATATTTAATGCCGAAATCATCCGTCTAGAAGAAAAGCTGTGATACAATATAACCCGCAGTTTTGGAGATAAGAGGGTTCATGCCTTCACCAAGGGTATTAGTCTGAAAGTAAGTGTAACTGGAGTTGAAACTTGCTTACTCCGAGGCAGTAGCTTAGCAATTTAGCCAGTAAGCCACGAGGACTCCACCCCCACTCTACTCCCGTTTGGTTGAGGGTGACAAAAGTTACAGACAAACAAGAAAGACACAGAAAAAAGTCACATAGCTCGTTATTATATAATTATGCCCACAAACATTTTTTAATAAAAATTTAATTTTCTTCTCGTACAACCCGGTCCAGTAAGCCAGGTATGCAGAATACGCCAACTATTTATCTGCAGAGGGGTAAGACCCACACCGTCCACCAACGAGTGTTCTTAACAATCTAATGGTTACGCCCCGGTAATGATGGACCTTTGGAGAATGCGGCGTACCCCTTTATTGCCATCACTCCCAGGTCCACTCTGGTCCGGGGGGGTAGCAATTGAACGGGTAAAATAGAACTAAACTGCGTATTTGTGCTAAGCTAAAGTGTTCAAAATTGAACTGTTTTACATTAAATTGTGTGTAAACAAAAAATTGTGCTTATGCTAAACTAAATTGTTTGAAATGGAATTGTTTATATATATATATATATATGGATTTAGCATTAAATGACCAACAATGATTGATATACCATAAAACCAAACCAAACCAAATCATATATATTTAATATATATGTATAAAGAGGATTTGGCATTAAATAACCTACAATGGTTGATATGCCATAAAACTCAACCAAACAAAATCCTATATATTTAATATATATATAAGAGGATTTGGCATTAAATAACCTATAATGGTTGTTATGCCATAAAAGCCAACCAATGCAAATCATATATATTTAATGTATATGTATAAAGAGGATTTGGCATTAAATAACCTACAATGGTTGATATGCCATAAAACAAAACCAAATAAAATCCAATATATTTAATATATATGTATAATGAGGTTTGGTTTCTTTATTTAATGGCATATCAACTCTTTTTAGGTTATTTAATGCCAAAGCCATTCTCCTAGAAAAACAGTAGTGGTACTATTTAACCCATAGCTGGCAGGATAAGGGATTCATACCTTTCCCAAGGGTATTTGTCCGAAAGTGAACGTAATAGCGCGACTGGAGTACGAACTCGTGTACTACGACACCGCAGTCCATCGCTTTAACCATTACATAGAGGACACCCCCCTTATGTATAAAGAGGATTTGGCATTAAATAACCTATAATGGTTGATATGCCATAAAACCAAACCAAACCAAACCAAAATCTAATACAATTGCCACTATTTTTATCATGATCATGTCGACAGCATGGATTCTGTTGATTCACACTCTTCACCCGTCCCTATTGCTTCTCATTCTTTATAAAGTTATCTTAGCTGCATCCAGAGCCGAGCAATGTAAATTTTTGCTAGTTGACCTACACTGGCGTGTCAATGTGCACGAGTCGATAAGAGAACGTCGTTTATTAATTCGTCCTTACTTCTTCAGCAGTGCCCAGCATGTTTTGCTCGTCTTATTGGAATGGTTTCTGAGATAGGAGGTAAGTGGCCCTATAAACGCTGTTTTTGTAGGATGCTACTTCCAAGAATTAACAATTTCTAATGGAACATTATACAATAAAAACGAGTATTATCAGGCATTATCTATTGCATGTACATGGGGTGTTATTGGAGCACATGGCATTGTTGTTATCGTCGATGGAAATGGACACGACGATACGAGTTCAAATCATGGACTAGACAGTTTGGATTTCACATAGCGGTAATACACTTTGGAAAGGTAGGTATCCAATTATTCTCCTTCCAGCTAAGGGTAAATAGTATAAAAATATATATAATGAAGGTAAGTGAGTTGTCTCCCGTAGTCGACCCTACTCACTAAAGGACATGTATGACACATATAATTAGTCAGTGCATCATTTCAAACTAACCAATCACTGGTTTCCAATACGTTGGCGCTTGATAACAACGACATGTCTAGCTCTCTTTTAATATCAAGCTCAGTAACGAATTAACGTTAAAATTGTCTCTACTACATTTCCTGTCGGGCATGAGAGAGCCATGTGAAGTGCGTTAAATATTGGTATATACGAGGGGCATACAATAAGTTTCCAGACTTTTTTCGTATGGGCATTTTTACTGATAGTACACACATGAAACTCTAGTCCCCTTCGAAGTAAGCTCCTCCGGCTACAATGCACCTGTTGTACCGTTCCAACAACTTCTGGAAGGCTCCATGGAAGTCCTCTTGTGTCAGCGTTTCAATGACCTTCGTCACAGCCTCTTTCATCTCCTCAATTGTCTCATAACGACAGCCTCTGAGCTTAGGGAATAACCAAAAGTCACAGGGAGCAAGGTCTGGACTATAGGGAGGATGACGAACTGTCTTGATGCCCATCTTGCTCAAATAGTCTGTGACAAGGATGGAGTTTTGGACTGGTGGAAATGCCACTGACCCAATTTGAAAAGTGCTGGCCTCTTCCGACGGAATCTCTTCCTGAACTCCCTTAAAACCTCAACATAGTAACCCTAACCCTAACCCTTTGGCTAATCAAATCCGGTGTATTGACTTCCTTACTCCTCTCACATCTCTCATTATCCCTCACAGACTCCCTGCCTTCCTTGAATCTCTTATACCACTCAAAAAATGATGCTCGATTTATGCAAGATGATCCAAAAGCAGTCTGAAGCATTCCATACGTTTCTGTGGCATTTTTTACTAGTTTAAAACACAATCTTATTGCATATCTTTCTTCTAAAGTGTCCTCACGTCCAGATTGCATTTTTGAAATTCACCGGCTGTGACAATCAGGCTTTAGTAGGGTGTATTCCTATTCCTGCTGTAACTATTCATTTGAACCTGAAATAATAAAAATTGGTCAATCATTTCATAAGATGTATAGCAATAACATAGTGAATTTTCAAGAGTCTACGACAATTTTAAATGCCTGTACAAAAAAGCCTGGAAACTTATCGTATTCACCTAGTACGACACAAGGACTTCAGTTAAGTGCCTATTAGATGTTTATTCTTGTATAATATTATATAGTCGCAAGCAGAACAATTAGTTTGCAACAGTAATATAATACTATAAAATTCCAAAGTGTTCATGTTTTTTCTTGAACCTAACTTTCTCCTATTTTCAACTTAACTATTTTGTAACAAAATTTACAATCTTTTACAAACAAATTCTCAATATTGGTAAGACAGACCACATTCGGGCGCCTAATACTGAGAAATGCCTCACATGTATATTCGTCTGCGGACAGCCTCAACTACACCAGCTGAATGCTGTTTAAGTGAGAGAAGAGATTATTCATTATCAAAATCTTCTCCGCTGAAACTCTTATTACCAAAAAATATAAATATGCAGCCACCCCAAAATAAGTACACCACTGCGAAAGAAGTTACGTCAAATCAATATTTAGTTCTCTTCAACTTTTTATTGTGACTTGGTAAAAGACATTTTTAAAAATAATATCTGGACGGCCCTGTGCCATACTTGACGAGCTTGAAGTGGAAAAAAAAAACGAAATTACCTTGCAGTAAAGAAGTGTGACGTGATCGATCACTCACAGACAAGCTAAGATTACATTTCTCACACATCAAATGAGACTGATACCACTAGATCTGTCTCATATGTTTTGGTTTTGATATCTCAATGTCATGGCATTGTAAGCGCCTCACAGACTACGTAATCGCGTGCTGACCAAACTCATGTCGTGTGACTTGAGTTTTATACCACACATATATATGTACAAATATATATATATATATATATATATAAAGAGAGAGAGAGAGAGAGAGAGAGAGAGAGAGAGAGATGTGTCTGTGTGTCTGTGGGACAGAGAGAGAGAGAAAGAGTGTTTGTATGTATGTATGTATCCGGTATTTAGGCAACAGTCTCTCTCTCTCTCTCTCTCTCTCTCTCTCAAACAAGTTTCGTGAAAAAGCACAGACAAAAGGATTTTTGTAAAAACATTTTTATTAATAGTTTTTGTCTCTCCAGATTTCTAAAGTTTCAAACAAATTTTCGAAAGTATAATAAAGATTTTGTTTTTGTTTGCTTGTTTGTTTTAGTTTTGTTTTTGTCTTGTTTTTTTTTTGGGGGGGGGGCTTTTTTTTGTTTTCGTTGTTTATTTTTTTGTTTTTAAATCGAGTGATACTTTTGTCTTGAATATACAAAGTTTTTGAACATTTTGTTTGAGTTGGTTTCTCTGTTTAATGGTATATCAACCTTCGTGGGTTATTTAATGCCAAATCCAATCTTGCAAAAGGAGAGTTGAGGTGTCCCCTTATCTACCCCACAGCTGGGGGCATAAGGAGGTTCATACTCCAAAAAGGAATATGATACCGTGACTGGAGTTCGAACTAGCTTAATACGTCTCGGGGACTCCACATAAATATCTTGTAGTTTGTATCTGAGAGAATGTGGGATTTTACCCAACCCCTTCTCTCAATGGCAGGATGTGATACAAGGTCAGTTTAAATCAAGAGTTTTCGTTCTCTTTGAATAGTTGCTGAACCAAGGTTAAAACGCTAGGTCTGAAGATTGCATTGGCGAGAAACTGACAGTCACCAAGTGCCGTTGACTCTGCGTCTACGCTATCCAAGTATGTATATATATGTGTGTGTGTGTGAGTGTGTCTGTGTGTGTGTGGAAGGCCTAAGTATTGGGGAAATCTCTCGCCCAGCCGACCCTACATTCACAGGAAATAAATTGTCACCGTGGGCAGTTTTACTGGGCAGGGTGAGTTGATGACATCGAATTCGCTTATCTAAACGTTTTCAAAAGGAAAAGACAACAAAAAAAGGCGAACAATTAAAACAATCTATTTACCTCTGCAGTATTATTCTTCATTCTTACGTGACGTCCGATCTTCAAATCTCGCTACAGATTGAAATTATATATATATATATATATATATATATGTGTGTGTGTATGTATATGTATATATATATGTGTGTGTGTGTGTGTGTGTGTGTGTGTGTATTGCATTTCACTTCGTGCTACTGCGGGTAAATAATAGGGCAGCCTAGGTTCCTGGGTGAGGCAACTGGTCTTAAAAATAGAACGACTCTGAATTCAAAATCTCATGAAAGGAGTTCGGAAGATTGGTACACAATTCTTCTGTTATCAACTCATCCAAAAAGTAGGGTGAGTCTTACACTGTCTCTCGCCATGGTGAACAAAACATCAGAGGATCTTTAAATAGAACTGTTGGGTTATCACATGTTGAGATCGATTAGTTTGGTTTGGTTGGGTTTTATGGCATATCAATTATTGTAGGTTATTTAATGCCAAATCCTCGTTATACATATATATTAAATATATATGATTTGCTTTGGTTTGGTTTTATGGCATATCAACCATTATAGGTTATTTAATGCCAAATCCCCTTTATACATATATATTAAATATATATGATTTGCTTTGGTTTGGTTTTATGGCATATCAACCATTATAGGTTATTTAATGCCAAATCCTCTTTATACATATATATCAAATATATTGGATTTTATTTAGTTGGGTTTTATGGCATATCAACCATTGTAGGTTATTTAATGCCAAATCCTCTTTAGAGATATAAATTAAATATATTGGATTTTATTTGGTTGGGTTTTATGGCATATCAACCATTGTAGGTAATTTAATGCCAAATCCTCTTTATGCATATATATTAAATATATATGATTTGGTTTGATTTGATTTTATGGCATATCAACCATTGTAGGTTATTTAATGCCAAATCCACTTTATAGATATATATTAAATATATTGGATTTTATTTGGTTGGGTTTTATGGCATATCAACCATTGTAGGTAATTTAATGCCAAATCCTCTTTATGCATATATATTAAATATATATGATTTGGTTTGATTTGATTTTATGGCAAATCAACCATTGTAAGTTATCTAATACCAAATCAGGTTTATGCATATATACTAAATATATTTGACTCGTTTTGATTTGATTTTATGGCATATCAACTGTCGAAGGTTATTCAGAGTCAAACCCTTTTTATACACATTTATTAAACACATTCTGTAGATAACATTTTTAAGTCTAAGCTCATTTTTTTATCGCAGTTAAATGATTTCACTTATTTCTATCTAATATGAATATTTTGTAAACTATAAATGATTTGTTTGCACACAGTTAAATGCTTTCAAGTATTGCAGCTTAATACTAACGATCCAATCAAATATCAGTCATTGGTTTACAAACAGTTCTATTTCAAAGAATTCAGTTTAGCATGTCAACAAAGTTAAATGGTTCCAAGGTCTGGTATTTATCACTTATAATTCAATTACAAATCAGTCATTTGTTTACTCACAGTTAAATGATAAAACAGTTCTATTTCAAGCAATTCAGTTTAGCATAAGTTTTCTTGTTTTCACTCAGTTTAAATGTCAAGTAGTTCTCTTTTACCCATTGATAGGACCCTATCAGGTGCTACCACTCCGGGTCAGTGTGGACCTGGGGACAATGGCATTGAAGAGGTACTGTGAATTCTTCAAAGCTCTAGTATCACTGGAGCCTCACCATCAGAGTATTTAGAGTCATATCTATGACACTCAATGATGGGGGGTCTTACTCCTCTGTAGAGATGCAGTTGGGGTAACTACTACCCCAGCCGACTGGACCAATATTCGATTGGTGAATCCCTATATACATAATATATACCAGGATTACTCAATCAATATCTTGTTCTGAATATGTTATTAAACTTCAACTACAACCCTCCAGCTTCAGTATTAGAGTCTGTATTACTCCCAGGTCCACTCTAAGATTAGAAGGTATTAGAGTCTGTATTACTCCCAGGTCCACTCTAAGATTAGAAGGTATTAGAGTCTGTATTACTCCCAGGTCCACTCTAAGATAGAAGGTAGAACATGTTATGGTCTCACCTATGACTCACAAAATATTTTATCATTTTCTATAATTGAAACCATTTAACTGTGTGCAAGCAAATGACATGTTAAATCGAATTATTAGTGTTAGATTGCAATAGCTGAAACTTTTTAAGCAGTGAGCAAGCAAATGTTTAATATTTAAAAAATTATTAGTGTTAGATAGGAAAACTTGAAAGCATTTAACTGTGTGCAAGCAATACTTGAGAACATTTAACTATGTGGAAGCAATGCTTAAAAACATTTAACTGTGTGCAAGCAATACTTAAAAACATTTAACAATGTGCAAGCAATACTTGAAAACATTTAACTGTGTGCAAGCAATACTTAAAAACATTTAACAATGTGCAAGCAATACTTGAAAACATTTAACTGTGTGCTAACAAATCAGCTATAACTCGTTTAAAATTAATGGTACCAACAAACTATTTGATTACAACTTATATATATATATATATATAGTATTTGTCATTAAGTAATCTACAAGAGTTGATAAGCCGTAAAACCCCACCAATGAACCACCAAATCAATGAGAAGTTGATTATGAGAAGCTTTGTTTACAAGTTTCCTTTGATGGGTCCTTTCATGTGTCCAAAACTCTCAAATAATCTAATCTATCCTGACAACAGCCCCGTAGGCTGGGGCTGTAGAATACGCCAACTACATCTCTCCAGAGGAGTAACACCCCTTGCTCAATGAGTGGGGCTAATGTAATGCTGGAGCTTTGAGGAGTGCAAAGTATCCCTTCATTCCCATCGCTCCAAAGTTCAATCTGGTCCGGACTAGTAGCACCTGAAAGGTTCCTGTCTATGGATCAAATAAAACTGTTTGTCATTTAAACTGAGAGAAAACAAATGACTTATGTTAAATTGACTTGTTCAAAAACTTTTTATAACTGTTTGATCATTTAACTGCGTTTGAACTAATGACTGATGTTTAATTGAATTGTTAGTGATACATAGGAATACTTGGAACCATTTAATTTTGTTGACATATGCTGAATTGAATTGTTTGAAATAGAACTGTGTGATTATTGAACTGTGTGCAAACAAATGACTGATGATAGTGATATATAGCAAAACTTGGAACCATTTAACTTTCATCCCTACTAAATTGAATTGTTTGAATAGGCGGAGATATGAATGCCCAAATCGGGAAAAATGGAAACAACAGATACAGTCTTCACAACACATCAAATAGGAATGGACAATATCCAACAGAATTCATGATGGAAAATAGATTAACATGCCTCAATACAAACTATCAAAAAAGTGAGGGAAAATTATGGGCCTACACATACGCGAACAATAGTAAAGCACAGATAGACTACGTCTTTATAAACAAGAAATGGAAAAATAGCGCGATGAATTGCGAGGCATACTTCTCTTTCGAGGGTGTGTGCTCCGATCACCGAATAGTCACAGCAAAGATTCGACTAAGCCTACGAAAAAACGCCACACGAACAGCGACCACCAAATACTAGGACTGGGCCCTTCTTAACAACAGCGATATTAGAGATGAATATTAGAATTAAGAAACAGATTCGAGACACTACAAGAGAAGACAGAAAAAGTTACCCCAAATGACGAATATGAGAATTTCGTCAACGCGCACCAAGAGGCGGCGGCGAAGTGTATTCCAACAAAACCTAGAACTAAATATAGAGTCCCATGGGAAACGGTGGCAGTTAGAGAAAAACGTGCACACGTGAAAACTACCTCCAAAAACTATAGGAAGAACCTAACAAACACAAATGCCATAAAACTAAAAAAAGGCACAATATCAATTAGCAGGAATATATCAAATCGGTGGAAGATGGGCAATCAAGGATAACCTGGCAAACAATAAACGATGTGAGTAGAAGGAAGAGCACAACCAAAGCAAAATTGAAAGCTGCAAACCAACAAGAAAGAATAAAACTGTGGAAACAACATTTCGAAAATCTACTTGGAAACCCACCGAAAGTTACGCATGAACCAATCACCAGAATTATTAGTAAGCAATTGGACATTAAACTAGGACCGTTCACGCAAGAAGAACTCCACTCTGTTCTTAAAAAAATTAAGAATAGGAAAGCTGCAGGGTTTGACGAGATTCCCCCAGAAGTATGGAAGACCAGACAATTCGACGACATACTGCTCCGACACTGCAACGCAGTCTATAATCAAAATCCGATAGACAGATGGATGAAGGGATGCATCCTCCCCTTCCCTAAAAAGGGTGACTTCGGATTACCCAAGAACTACCGAGGTATAACATTTACATCCATAACAGCCAAAATTTACAATGCCCTACTACGAAACCGCATAGAACCCAAAATCGACAACATCCTTAGGAAAAACCAAAATGGCTTCCGAAGAAATAGATCCACGACCTCACAAATATTGACCATCCGTAGAATCCTTGAAGGCGTACGGGCAAAAAACCTACAGCGACCTTACTAATTGTCGACTTTACTAAGGCCTTCGATTCCATTCACAGAGGAAAGATCGAACAAATCCTACTAGCATGCGGCATACCGAAAGAAACCGTAGCAGCAATAGCGATTCTCTACAAAAACACCAAAGTGAAAGTACGTTCACCGGATGGAGGCAGAATACTTCGACATTGTAGCAGGAGTACTACAAGGAGACACGCTAGCCCCATACCTTTTTATCATCTGTCTAGACTATGTGCTTAGAACATCGATCAATAAAATCAGAGAAAACGGCTTCGAGGTGACAAAAAAAAGAAGCAGGGGTACCCCGCAAAAACAATTACCGACGCCGACTACGCCGATGACGTTGCGATACTGGCAAATACACCCGCCTAAGCCGGAACACTACTGCATAGTTTGGAACGACCCGCAGCAGGCATTGGCAAAACTGAATATATGTGTTTTAATCAAGCAAGCGACATTTCCACACTAGAAGGAACCTCTCTGAAACTGGTAGACAAATTCACCTACCTAGGAAGCAGTGTCTCATCAACCGAAAAAGACATCGACACGCTGCTAACGAAGACATGGACAGCTATCGATAAGCTATTGATCATATGGAAATCAGACCTGACCGATAAAAGGAAACGCAGTTTCTTCCAAGAAGCGGTCATGTCGATACTGCTGTATGGATGCACCACCTGGACGGCAATTACACAAGAATGTTGCGAGCAATATTGAATACGTCCTGGCGGCAACACCCCACAATGCACCAACTATACGGCTGCCTGCCTCGCATCACTAAACTATCCAAGTTAGACACGCAGGACACTGCTGTAGAAGCAGGGGCGAGCTCATAAGTGACATACAACTATGGACCCCCACATATGGCCGAGCAAAAGTAGGACGACCAGCTATAACATACATACAGCATTTATGTGAGGATAAGGGATGTAGCCCTGAAGACCTGCCTGAGGCGATGAACGATAGGGAAAAGTGGCGAGAGAGGGTCAGGGATATCCGTGCTGGCGGCACGACATGATGATGATGATGATGATGATGAATAGAACTGTTTGATCATTTAAACAGTATGCTAACCAATGACTTATGCTAAATTGAAATGTTTAAAAATAGCTATTTGGTCAGTTAACTGTGTGTAAATAAATGACTGATGTTTAATTAAATTGTTAGTGATACAATGCAATACTAGGAGCCATTTAACTTTAACATACTAAATTTAATTGTTTGAAATAGAACTGTGTGATCATTTAACTGTGTGCAAACAAATGACTTATGCTAAATTGAATTGTTTAAAAAAAGAACTGTTAAATCATATAACTCTGTGCAAACAAATGACTTATGAAAATTAAATTGTTTTAAAAAGAACTGTTTAATCATTTAACTGTGTGCAAACTAAATTGAATTGTTTGAAATAGAACTGTTTGGTCATTTAACTGTGAGTAAATAAATGACTGATGTTTAATGAAATTATGATACGTACCAATACTCGGAATCATTTAACTTTGTGGGCTTATTGAATAGAATTGTTTGAAATGGAACCTTCTGATCATTTAACTGTGTCAACAAATATGTGATTAATTGAATTGTGATTGAACTTGGAACTATTTTTGCCCAGTCAGCTGGGGCTGTAGAATTCACTGACTGCACCTCTGCAGACGGGTAAGACCCCCCCTAACGAGTGTCCTGGATATGACACTAAACAGTCTGATGGTAAGGTTCCAGCAGTGCTCAAGATTTGGGGAATGCGGAGTACCCCTTCATTGCCATCGCTCCCAGGTCCGTTCTGGCCCGGAGTGGTAGCACCTGATAGGGCCCTATCTATGGGTTAAATAGAACTAACAGCATACTTATGCTAAAATGAAATGAGTAAACTGAATAGCTTGAAAAGAAACGTTTTTGACAATTAAACCGTACTTACACTTAAACTATACGGCTTATGCTTAACTGAATTATTTGAAATAGAACTGTTTTTTCGACATTTACACTTAACTGAATTGTTATATATAACTGCTTGAATAGTTTGAAATGGAAATGTTTTTGACAATTAAACTGTGTACTTATGCTAAACTGAACTGTTTTCAATAGAACAGATTATTTACATAAAAATGGATTTGGCGTTAAATAACCTACAAAGGTTGATATGCCATAAAACCAAAGAAACCAAACCTTGTAACTATTTCACTTTGTTGACTTAAGTTAACAAACTATTTAGATCTATTATACGAGGATCATTAAATAAGTTTCCAGACTTTTTTCGTATGGGCACTTTTATTGATAGTACACACATGATTACTCTAGTAATCTCCTCCGGCTACAATGCACTTCTTGTGCCGTTCCAACAACTTCTTCAAGGCCCCATGGAAGTCCTCTTGTGTGAGCGTGTCAATGACCTTCGTCACAGCCTCTTTCATCTCCTCAATTGTCTCATAACGACAGCCTCTGAGCCTAAGGAATAACCAAAAGTCACAGGGAGCAACGTCTGGACTATAGGGAGGCTGAGGAACTGTCTTGATGCCCATCTTGGTCAAATAGTCTGTGATAACGATGGAGTTGTGAACTGGTGCATTGTCTTGGTGGAAATGCCACTGACCTGATTTGAAGAGTGTTGGCTTCTTCTCTAGGAATCTCTTCCTGAACTCCCTTAAAACCTCAACATAGTAACCCTAACCATAACCCTTTGGCCAATAAACTCTGGTGTATTGACTTACTTACCCTTCCCACACCTCTTACCATCCCTAACAGACTCTCTGCCTTCCTTGAATCTCTTATGCCACTCAAAAACTGATGTTCGATTTATGCAAGATGCTCCAAAAGCAGTCTGAAGCATTCCATACGTTTCTGTGACATTTTTCCAAGTCTAAAACAGAATTTTATTGCATATCGTTCTTCTAAAGTGTCCTCATGTTCAGATTGCATTTTTGAAATTCATCAGCTGTGACAATCAAGCTTTAGTAGTGTGTATTCCAATTGCTACTGTAGGAATTCAATTGAACCTGAAATCATAAAAATTGGTCAATCATCTCATAAGATGTATAGCAATAAGATAGTGAATTTTCAAGAGTCTACGATAATTTTAAATACCTATAGAAAAAAAGTCTGGAAACTTATTGAATGTACCAGGTATAAAAACAGATCAAGAGGAAGAGGACAGTACGTGCTTATGTCAATGAGAATCTTCCCGTGAGATGGATCTGGCATAGCGGAGATGAAGACATTTTTTACTCAAAAACCGCCGCGGTCACCGGACCTGTCCGCGTATGATTTATTTTTATAGGGATATGTGAAGGGACTGGTCTATGTTTTTACATATATATCAAATATATAATTTGGAAACATATTTGTAGATACATACAGTTACATGATCAAAGAGTTCTATTTCTAACAATTAAATTTAACATGAGTCATTTATTTGCACTCAGTTTAAATGCCAAACTATTCTATTTGACCCATATATAGGATCCTTTTTGGTAGCACCACTTCAGGTCAGAGTGGATCAGGGAGCAATGGCAATGAAGGGGTACTCCACATTCTCCAAAGCTCCAGTGTTACTGGAGCCTCACAATCAGATTTTTATGTTTCATATCCAGGACACTTATTGGAGAGAGAGGTCTTACCCCTCTGTAGAGATGCAATCGGTGTGTCCTACAGCCTCAGCTGACAGAGCCAAGGGACTTTAGGGATCACCTTGCATGATGTCTGAGCTAAAGGTTTGCAAGTGCTTTAGCCATTTAAGTCAATTTAGCACTTAGCCAAAAGTATGGTCCACCCAGTGAAAACTGAACTCGTAAATTATAGTCTATTATCCAAGCTTACAAATCAATGCATTTCATATATAAGCGTTCGTAGTGTTACGGTTACAGTCGTAGAAAATGGACACAGCGAACCGGATTCAAATCCTAGATGAGGTTGTCTGTATTTCACTGAGCGCTAAAAGCCTTGGGAAATGTATGCGTCTTACTATTCTCTCTCTAGTTATGGGTAAATAGTAGGGCAGACTCAGTCTCGCCGAAAGAAAACTCTGAATTGAAACCTGTTCGACACCACATAAAAATTTCACCTTTTGTAACATCCTGTACATGGGGAAGGGGTTTCGAAAATACACACTCAGGCATGTATATATATATATATATATATAATCTGAACAAACTATTGACTAATGTCTTGCCAGGTATACTCTCTCTCTCTCTCTCTCTCTCTCTCTCTCTCTCTCTCACTGACACTATTTCCTCTCTCTGCACGTCCTTCTCTTTCTCTTATTCGCTGACCCACTCGCTCTATCTTTCTTACTTTCTTTGGATTTTTCTGTCTTCACTTACCTTACTCTCTTCTTTCTCTATGTACTTTCTTCCTATTTAATGTTTACATAACTGAGACCCCACCCCTGTCTCTCTCTCTCACACACACACACTCTCTCTCTCTCTCTCTCTCTCTCTCTCTCTCTCTCTCTCTCTCTCTCTCTCTCTCTCTCTCCTTCTGCTTTTTTCCGCCTTTTTTATTCCAACTTCTTATCTTCCATACTTTTTTTTTCATTTGTCTACGCGACCGCCTTCTGAATTGTCCTAAGTATCTTTTGTTCTGCCAACTAGAATGCCGAACACACTCTTCCTTCGTTGTTTTCCGACTAAACACTTCCTGGTGAAAATGTCAGGTATAAACGTACTCTTTTGTAAAAACACAAGCCATAACTTCTCGCACAAACCAACCTCGCCTAATTACCCCAACCGCAAATAAAGAAGAAGAAGAAGAAGAAGAAGAAGAAGAAGAAGAAGAAGAAGAAGAAGAAGAAGAAGAAGAAGAAGAAGAAGAAGAAACCTGAACATTAAACAAGAAGAAGAAGAAGAAGTAGAAACCTGAACATTAAAGAAGAAGAAGAAGAAGAAGAAGAAGAAGAAGAAGAAGAAGAAGAAGAAGAAGAAGAAGAAGAAGAAGAAGAAAAAACCTGAACATTAAACAAGAAGAAGAAGAAGAAGAAGAAGAAGAAGAAGAAGAAGAAGAAGAAGAAGAAGAAGAAGAAGAAGAAGAAGAAGAAGAAGAAGAAGAAGAAGAAGAAGAAGAAGAAGAAGAAGAAGAAACCTGAACATTAAACAAGAAGAAGAAGAAGAAGAAGAAGAAGAAGAAGAAGAAGAAGAAGAAGAAGAAGAAGAAGAAGAAGAAGAAGAAGAAGAAGAATTCCAAGCATTCAGAACATTTCATTTCTTTCTTTTGTTTTTTGTTTGTTTTTTTTTTTGTTATTTTTATTTTTTTATTTTTTTAAAGAAATGAAATTTTATCTGCGTAGCGTTAGAATATTAGTTAGCATTGAGTAAACATCAAGATGGTCGTTGTCTTATTTCCAAAGTTAAACAAAAATTGTTTTTATAGGGTTTTTTTTTCTTTTGTTTAGTGTTTGTTTTAGTTTTTGTTTTTTGTTGTTGTTTGTTTGTTTGTTTGTTGTTGTTGTTCTTTTTTTTTGGTTTAGTTTTGTTTAAAAAAAAAAACAAATGTATAACTTCGTTAGGTGTCCTGTCCGTCTAGACACTCTTTGAACTTTAAACTCTGTCCGTGAGGAAGGGGTGCCCAAACATTTACAAACACCCACCCAAACCGTATGGCCTGATATTTCTCAATTTGTTGACTGCCTTTAACTGCTTTCTTCTGTTTAAGAGGCAGGTGACCTCATCAGAATTCTATCTGCTTCTTCACCATTTCACCATCTAAAATCAAGACGATTAACTGCTAATTACACAATCGTTTCCTTTGATCTGTCGGCCCTTTTCTCTGCAAACCAAATAAATAATAATAATAATAATAATAATAATAATAATAATAATAATAATAATAATTCAATTGGTACTGGGACTGGAGGACTTGAAAATAAGAGAACGAGTGAAGATCATTCAAACTAAAGTATTGATGAGATTAGCAAGAATACTAAGAAAAGTCCAGAAGGCTTGAGGAGACTTGAGACTCAAGTGGAAAACTATCTGCTAACGCTGATGTGAAAAACTCTCTAATGATAAAAATACCCCCACCACTGATACATAATTTTTTTTTCAATTTATCAAAAAAAGTATATAACATTTATATCTAAAACCCAGATAAGACCAATCTTCAGTACACCCGTCTGTAGGTCTCCATCATCATCATCATCATCATGTCACGCCACCAGAACGGACCTCCCTGACCCTCTCTCGCCACCCTCCTCTTCAGGGTTACATTCTCTATCGGCACTGAGTTTTTGTATGTAGGTTCGAGCTGGTCGCCCTGCTTTTGCTCGTCCAAATGAAGGGGTCCACAGGAGTATGTCACTTATGAGTTCATCCCTACTTCTCCAGCAGTGTCTCGTATATCTGGTTCGATTAACTTGGATAGTTTTCGTGATAGGTGGTAAGTGGCTGTATAGTGGCTGCTTTGTGGGGTGCTGCGTCCATCTAGTGCATCCATACAGCAATATCGATACTACCGCTGCTTGGAAAAAAAATGCGTTTTATTTTACCGGTCAGGTCTGACTTCCATATGACAGATAGGCTATCAATAACTCCCTATGCCTTTGCTAGTCGCGTGTTAATGTCTGTCTCGGTTAATGAGACACTGTTTCCTTGGTAGGTGAACTTGTCTACTAGTTTCAGAAAACTATCGTTTAGTATGGAGATGTTGCCTCTTTGATTAAAGCACATGTATTCCGTCTTGTGGGCATTGACATGGAGGCCTATGCCTGCAGCTGCTCGTTCAAGACTATTTTGCAGGGTTTTGGGTTGGGCAGGTGTATTTGCCAGAAGTGCTTTGTCATCGGCGTAGTCCGCGTCCATAATTGTTTGTGTGTCGTATCTTCTGCTTCCTTCCTTTGTCAGCTTGAAACCGTAGTCTTTGATTTTATCTGTAGGTCTTGGGATATGCTAATTGCAGAGGAGTTAGGCCCCTCATTTTTCTATGGGGATTGAAGAAATTTTTAAAAAGACAATAAAATCAAACAAATAAAATAAATAAAGGCAAAAGTCAGTTTTCCTGGGGCATCTGACTGGAAACGAAACCAGCGCACGTCTAAAATGAAGGGCTTACTGGCGCCAAAGAGAAACTCTTTCTCAGTTCCCTGGATATATTTTGACTAAACGGACACACCTTTTTCTCTCGACAGCAAGTAGGAACGCACATGCTAGCTAAGGTCAGAGGCCTTAGCAGTGCGTTGTGTGCCTCTACTGAACGAAACACAGAGACACATGGTGGCCCCTCGAAATTATGATTTACTAAAAATGATTCATAATATTCTTCAAACACCTTGACTGGAGAAGCGCAGCTATTTCTACTGGTTGAGGAAAACATTCCACACCACAAAAAAATCGTAAACCACGAAAATAAAGATTGAGATTAAAGATATCCTTGTCTTTTTCATTCTCCTTCCTAAATATTTTTGCAGCTTCGACAAACAAAAAGAAAATAACCAGTGAATAGGTTAAAAAGAAAAAGTAGTCAGATGCAAACCTCGGAATTTCCCAACAACGATTCACCACTGCCGGAAAAACCTTCTTGTGCCCCATTACTTCCAGGTCCACGCTGATTCATAGTGGTAGTATCTGTTAGAGTCCTATCCCCGGTTCTCCAGATTGCTGGGTCAGTTTATTCATATTCAGTTGGATTTTGGTGCAAGAAAACGACAACTACACAAAAAATGTAAATATGAATGCAATTCCCTAACCTCTTGGCATAAAATAACCCTAGACAGGTTGACTTACCGTTAAGATCAATTTGTCAATCAATCAATCAACTATTTTTTCGTGATTTGATTAATTGTTTATAATGAAGAGTCAAGTTCCAAAATGACGTATACAGTTAACTACAATTCGACCATCAGCCATGCTTCTTTAATTTTTCTCTCCTCCAACCATAAAGAAGGTGTTTATATATCACCTGCCAATTTTGGCTCATGTTTAAAAAAAGTTAACTTAATATGAGAAACTCAGTCTTATCTGAATAGTCTTGCCCAGTCGGTTGGGGCTGTAGAATACACCGACTGCTTCTCAGCAGAGGGGTAAGACCCCCGCCCCCATCGAGTGTCCTGGATATAATAAACAATCAGATGGTGAGGTTCCAGTAATACTGGAGCTTTGGGGAATGTGGAGTACCCCTTCGTTGCCATCGCTCCCAGGTCCACTCTGGCCCGGAGTGGTAGCACCTGATAAGGGTCCTATCTATGGGTTAAATAGAACTAAACCGTGCTTCTTTCACTAAACTGATTTTTGCATTTAAACTGCGCATTTATGCTAAACTGAATTGTTTAAAATAGAACTGTTTTGACATTGGAACTGCGTACTAGTGCTGAACTGAATTGCTCGAAATAGAACTGTTTTGACAACTAAACTGTGTACTTATGCTGAACTGAATTATCTGAAATAAAACTGTTTGACATTTAACTCTGTGTATTGCATAGTCGGCTGGGGCTGTAGAATACACCGACTGCACCTCTGCAGAGGGGTAAGACACACACACCCCCCGACGAGTGTCCTGATATGACACTAAACAATCTGATGGTGAGGTTCCAGCAATGCTGGAGCTTTGGGGAGTGCAGAGTGCCCTTTCATTGGCAACGCTCCAAGGTACATTCTGGCCCGGAGTGGTTGCACCTGATAGGGCCCTATCTATGGGTTAAATAGAACTAACAGCATACTTATGCTAAACTGAATTGTTTGAGTAAACTGAATAGCTTGAAATAGAAATACTTTTGACTATTAAACCGTACTTACATTTAAACTATGTGCTTACGCTCAACTGAAATAGAACTGTTTTTAGACATTAACACTGTATTTACACTTAACTAAATTGTTACATCGAATCAACCGAAAAAGACATCGAAACGAGGCTAACGAAAGCATGGACAGCTATCAATAGGCTATCGATTATATGGAAATCAGACCTAAACGATAAAATGAAACGCAGTTTCTTCCAGGCAGCGGTCACATCGATACTGCTATATGGATGCACTACATGGACGCTAACAAAACGGCTAGAGAAGAAACTGGATGGCAATTACACAAGAATGCTGCGTGCAATCCTGAACAAGTCCTGGCAGCAGCACCCCACAAGACACCAACTGTACAGCCACCTACCCCCTATCACGAAAACTATTCAAGTTAGACGAACCAGACATGCAGAACACTGCTGGAGAAGCAGAGATGAACTCATAAGAGATGTACTCTTATGGATCCCCACACATGGCCGCGCAAAAGCAGGACGACCAGCTCGAACGTACATTCAGCAGCTATGTGAGGATACAGGATGTTGTCCTGAAGACCTACCTAAGGCGATGAACGATAGGGAGGAGTGGCGAGAGAGGGTCAGGGATATCCGTGCTACCAGCGCGATATGATGATGATGATGAAATTGTAACATATAACTGCTTGAATAGTTTGAAATAGAAATGTTTTTGACAATTAAACAGTGTACTTATGCTAAACTGAATTCATTTACATAAAAATGGATTTGGCGTTAAATAACCTACAAAGGTTGATATGCCATAAAACCCAACAAACCAAACCAAACCTGAATTGTGGATGTAAGCGTGAACGTGTTTAAGACGCATGAAGGAAGTAGGAATATGGGGGAGGGCACGTGTCCCTCTCCTGCGGGAACTTCTCATCACCAGTCACTGAGGGGAGGGGTTTTGCCACTTCGAAGGAAATCAACAAGTTAGAATTCATCTGTATAGAAAGCCAACTGAATGAATTCTTTTTTAACAAAATATATGTGTTTATGTATTATTTTTAACCCAGGCAACACTGGATTCCTCTGCTGGTGGAGAATCTGTTGTTGTGAATAACTAAACCAAACATCCATATACGATAGGCCTTATCATGTTTCACGGCACACATATGCTTCGTAGGGTTTGACCCAACAAGAGAAGATGCGATTGTGGCGTGACGGTTATTGTCGTTGAAAAATAGACCCGAGTTGATATACTGAACTTGACCGTTTATATTTCCCATGTTGTAAGTGCCCCCGGGAAAGGTATGAATCCAACTATTCTATCCGACACCCACCCTCAACAGTGGGTAAATAGTAGGGCAGTTGGGTTCTTTCACCTTGTTGTGGTAACTGGTCGGAAAAAAAACTGTTTTCAAATCAGCTGTACTCCGCCAAAAAATTTGTGTCAAATCCGACTCATGGGGAAGGGTTTAGTTAAATGAACCCAAGAGGGTTCATCCGCCCTTTGACAGGTCTTGTTATGCTCGTTATTAAGTTAGTGAAAAGCTAATTTTTCAATCAGGCGGCTGATAGCACCAGTATCACCCTTTGATAGGTTGGTTGGTTGGTTGGTTGGTTGGTTGGTTGGTTGGTTGGTTGGTTGGTTTTTATGGCATATCAACCTTTGTAGGATATTTGATGCCAAATCCTGTTTATGCATATATTCATGAAATATTATTTGTAAACGAATACTTTGTAGATAAACGTTTTAAACAAACCTGAGCTCATTTGTTTGCACACAGTCAAATGGTTTCAAGTATTGCTATGTATCACTAACAATTCAATTAAACATCAGTCATTTATTTACACGCAGTTAAATTCTCAAACAATTCTATTTCAAATTCAATTAAGCATAAGTCATTTGTTTTCACAGTTTAAATATCAAACTTTTCTATTCGACCCATAGATGAGACCCTATCATGTGCTATCACTCCGGGCCAGAGTGGACCTGGGAGCGATGGCAATGAAGAAGTACTCCACATTCCCCAAAGCTCTTGCATTACTGGAGCCTTAGCCTTGGCATTAGATCGTTTAATTTCATGCGTGCCAGGACACTCGTTGGGTGGTGGGAGTCTTTCTTCTCTGGAGAGATGCTGTCGATGTATTCTATAGCCCCAGGTGACTGGGCTAGCTATAATAATGGAATTCCGTAATAATATATATATATATATATATATATATATATATATATATATATATATTTAGAGAGAGAGAGAGAGAGGTGGGTATTTCTGGTTGTAGTGTTGTAGATCTTGATAATTGATAACACCTAATGATATCCGTTTTGACTGTGTAATGTTTCACTCTGAATAATGAAGTATTTGATATTTTTGTTTTAAAAGATTAAATTCACTTATTTATAAGTGATTCGGTTATTAGTAATATTTGTCTTGATGCTATGATTTTTCAATACAAATTTTAAAATCCTAGTGTCTTTGGTTTTGATGAAAATAAACATCTTATAAAAATTGGTTAGGGTAATCTTATGGACAATACGGTAAATATATATATATATATGTGTGTGTGTGTGTGTGTGTGTGTGTGTGTGTGTGTGTGTGTGTGTGTGCTTGTTTGTATTTTTGTGTGTGATTGCATGTGTGTGATTATTTGTGGCTATCTGTCTCTTGTGTGTCTGTCTCGGAGGGGGTCTCAAGTGTGTGTGTGTGTGTTTGTGTGCGTTTGTTTATGTGTACGTCTGTATTTTTGTACATGATTGTATATGTGTGTGTGTTTGTGTGTATCAGCGTCTGTGTGTCTGTGTGTGCGTGCATTTATGTGTATGTGTTTATGTTTGTGTTTGTGTGTGTGAGAAAGAGTATGTGTATGTGTGTGTGTGTGTGTGGATGCTTGTGTGTGTGTATTGGTGTGTGATTGTATGTATGTGTTTATTTGTGTATATCTGTCTCTTTGTGTCTGTCTCTGAGAGTGTATGTATGTGTGCGTTTGTGTATGTGTGTTTGTGTGTAAGATAGTGTTTTTGTCAGTGATTGCATCTGAGTGTTTATTTGTGTATATCAGTGTGTTAGTGTGTGTTTGAATGTGTATGTGTCTGTGTGTGTTCGAGTCAGTCTGTCTGTCTCTGTGTAATATCAATGTGTTTGGCTGTGGCGTTTGTGTGTGAATTAAGTTTAATACTTATTAGTTAGCAGAAGTTCTTAGCGTTTTCTAAAACAAGTCAAAAGCAAAAACTCTCCTTAAATAATAATGAAAACAACTTGATTTTTTTTCTTATAACCATTAAACACAGATAAATCCAGTTGGCTGGGGCTGTAGAATACGCCAACTGCATCTCAGTAGATATGTAACATATTGACTCTCGACCGAGCCGTCAATCAAGCGATGCACCTGTGTAAATAAGCGGAATAACAGCAGAAGCAGGTTAACGTAAGACAATTATATAACCAGGTGTCCGAGACGGTTTGGGTCAGTTGGAGTCAGTCGGGGACAAGATGCCGAAGTGAGAACCAGCTTGTAAACTGAGGGCTTTCGGCCCTCAGTGACCCACGGTTGAGCAACCCCAGCCAAGATGAGAAAGAAGTGCTGCTATGGCCAGAAGAACTTGAGTCAATATGTAGCAGCCTGTCCCCGTCTCCAACTCACCTCTCACACACAAGAAACATCAACCCTTTCGAGAACAAAGTGTGAGTGATATATTCTTATAAAGAAGTGTGTTCGTTCGTTCATTGAAATTCGTCATTATTGTTGACTATGTTTCCGCTTATATTTGAATTATATACATGTATGTGGCTATACAACAGATACTGACTATATGATGGTGACTCTCCAGTAATGCTGGATCTATGGAGAGTATCCCTTCATTGCCATTACTCCCATGTCAACCTTGCCTCTGCGTAATAGAACTTGATAGGGTCTTATCTATGGGTCAAGTAGAACTGTTTGACTATTTAAACTGTGTGCAAACAAATAACTTATGCTAAACTTAATTCTTAGCAATAGAACTGTTTGATCATTTAACTATGCAGACGAATGGCTAATGTTTAATTGAATTGTTAGTGATACATAACAATACTTGAAACCACTTCACTGTGTGCAAACAAATAAGTAATATTGAATGGAATTATAAGTGTTAGATAGCAATAATTGAAACCATTTAATTATGTAGAAACAACCGCAATACTAGTATGCAAACGAATTTAAAATGAAATTACCGACAAACTAATCTCTTACATATGATATGTATCGATTTAAATGTGTGCAAACAAATGACTGATGTTAAATTGTAACTGTTACATAGCAATAATTAAAATCATTTAATTACGTACCATCAAATGATTAATAATAAATAGAATTATTTGTATTAAATGCAATTCTTGAAGCCATTTAACTATGTGCAAAAAAAAAATCAGCACGGGCTCGTTTAAAAGTGTTATCAACAAAATATATTTACAGATTATATATATTTAGTATATATGAATAAAGAGGAGTGTTGTATTGCCACATAGATATACACAATACCTACACAAATATATGCGGAACATTATCACACATAATATACGAACTTCAATGAACGAACGAACATACTTCTTAATAAAAATATAATCTCTCACACTTTATTATTGAAAGGGTGATGTTGGTTGTGTGTGAGAGATGAGTTGGTGACAAGGACGGACTGCTATATTGACCCCAAGTTCTTCCTCGACCATAGCAGCTCTTCTTTCTCATCTTGGCTGGGTTGCTCAACTGTGGGTCACTGAGAGCCACAAAGCCCTCAGTCTACAAGCTGGTTCTCACGCTGTCATCTTTCCAACTGACTCGAACCGTCTTTACCCTGGTTATATTGTTGTTTAACGTCCACCTACTTCCGCTGTTCTTCCGCTTATTTACACAGGTGCACCTCTTGATTGACGGCTCGGTCGAGGGTCAATATATAACAGGAGTTGCCATAAAACCAAAACAAACAAATCTTATATTTGATATATATGCATAAAGAGGATTTGGCATTAAAAAACCTGCAATGGTTGATATGCCATAAAACCAAACCAAACTAAATCATTTTATATTTAATATATAT
Source organism: Sepioteuthis lessoniana (assembly GCA_963585895.1). NCBI lineage: Eukaryota > Metazoa > Mollusca > Cephalopoda > Myopsida > Loliginidae > Sepioteuthis > Sepioteuthis lessoniana. The sequence goes on from OY757932.1 coordinate 8,825,467, forward strand.
GTATAAAGAGGATTTGGCATCAAATAACCTGCAATGGTTGATATGCCATAAAACACAACCAAACCAAATCATATATATTTAATATATATGTATAAAGAGGATTTGGCATCAAATAACCTGCAATTGTTGATATGCCATAAAACACAACCAAACCAAACCTGAACACAGATAATTATAATTTTTAGATGTTAAAAATATGAAAACACTTCCACAATCACTTACCTCCCAATGTCCAAGCTGTTATGCAAAATGTCGAGGCCATTATCTGTTTTATGGCAGAAAATAACAACCCAGTTCAATAATAAATGCTATCAGCAAAACAATCCATCATTAATCTATGAAGATCACAAATGAAGATCTCGCTTGGAAATGAATAAAAAAAATACTATTGTCATAATTTTTTCTAACCTAAATATGCTATTTAATTACCCCCTTTTGTAAGAATCACTACGTAAGATATTAGTGATCACTTCCTATCACCAATAAACCTGATGCCCGGCTGTGTGACCAACAACAAAGGATCATATACGAGGACTCTCGTGGTAGGTGCGAAAAACGGTCACACAAGAGAGTAGGATCTTTGAAAAGGGTCAGTCTCTGAGTTCCTACCAGAGCTGCGAATTACGAGTTAAATTTCGGGATGGAGGCCAAATAGTAGAATCTTTCCTTGATCGACTCGAGTATAGCATCCTGTTTGTGAGACCGGTACAAAGGAAACTGGTTATATCGATGATAATGAGAGTACATTTTTTGTGAGCACGTGTCTGACTTTTTTCCCTTTTCCTGATGTGAACTAAAGATCATCTCTTCATGTTGTCTTTGTCTCTTACAACTTTCTTCTTCGACAACTTTCAAAGTCCCGCAACACCACAATAAGATGCATTCTGTAAGATATAAAACGCGAAAAAAGTTACAATTCACCGAATAGGCAGAAGTTATTTTGTTGTATAGCCACATATTACATATGCAACTATACACATATACATGCAGAAACATATTCAACACAATAAAGACGAGCGAAGACACTTCTTTAGTAAAATACACCTCTCACTTTATTTGAAAGGGTTCGAAAGGGTTACGAAGGGTATTATTGTGTGAGAGGTGAGTTGGAGACTGAACAAAGACTGCAACATATTAACCCCCACTCTGGGTACAGGAGCATTTCTTTCCCGTTCTCCTGGGCTGCTCAACCTGGGACCGGGGGGCAGCCTCTGCTGGGACATTATTCTCATTCCAGAATCTTCTCTCCAACTGATCTAAACTTCCTGTCGCCGGGGTTATATAATAATTTGACACCCACCTACTTCCTGCGAGTGTCACAATTTCGCACTCAATTAAACCCCTCGACAGTCAAGGTCGCCCCTGATCTCCTGATATCTTCGACCGTATGTACCTGCATTTCTTCTTTTGACAGCTTGGCCGGGTGGGAGGTCAACATGCAACAATTTTGAGGTTGCAGTTTAATGCAGTGGCCACACATATAATCCCAACAACTTTATATATTTGATTTTATGTATTAAACGTAAAATTGTTTCTTTTAATCTATTTCTCTATCACTTTCCTCTTTTCTGTCTCCTCTCTCTCTCTCTCTCTCTCTCTCTCTCTGACACTATTTCCTCTCGCTGCACGTCCTTCTCTTTCTCAACGCCTTATTCGCAGACCCACTCGCTCTATTTTTCTTACTTTCTTTCTATTTCTCGTTTCACTTAACTTACTCTCTTCTCTCTCTGTTTGTGTACTTTCTTTCAATTTAATGTTTACGTAACTGAGCCTCCTCCCCACCTCTCTCTCTGTCTCTCTCTCTCTCAGACACACACACACTCTCTCTCCCCCCCTCTCTCTCACACACTCACACACTCTCTCTCTCCCTCTCTCTCTCTCACACACACTCACACACTCTCTCTCCCCTCTCTCTTTCTCTCTCTCTCACACACACACACACTCTCTCTTCCTCTCTCTCTTTCTCACACACTCCCTCTCTCCCTCTCTCCCACACAACACTCTCAAGCACACACTCAGACACACACACTCTTCTCTCTCTCTCTCTCTCTCTCTCTCTCTCTCTCTCTCTCCTCTCTGTATATATACATATGTAGATAGAGAGGGGGGAGATAGAGAAAAAGAGAAAAATATATGTCTTTTGAGAAATTGATATATATATAAGGAAAGATGTGATGAGAAAAAAAACTCACAGTTTTAGATTCACAGATTAAACACTTTTCTTTTTTTTTCTTTTTTTTTTTCTTTTTTTTTTTTTTTTTTTTGAAAATTTTTAAAAAATGAGTCTGGAGCAAAAATATAGAAGAAGAAGAAGAAGAAGAAGAAGAAGAAGAAGAAGAATGGCAACTATGTTTATCGAAAGTAGGTAAATAATATACGAGGATTGACGAGACTAGATGAGATTTGCTCCGAGGTAGGGAAATTAAATTTTCTTTGCGAATTAAGGACAACGAGAAATAAAAAAGTTTACTGTTCTTTGGGATTAGGAAGAGTTTAAATTGCATCTTTGTTCGTTGATATTTCAAAAATTGCATCTTTCTTCACTTTATTCAAAAACATGTTTACCCATGCAATTAAAAAATGACAAGGATATTACAACTGCGTTGCACTTCTAAAATATCAAATTTTTAAGGCACTCGACATTTTTTGGTTTGTTTGATTCTCTCTAAAGGAAAAAGTAACTATAAATGATGATAAGGAGCAAAATTAGTCTGTGGGAAAATCGGGGTTCCCCTGAAGAGCACGAATAGAAAATTAAAACCTGGATGAGAAATCAGGTTGGAAAGGCAAATAAGAAATTTAGGAAAACAAGCAAAAATGCTGAGACAGAACATAAAAATACGAGGTGAGTACGATAAGTTTCCAGACTTTTTTCGTATGGGCATTTACAATTGTCGTAGACTCTTGAAAATTCAGTATGTTATTGCTATGCGTCTTATGAGATGACTGACCAATTTCAAAAATGTAATCTGACACTTTAGAAGAACGATATGCAATAAAATTCTGTTTTAAACTTGGAAAAATGCCACAGAAACCTATGGAATGCTTCGGAATGCTTTTCGACCATCTTGCATGAATCGAGCATCAGTTTTTCAGTCGCATAAGAGATTCAAGGAAGGCACGGAGTCTGTGAGGGATGATGAGAGGTGTGGGAGGAGTAAGGAAGTCAATACACCACCGTTGATTGGCCAAAAGGTTAGGGTTAGGGTTACTATGTTGAAGTTTTAAGGCAGTTTAGGAAGAGATTCCGTCGGAAGAGGCCAGCACTCTTCAAATCGGGTCAGTGGCATTTCCAGCAGGACAATGCACCAGTCTACAACTCCATCCTTGTCACAGACTATTTAACCAAGATGGGCATCAAGACAGTTCCTCACCCTTCCTATAGTCCAGACCTTGCTCCCTGTGACTTTTGGTTATTCCCTAAGCTCAGAGGCTGTCGTTATGAAACAATTGAGGAGATGAAAGAGGCTGTGACAAAGGTCATTGACACGCTCGCACAAGAGGACTTCTTCCATGGGGTCTTCAAGAAGTTGTTGGAACGGTACAACAAGTGCATTGCAGCCAGAGGATATTACTTGGAATGGGACTAGGGTTTCATGTGTGTACTATCAATAAAAGTGCCCATACGAAAAAAGTCTGGAAATTTATCGTATGCACCTCGCATATTCGGACGAAGCAAAAAAAAGCACTACTGTTAGAACGAAATAGTACCACTGTTAGAACGAAAAATACATCTCAAAGAGATGATTCAGAAAGTACTGGCGAAAGAACGAAGACTAAAAAGATACCAAGACAGAACCAAATAAAACAAGACATTCCAAGACAACGAAAGAAGATTCTACCAACAAGTCTGGAGAGAAGGGGCGAACACATACAAGCAACAGGATGTAAAGGAGATAAAAAGATTTTGGAGCAAAATATTGGAACGGAAAGATCATAGCAAAAAAAAGATGAATAGATAAGCAACATAAAAAAAAAGTTGCGAATGCTTGAAGAAGGCCCTAAAGTGGAAATACACCTCGATTCACTCAAAACAACACTAAAAATGTACCTAACTGGAAAAACCCTGGTTTTGATGACATACATGGATTTTGGTTCAAAAAATTCACCTCTGTCCACGACAGACTGGCTATCGCAATGTATAGATGCCCACAGAAAACTGAAATACCTGAATGAATGGCCAAAGAGAAGACCACCCTGATCCAGAAAGACTCCCAAAATGGAACAGCCCCAAAATGTAACCGCCCCAAACAACAATAGACCCATAACGTGCCTAACGATGATATGGAAAATACAAACGGCACAAATTAGGCTAGAGATTTACTACTCATTGATAAGCCACAGACTGTTCCCAAGGAACAGAAAAGATGCCACAAGTGAACCAGGAGGACAGGAGAGCCACTATATATTGATCAACACTTCTTCAACGAGAGCAAGACGAGACGGGAAAATCTAACTATGGCGTGGATTGACGACAAAAGGCTTACGACATGGTGCCCGAAAGCTGGATAATAAACTGTCACAAAATGTACAAGATATCCGATGAAGTCATTAAGTTTATCGAGAAAACCATGGAAACCTTGTGAGTGGAATCGACAGTAGGAGAAAAAAGCTTAGCTGAGATAAAAATCCAGAGAGGTATATTCCAAGAAGTGGCGCTATCACCATTACTATTTGTAATAGCGATGATGCCACTCAACTACATACTCAGGAAGTGTACGAAATGTGCTACATCGAAAGAAAAGATCAATCCCTTAATGTGTATGGGCAACATCAAACTATTTGCACAAAACGAAAAGGAATTGGATAACATAATACAGGCAGAGAGGATTTACAGTCAGGATATAGGGATGGAGTTTGGCATAGATTAAATGTGCCTTGGTAATAATGGAAAGCGGAAAATGGCACATGACGGAAGGAATGAAATTTCAAATGATCATCCTCCATTCGATTGGAGTTCGAACTCGATTTCTATGACGTCGAAGTTCAGCACTTTAATCACTACGCCACGTTTAGTTTGAAATTTCCAAGCAAGGAAAAAATCAAAATGTTCGGAGAAAAGGAAACTTACAAGTACTTGGGAATATTGGAAACGGACCTCATCAAACAAATGGAGATGAAAGAAAAAATAAAAACGAGTATTTCAGGAGAACGAGAAAACTACCCGAAACCTAATTATATAGCAAGAACCTTATAAAAGTGATAAACACTTGGCCTGTTCCCTTCATAAGATCCTCGGGACTATTCTCGAAGTGGACGAGGAAAGAACTTAAACAAATTTATCAGAGAACAAGAAAACTAACGACCATGCTTAAGGCCTTACATCCCAGAGATGACATGGATAGATTATATATGTGTCCAGAAAAGGAGGAAGAGGATTTGCCAGCTTTGAGGATAGCGTTGATGCATCGATACTACGACTCGAAGACAACATAAAAAAGCGCGGAGGAAGAGGATCAACAAATTGGTTGATTGGTTGGTTGGTTGGTTTTTATAGCATATCAACAATTTTTATACAAATAACCAGTTATAATTCAGCAATTTAGTTTAGCATGAATACCTAGTTTAATAGTCAAAAATATTTCTATTTCAAGCTATTCAATTTAGTCAAACAGTTCTTATTTAAAAAATTCAGTTTAGTTTAAGTACAGCTTTTGTTTACACTCAGCTAAAGGTCAAAACAGTTCTATTTCAAACAATTCAGTTTAGCATACAAAAATAGTTCCATTTCAAACAATACAGTCAGGCATTGGTACGCAGTTTAAATGTCAAAACAGTTCTATTTCAAACAATTCAGTTTGGTGTAAGTAGAGCATCAATTTCAAAACAGTTCTATTTCAAACCATTCAGTTTTTATACAGATAAACAGTTCTATTTCAAACAATTCAGTTTAACATAAGTTCACAGCTTAATTGTCAAAAACAATTCTATTTCAAGCTATTCGGTTTAGTCAAACAGTTCTAAATCAAACAATTTAGTTTAGCATGAGTATAGTTTTTGTTTACATATAGTTAAATGTCAAAACAGTTCTATTTCAAACAATTCAGTTTAGCGTAAGTACGCATTTTAGTTCTATTTCTCACATAGATAGGACCCAATTAGGTGTTACCACTCCGGGCCAGAGTGGACCTGGGAGCGATGGCAATGAAGAGGTGCTCCGCATTCCCCAAACCTTCAAGACTGGAGCCTCACCATGAAATTTTTTACTGTCATATCTGTGACATTCGCCGGTCTGCAGAAATGCAGTCTGTGTATTCTACAGACCCAGCCGACTGAGCTATCAAGTAACAGGTCACTGATGTCATTCAAGATGTTTTATAACAAATTAGTCTTTCCTCAGCTCCTTTTCGGCAGATTTTCTCATTTCCTTAAATGACGAGATGATGACGTGATATTGTCTTAAATGTGAAAATCCAGAAAGGTTACATTCACATAAGATAAGTACAGGAATTGTTGATTGCCCATCAGTAGTGTAAAATTGTTTGTCGGTTTACACAATGGCTTAGACTGATGACATTTGATGAATAGGTGGAGAATAATAAAGACAATAAAAAATAATAAAAGTGCCCGTGGTGTAATGGTTATCGTCGCAGGATGTGGACACGGCGACACGAGTTCAAATCCTGGGCCTGACTGATTGCATTTCACATAGCACTAATACCCTTGGGAAAGGTATGAATCCAAATATTCTCCCTCCAGCTATCGGTAAATAGTAGAGCAGACTAGGTTCTTCAGCCTTGGTGAGGCAACTAGCCTAGGAGAAGGAAAACTCTGAATTGAAACCTGTTAAACTCCGCTTAAAATCATTGACCTTGTGTCATATCCTGCCCGAGCGGAGGGGTTGGGTAAATATGATATGATAAAAAATAATAAAAACAGTACCCGTAAACTTTTATTCATATTTACCCAACCCCTCCGCTCGGTCAGGATATGACACAAGGTCAATTTTTAAGCGGAGTTTAACAGGTTTCAATTCAGAGTTTTCTTTCTCCTAGACTACTTGCCTCAACAAGGCTGAAGAAATCAGTCTCCCCTACTATTTACCCATAGCTGGAGGGAGAATAATTGGATTCATACCTTTCCCAAGGGTATTAGTGCTATGTGAAATGCAATCAGTCTCAGCCAGGATTTGGACTCGTGTCACCGTGTCCATTTCCTGCGAGGATAACCATTACACCACGGGCACCTCCATAAATTTTCTCATTTCCTTAAACGACGAGATGATGACTTGACATTGTCTTAAATGTGAAAATCAAGAAAGGTTACATTCACTTTAGATAAGTAAACTTTTAATAAAAAATCCAAGTCGGAGTAGGGGTTTTAGAGTGGGGATGGGCTCTTATTTTTATTTTGATTAAGCTTTACTTGTTTTCAATGCCTGCTGCCACTAAATCGTCACCCTCTAAGTACTAAGCAAGTTTATCCATTGCTTAACTTCAGTGATCTAGTGGGTTGTAAACATTTACTCAGTTTTGCTTAGTCTGACACACAGATTTCTGGTTGCTTACGGTGCCTGCTTTTACTAAAGTGGTCACCAATCTGAGGACTGAACGAGCTCATTATTGCTTACCTTCCATGATCTGGTAAGATGTTATTTGTGAAATTTTGCCCAGTCTGGTGCACGGCCATATAATTGCTTACGGTATCTGTCGTTAATAAGAGGTCACTCATCTTAGAACTGAGAAGGCTGATCATTGTTTACCTTCCATGATCTGGTCAGATGTTATTCGCGAAGATTTGCACAGTCTGTCACACGGGCCTCTGGTTGCTTACGGTACCAGTCGTTAATAAGTGGTCACCCGTCTTAGAATCGATCAATCTAACCGTTGCTTAACTTCGTTTTCTGTTCGCAAAACTTTGCTGAGCATAGCACTCAGGCCTCAGGTTATTTAAGGTACTTGCTATAACTAAGTGGTCACTCAACTTAAAACTAAATAGGCTCATCATTGCTTAACTTCCACGATCTAATCAGATTTTTTCGCTGTTTTGTTGGGTGGGAGTTGTAAAGATTTGCTTAATCTAGTACACAGGCCTCTGGTAGTCCAGTCGGCTGGGGCTGTAGAATACACCGACTGCATTTCTGCGAAGGGATAAAACTCCCCTAATTAGTGTCTTGATATAACACTAAATAATCTGATGGTGAGGTTCCAGTAATGCTGAAGCTTTGGGGAATGTGGAGTACCCCTTCATTGCGATCGCTCCAAGGTCAACGCTGGCTCAGGGTGCAAAAACCAAATAGCTTCCTATCTATGGCTCAAATAGAACTTAACTGCGTACTAAATACTTTGAAATGGAACTGTGAATATTTATTATAATGGGTTTGGCATTAAATAACCTACAATGGTTGATATGCCATAAAAACCAACCAAACCAAATCATATATATGTAACATATGTATAAGGAGGATTTGGCATTAAATAACCTACAATGGTTGATATGCCATAAAACCCAACCAAACCAAATTATATATATTTAATTCATATGAATATAGAGGATTTGGCATTAAATAACCTACAATGGTTGATATGCCATAAAACCCAACCAAACCAAATCCTACATATCTAATATATATGTATAAAGAGGATTCGACATTAAATAACTTACAATGGTTGATATGCCATAAAACTAAACCAAACCAACTTATATATGTTTAATATAAATGTATAAAGAGGATTCGGCATTAAATAACCCTACAATGGTTGATATGCCATAAAACCAAACCAAACCAAACCAAATCATATATATTTAATATATATATGTATAAAGAGGATTTGGCATTAAATAACCTACAGTGGTTGATATGTCATAAAACCAATCCAACTAAACGTGGCGTAGTGACTAAAGTGCCGAACTTCGACGTCATAGAAATCGAGTTCGAACTCCAGTCGAATGGAGGATGATCATTGAAAAACTTTTTATATTTGAAAATTCCTGGTTGGCAAGAATCTGTGCCGTTAAGATCTCAGAAAAAGACGGGAAGCGTGTTCTGTTTTTGGCAGCGGATGTCATTTTCAAAGGTAAACAAAGCCCCACCATTCCCCCCCAAATTAGCGTCTCAATTATTAGTTTGTGGCCTTTTCGACTGAAATGGGTCAGTCTTTCTCGGGAGGAAAAAAGTCAATCTCCATACAGACGGATCTCTCCCCAACTATTCTGAGAATATTTCCACTTACGACGTCATTATCAATTTACACGACGGGGACTGAGATAGAAAAAAATAATAGGGGATACTAAAATGACCAGTCTTCTCACACTTACACACTCACATACAAAAACATAGAATTGGGTGCCAAAAAAACTACTGAAAAACAACCACAGAAAAATATAAATATAAACACGATTCCTTAACCTCTAGACATTAAATAAACCTAGACAGATCGATATGCTGTCAAAATTAATCAATCAAGATAATAATAATAAAGAATAAACAATTATTGGTTCAAGTAATAATTAAAGTCAATCAGGCGAGAAACTAGCAGTCACCGAGCAGTTTCATTCTGTGTCAACGCTATCCCAACTTTGATATTTATCTCTTATCACCGATATTGATCACTCGTTTTTCATGAATACAGCAAACAATATTACATACGAGGATCATTAAATAAGTTTCCAGACTTTTTTCGTATGGGCACTTTTATTGATAGTACACACATGAAACTCTAGTCCCCTTCCAAGTAATCTCCTCCGGCTGAAGTGCACTTGTACCGTTCCAACAACTTCTTGAAGACCCCTTGGAAGAAGTCCTCTTGTGTGAGCTTGTCAATGACCTTTGTCAAAGCCTCTTTCATCTCCTCAATTGTCTCATAACGACAGCCTCTGAGCTTAGGGAATAAGCAAAAGTCACAGAGAGTAAGGTCTGGACTATAGGGAGGCTGAGGAACTGTCTTGATGCCCATCTTAGTTAAATAGTCTGTGACAAGGATGGAGTTGTGGACTGTTGCATTGTCCTTGTGGAAATACGACTGACCCGATTTGACCCGATTTGACGAGTGCTGGCCTCTTCCGACGGAATCTCTTCCTGAACTCCCTTAAAACCTCAACATAGTAACCCTAATCCTAACCCTTTGGCCAATCAACTCTGGTGTATTAACTTCCTTACTCCTCCCACACCTTTCATCATCCGTCACAGACTCCGTGCCTTCCTTGAATCTCTTATGCCACTCAAAAACTGATGCTCGATTCATGCAAGATGCTCCAAAAGCAGTCTGAAGCATTCCATACGTTTCTGTGGTGGCATTTTTTCCAAGTTTAAAACACAATTTTATTGCATATCGTTCTTCTAAAGTGTCCTCACGTCCAGATTGGATTATTGAAATTCACCAGCTGTGACAATCAGGCTTTAGTAGGGTGTATTCCAATTCCTGTTGTAGCTGTTGATTTGAACCTGAAATCATAAAAATTGGTTAGTCATCTTATATGATGTATAGCAATAACATAGTGAAATTTCAAGAGTCTACGACAATTTTAAATGCTATGCAAAAAGTCTGAAAACTTATTGAAGGCACCACGTATATATATATATATATAAACAGTTGTCTTGTCCCGTTGCGTAGGACTGTAGAATACGCCGGCTGCTTCTATGCTGAGGAATAAGAACTCCCCCCAACAAAGAGCGTCCTACTTATGACACCAAACAATCTGATGGTGAGGTTTCAGTAATGCTGGTGCTTTGGGGAACGCAGAATACCTCTTCATTGCCATCACTCCCAGGTCCACTCGGATAGAAATAGAACTGTCTGAACTTTTGCTTAACTGTTTTGCTTGAAATAGGACTGTTTTGGCATTTAAACTGCTTACTTTTGCTGAACTGAATTGTTTGAAATGGAAGTATTTTTGTATGCTAAACTGAATTATTTGAAATGAAACTGTTTATATGTATAGAAATAGATTTGGCATTAGATAACCTAGAATGGTTGATGTGCCATAAAACCAAACCAAACTGTTGGTGTCAGAATTATTCACCTCTGCTGAAAATTTAAATATTGTCTTAGGAAATGCGAATAGTTGCCAGTTCTTACTGAATTTGCTATATTTAGTTTTGAATAATTCGTCAAATTTTAAAAAGTTTTGATATGGCATAAAGATTTTGTAAAAATGGGTGCTGTCCAAAATTATTCAAAAAATTCATAAAATAATATATTATAAAATAATATAGCACGTAACGGTACGTTTTGTTTTCCCTTAATTTGCCATTTTATACAAGCACTATTCGAAAATGAATTAATGTTGACCTGATTCTCAAAAATTCTGGAAGGTTCTGAAAAAGACAATAAGTTATTACTACATGCCACGATAAATCCTTCAATCTGCAACCATAGATTACTGAAATTGACAAAAGATTTGAAGGATATTGCAGCAAAATGTATGTCATTATATGTAATGATCTTAGAAGGAACTATGAAAAACGATTGAAGGCAATAATTGAGAATGAAGGTTACATCATGGATTTTTGGAGAGAAAAGGACCAATAAGATTGTCGCACAATAAATGTTTGTTTGATGTCTTGTCACGCTGCCAGCACGAATTTCCCTGACCCCCCCCTCTCTCCCTCTCTCCATCTATATCATCCATCACTCCCGGCAGGTCTTCCAAACTACATCCTGTGACCACACTGCGCTGGTGTAAATACGTTCTTTCTGGTCGGCCAACACTTGCACGTCCATGTGAAGAGGTCCATATAAGAATATCATTTATGAGTTCAACCTTGCTTGTCTAGTAGTGTCCCGCATGCCTTGTTCATCTTACTTGGATGGTTTTTGAGATGGGAGGTAAGAGGCCGTACAGTTGTTATTTCGAGGGGTTGAAGCTTCCACGATTTGTTCAAAACAGCTCGTAACATTCTTGTGTAGTTACCATCTAGCTTTTTCTCTATACGCTTAGTAAGTGTCCACGTGGTGCATCCATACAGTAGTAACGACGCAGCTACAACTTTGAAGAAATCTCGTTTTATTTTATCGGATAGATCAGACTTCCATTTAAAACAATTTTTTTATGGGTATGGCAGCGCATCCATTCAAGGTTTGGTTTGGGTTGTTGGGTTTTATGTAGGTTATTTAACACCAAATCCATTTTTATGTAAATAATCTGTTCTATTTAAAACAATTCAGTTTAGCATAAGTACACAGTTTAACTGTCAAAAACATTTCCATTTCAAACTATTCAAGCAGTTATATGTAACAATTCAGTTAAGTGTAAATAAAGTTTTAATGTCGAAAAACACTTCCATTTCAAATAATTCAGTTAAGCATAAGCACGTAGTTTAAATGTAAGTACGGTTTAATTGTCAAAAACATTTCTATTTCAAGCCCTATCAGGTGCTACCACGCCGGGCCAGAGTGGACCTGGGAGCGATAGCAATGAAGGAATACTCCGCATTTCCCAAAGCTCCAGCACTGCTGAAAGCTCACCATTAGATTGTTTAGTGTCATAATCAGGACACTCGTTAGGGGTGGGGTCTTACCCCTCTGCAGAGGTGCAGTCAGTGTATTCTACACCCCCAGCTGACTGGGTAAGTATCCATTTAAATTCATTATTTCATCATTTGTGAAAAAATACATGCAAAATTTCCTTGAAAACTTGGAGTATGAGATTTGGATTACTGTTTATGACGTGGTGTTTCAGAAAAGTATCTGACATGAATATACTTTATGCCCTTAATTATGTGATTCAAAGTAACTAATAATAATAATCCTTAAAAAGCAATTATAGTTTCAAATAACAATGCTAAATACAAATAATTTATAGTTATATGGTTTCAAGTATTCTTATCAAATACAGATAATTTATATATAGTTGAAAGGTTTCAAGTATTCCCATCCAATACTAATAATTATATGATAACAAGTAATTATTTCTATTTAATAATAATCATTTAGATGGCTGGTTGGTTTTTATGATATATCTACACCCCACAAGACACCAACAATACGGCCACCTGCCTCCCCAAATTAAAAATAAAAAAATTAATTTACTATAATTCCAACCGGCAATGAAATAAAAAAAAAAAAACGGAAGTTGGCTAAATGAGGAGAAAAATCTTCTCTCCTCTTCTATCCCCTCCCACCCTTCTTTCCTGTGTCTATTGTAGATTATTTTATCCATAAGATCTGAAGAAGTCCTGTTAGTCTTTTTTTTTTTTTTGGTGTTTTTGATTTATATCAATACCCATAACAGGATGGAAATAAATAATAATCTTAATGTGACCGGTTTTGTTTTTTCTTAAAGAAATTATTGCTCTGTAATGTCAGTTATATTGAGCTCTTTACCAGGAAAATTTAAATGTTCACTGTTGCATGTTTTTTTTTTTTTTTTTTTTTTTTTTTTTGTCCTGATGGAATTACTCCCTACTCCGGTTTAACTGGACCGAATAATACTTATATATATATATATATATATATATATTTCCCTGACTCTCTCACGCCATTTGTCCTATCATCCATCGCTTCCGGCAAGTCTTCTAGACTACATCCTGTGTCCATACAGAGCTGTTGTTGATAAGTTCTTGTCGGTCGTCCAAAACAGGTTCGTCTAAGTGAAAGGGTCCAAAGGAGAACGTCACTTATGAGTTCATCCTTGCTTCTCCATCCGTGCACTACATGTCTTGTTCATCTTATTTGAATGGTTTTAGAGATTAGAGGTAAGTGACCGTACAGCAGGTGCTTTGTGGGGTGTTGCTTCCAGGCTTTGTTAAATATAGCTGGTTGCATTCCTGTGCAGTTCCTGTACAGCATTTTCCTCCGCTTAATCAGCGTCTGTGTGGTGTATCCATAGAGTAGAAGGGGCACGACCGCCGCTTGATATGCCACTAAACCAAACCAAACTAAATCCTACATATTTAATACATATATAAAGAGGAATTAAATAACCTACAATGGTTGATATGCCGTGAAATCATACCACACCAAATCCTATATATTTAATATATATGTATAAATAGGATTAGACATTAAATAACCTACAATTGTTGATATGCTATAAAAGTCTATCAAACCAAATCATATATATTTAATATATATGTATAAAGATGATTTGGCATTAAATAACCAACAATGGTTGATATGCCATAAAACCTAACCAACCAACATAAATATGTGTGTGGGGGGGGTTCGGTTTCCAGAAAACAAAGGAAAGAAGCTGAAGGTACCCGCAAAAACAATTACCGACGCCGACTTCACCGATTACATAGCTCTTCTGGCAAATGCACCCGCCCAAGCCGAAACCCAGCTACATAGTCTGGAACGAGCCGCTGCAGGCATTGGCCTCCATGTCAATGCACACAAGATGGAATATATGAGCTTTAATCAAAGAAGCGACATCTCCACACCAAACAGTAGCTCTCTGAAACTAGTTAGCAAGTTCACCTACCTAGGAAGCAGTGTCTCATCAACCGAGAAAGACATCAACGCGCGACTAGCAAAGGCATGGACAGCTATCGATTGGCTATCGGTCATATGGAAGTCAGACCTGACCAATAAAATAAAACGCAGCTTCTTCCAAGCAGCGGTCGTGTCGATACTGTTATATGGATGCACTTCTTGGACGCTAACTAAACGTATGGAGAAAAATCTTGTCAGCAACTACACAAGAATGCTCCGAGCAATATTGAACAAGTCCTGGGGGCAGCACCCCTCAAAGCAGTTGCTGTACGGCCACCTATCACCCATCGAAAATTAGACGAACCAGACAGGCGGAACACTGGAGAAGCAGGGAAGGTCATAAGTGATGTACACCTTCACATGGCCGAGCAAAGGCAGGATGACCAGCTCGAACCTACATACAGCAGCTGTGTGTCGATACGAGATGCAGCACTGAGGACCTGCTGAAAGCAATGGACGTTAGAGAGGGTTAGCGAGGAAGGGTTAGGGCTATCCCTGTTGATGGCATGACATGATGATGATGATTATATATTGTCGGATTCAGTTCCGTTATTTACTTCCATTTAGTATGTTCTTGGCCTCAAAGACCGGGTTTCCACTCTCTAGTTTTTAAACTATTCTACGTAAAACCAATATAGATTTTTTTCCTCTTTGTCATAAATGATAGAATTTGTCACTAAGAAAATTACTGCCTAATAAACACTGGAAAATAAAGAATATCTTTATTTTTTCTCAGATATTTAAAAAAAAAAAAACTTCTTATATCAACTCGGGTTCAAAGTTTCAATGTCTGGAAAAACGAGGTATATTTCGGTCAGATTA
>OY757932.1:8843163-8868163 GCA_963585895.1 Sepioteuthis lessoniana
AGAAAACTAACGAAACGAAACTGACATCGAGACAGTAGAAAGTAGCGAGTGTTAGATTCAGCTCATTCTGTTGCTGGTTTTACACTACCCTTCACCACTATAAACAAATCACCATTGTAGGTCTTTTGCTAAGATTTGTATAGTCACACATACTCACACACGTACGCGTATATTCAAACGTATATTCATACAAACCAACGTATACCAAATACTGATATGCCATTAAACAAAACAAACAAAAACGAAAAAACCATATAGATATTTACCAACCCCTCCGCTCGGTCAGGATATGACACAAGGTCAATTTTTTAAGCGGAGTTTCACAGGTTTGAATTCAGAGTTTTCCTTCTCCTAGACTAGTTTCCTCACCAAGGATGAAGAACCTTGTCTGCCCTACTATTTACCCATAGCTGGAGGGAGAATAGTTGGATTCATACCTTTCCCAAGGGTATTAGTGCTATGTGAAATACAATCAGTCTCGTCCAGGATTTGAACTCGTGTCACCGTGTCCATTTCCTATGACGATAACCATTACACCACGTGCACGAAAAAACCATAAACATACACACATATACTCATATATACATATGTACACATTCGCGTATAGTCGTACACACACATAGTTTTTTCTTCTTGAAGACCGGCTATCTTACCAAGACTAGATGAATAAATAAATACTGTGAATTATTTTTTAAGTCTTTTTTTTTAATTCGAAAGTTTAGAATTTAAAGAAAGATATGTGTATAACTGAGTAACGTAATAATAATAATAATAATAATACGAAAGAAAAAATTAACAAAGAATATCTCAGGAGAAAGTGAAAGCGACTCGAGACAAAACTATCAAGCAGAAACCTTATCAAAGGGATAAATACCTACGATGTTCTCCTCGTTAGATATTCGGTGCCCTTTTTCAAGTGGACCAGAGTAGAACTTAAGCAAATGGACCAAAGAACAAGAAAACTAATGTCCACGCACAAGGCATTACATCCCGAGACGTCGTTGACAGACTATATGTATCAAGAAAGGAAGGGGGAAGAGGACTTACCAGCATTGAAGACAGCGTTGATGCATCGTTCCTGCGACTCAAGGACTACATTGAAAAACACGAAAGAGGACTGATTACGGCCATCAAAAACGATACTGACAACTCGATGGACAACAGAATGACAATAACTAGGAAACAAAAATGGGAAGTAAAACAACTCTATGGGCGCTTTAAACCACTAATAAACAACATCTCACACGAGAAAACCTGGATATGGCTAAGAAATATAAACTTTAAAAGAGAAACAGAATCTCTCCTAATAGCAGCACAAAACAACGCCATAAGAGCCAATCATATCAAAGCGAGAATAGACAAGACGCAACAAAATAGCAAATGTAGGTTTTGTGGTGATAGATACGAAACGATCACTCACATAAGCGAATGCAGCAAATTAGCACAGAAGGAGTATAAGACTAGACACGACTGGAGTATAAGGAGTATAAGACTAGACACGACTGGGAGATGTGCAAGAAATTGAAATTTGACCATACAAAAAAATGGTATATGCACAACCCAGCAGCCGTCCTAGAGAATGGCGCACATAAAGTCCTTTGGGACTTTGATATACAGACGGATCACTTGATCTCTGCCAGAAGACCAGACTTAATAATAATCAACAAAAAATCAGCACTTGCAAAATTGTGGACTTTGCTGTACCGGCTGACCACAGAATGAAAATGAAAGAAAGTGAAAAGAAGAATAAGTACCTGGTCCTTGCTTGGGAATTGAAAAAACTATTGGACATAAAAGTGACGATTATACCAATCGTGATTGGTGCTTCGGTACACTAACTAAAGGATTATTAAAGGGACTGGGGGACTTGAAAGTTGGAGGACGAATAGAGACCATCCAAACTACAGTATTATTGAGAACGGCCAGAATACTGAGAAGAATCCAGGAGACTTGAGCAGACCTACTGTCACTCAAACTCCAGTGAAAGACCCTCAGCTAACGCCGATGTGAAAAACTCTCAAGGAGTAAATAATAATAATAATAATAATAAGACGAAATAAAACAGCTGATGGAGGTTATGTGGTGATAGAGATGAAACGACCAATTAACACACAAAGAGTATAAGACTAGATATGACTGGGTGGGTAAGGTTATCCGCAGAGAATAGTGCAAGAAATTGAAATGTATCCATACGAATAAATGGCATATGCACAACCCAGAACTGGAGAATGAGACACACTAACTCCTCTGGGATTTTGAAATACAAACGGATCACCTAATCTCGACCAGACGACCAGGCTAAAAATAATCAACAATAAAAAGAGGACTTGCAGAATTGTGGACTTTGCTGTCCTGGCTGACCACAGAGTAAAATCTAAAGAAAGCAAAAA
The DNA here is from genome assembly GCA_963585895.1 of Sepioteuthis lessoniana. Lineage (NCBI taxonomy): Eukaryota > Metazoa > Mollusca > Cephalopoda > Myopsida > Loliginidae > Sepioteuthis > Sepioteuthis lessoniana. Next base: position 8,845,554 of record OY757932.1, read on the forward strand.
GAACGATAAGTTCCTGGACCTTGTGAGAGAATTAAAAAAAAAAACGGTGGAACATGAAAGTGACGGTGATACCAATTGTAATTGGTGCTCTTGAATTAGTACAGGACCCTGAGGACTTGGAAATAATAGGAAGAGTGGAGACCATCCAAACTTCAGCATTATTCAAATCGGTCAGAATACTGAGAAGAGTCCTGGAGACTTGATCAGACTTACTGTCATTCAAACTCCAGTAAAAGACCATCAGCTAACGCTGATGTGAAAAACTCTCAGTGAGTAACAATGATAATACCTAATAGACTAACAACAGCAACCAGAAATAACCCCAACAACGCAAGGACAACAAACCAACAATAAATAGAAAAGGGAGGTGCCTGTGGTGTAATTGTTATCGTCGTAGGAAATGAACACTGCGACACGAGTTCAAATCCTGGACGAGACGGATTGCATTTCACATAGCACTAATACCCTTGGGAAAGGTATGAATCCAATTATTCTCCCTCCAGCTATGGGTAAATAGTTGGACAGACTAGGTTCTTCAGCCTTGTTGCGGCAACTAGTCTAGGAGAAGGAAAACTCTGAATTCAAACCTGTTAAACTCCGCTTAACAATTGACCTTGTGTCATATCCTGCCCGAGCGGAGGGGTTGGGTAAATAGGATAAATAGAAAAGAAAAATTGTTTGGATATTTCAAGCGACAAACATACGAAATCTCAATCGAGAAAATTTGGACATGGCAAAGAAAGTAAGCTTTAAGAGAGAAACTGAATTTCTTCTCATAACAACACGAAACAATGCCATTAAGACCAACTATGTTGGCTCTTAAAAAGATTGTGAATTTTATTAATACACTGACTCCCTAAAGCATTGATATTGCAACTAAGTATGAAGTATTTACCTGTTTAAAATGATTCTGAACTTTATTAAGAGATTGGCTCTTAAAACATTGATATTGCAACTAAGTATGAAGTGTTTAGCTGTTTAAAATGATTGTCAACTTTATTAATACATTGAACCTTAAAACAAAATGTTTAGCTGTTTAAAATGATTATCAACTTTATTAATAGATTGGCTCTTAAAACATTGATATTGCAACTAAGTATGAAGTTTGACAAACGTCCGTATGAAATAGTTTACAAGAACGTTGGCAGAGGCAGAAGCCTAATAATAACTTTAGTGTCTGTGGGCTAAATAAACTCATTGTAGTGAGCATTACTTTGATAAAAGGGATTTAAAATTTAACAGATGCAAAATTATTATCATCGGCAAAATTTCCCGAATTACTCAGAACTTGTAACACGTGAGTACTAATAGTACGGTTGTGGAAGTTTACTTAGCCTTGACTGTAGTAGTAAACCTTGATAGCAGTGAGTCGAGGCTTAGTAGGGTAGGGGGGAGAAATTAAGGTAGAAAAAAAGGTAGTTTAGAAATTTATTTATGGAGGTGCTTGTGGTCTAATGGTTATCGTCGTAGGATGTGGACACGGCGACACGATTTCAAATCCTGGACGAGACTGATTGCATTTCACATAGCACTAATACCCTTGGGAAAGGTATGAATCCAATTATTCTTCCTCCAGATAAATAGGACAGACTAGGTTCTTCAGCCTTGGTTAGGCAACTAGTCTAGGAGAAGGAAAACTCAGAATTCAAACCTGTTAAACTCCGCTTAGAAATTGACCTTGTGTCATATCCTACCCGAGCGGAGGGGTTGGGTAAATATGATAATGAATTTATTCTCAAAGAAATCAATTCTATGTCCGGATTTGCATATATTTCGCAGTGCATGTAGTGTTATACATTCTACTTTTTAACACAAATAAAAAAACGAACGTAAGATTAAAATGAAACTATAGAGTAAAATAACATAAAATAAAGTATATTAAGGGTAGAAGTGGCACAAGTAACAGTCTTACTCGTAGTTGGACCGTAAGGAGCAAGGAGTTGTATGAAACAGTTTATCAGCGAAATACCCCCGTTTGGTATTCAAATTCAAAGTTTTTACTTTTTCTTTTCGGGTTCGTCTCAAACTGCAGATAGTTACTCCCAGGAAAAAACACTCGGTATCTGGTGTTGAAAATTTAATTTTCTCCGAGCCAAGTCTTGAGATTTCTGTTGGTTAGTCATCAGAAGAATTCAAATTTTGAGTTGAATTTTATCCATTTTCTCAAAAATGTCGTCTGAAACGTACTCTCTCAGAATAAGCTGTGGTGCGCAACCTTTATTTCTGTGGAGATCAACCTACACTTGGTTTCTCTACAACTTTTACTCCGTTTCTTTAGGACGGAGTAGTCTAACGGAAAGCATCACAAGATTTTTGACGCGGCTCAACGTCCCAGCGTTAGCTGAATGGGAGTGAAAACTGTCTGGCAAACTGGCCACTGGACGCGTTTGAAAACTGTTTGGCAAACTGGACACTGGTCCTCCGAACTAAATCAAATTGATTGCAAAGAAGAAATGAAAAAGAGGTTGACTGAGCCAGGCCACTCGCTTTTATACCCACAAAGGGACAGTCACGGTCCAACTTTGAAATAAGCCTATGGCATTCGAGCAATTATTAACTGCCGAATTTCCAAATTCCAAAATGGGTTACTCAATTAAATAAAACGATGTTAGTAAGTGAAGAATAGAATTACTTTCTCGTAATAGTCAAGTTAACATAGGTAAGGGGAATTGTTAACATGTACTAAAAAGATACTAGTAAATGCAATACATTAAAAAGAGATACTAATAAATATAGTACACTAAAAAAGATACTTCTAAATAGAGGACACTGAAAAGAGATCCTAGTAAATAGAGTACACTAAAAGAGATCCTAGTAAATAGAGTACACTAAAAAGGGATATTATAAATAGAATACACTAAAAAGAGATAATTGTAAATGGAGTACACTAAAAAGAGAAACTAGTAAATAGAGTACACTAAAAAGTGATACTAGTAAATAGAGTACACTAAAAAGTGATATTATAAATAGAGTACACTAAAAAGAGATACTAGTAAATTGAGTACACTAAAAGAGATACTAGTAAATAGAGTACACTAAAAAGGGATATTATAAATAGAGTACACTAAAAAGAGATACTAGTAAATTGAGTACACTAAAAGTGATACTAGTAAATAGAGTACACTAAAAAGTGATATTATAAATAGAGTACACTAAAAAGAGATACTAGTAAATTGAGTACACTAAAAGAGATACGAGTAAATAGAGTACACTAAAAAGGGATATTATAAATAGAGTACACTAAAAAGAGATAATTGTAAATGGAGTACACTAAACAGAAAAACTAGTAGAGAACAATAAAAAGAGATACTAGTAAATAGAGTACACAAAAAAGAGATACTTATAAATAGAGTACACAAAAAAGAGATACTTATAAAAAGAGTACACTAAAAAGAGATACTTTTGAATAGAGTACACTAAAAAGAGATACTAGTAAATGAAGTGCTCTAAAAAGAGATACAACTAGATAGAGTACACTTAGTATATATACTTCAAAATGTTAGATAATTACGATAGTTATGTACTTTAAGAGAAGAAAGATAATATTTCTTATCGACGATACTCGAAATAAAGAACTGAATCAGCAAAGATAAAAATTGCGAAGCTCTACTCCTTTTCTTCCGTAAGGGAATGAAACTAGAAGTCATCTTCTGGTGACTAGTCCAAAAAGTATACCTTAAAACACAAGGGCCGCCTGGAGAGATAAACGATAAAGAATCAAAATCAAAACAGAGACTTTTTAAAGTGGTCGATTTTGACAGGGTGAATAAAAGCTTTGGGGTCCGCATGGGAGTGAATCTATTAATTTGCATTTTTAAAATCCTTTATATATCTACGTTAAATTTGGTTTATACAAGTCTGCTTTTGGCCAACGACAGATCGACAATCGAGAATCAAAAATAGGCCAACACAACATTCTGTATTTTGCAAAGGAGCCTGGGGAAATCCTTTAATCTGCGAAGGCATCGTCTCCAACTTCAGGCTAGATAAGCAAAGTGTTTATTATTATTCTTTTTACTCCTTCAGAATTTTTCACATCAGCATTAGCAGATGGTCTTTCACGGGAGTTTGAGTGACAACAAGTTTCATCAAGTCTCCAGGACTCTTCTCAGTATTCTGGCCGTATTATTATCATTTGTTTGTGTGTTTATCTGTTACGTCCCTTTAGGGATTTTCGCTTTTTACTATCTTCTCAGATCAACTTTTAAAAAGTCTTAGCTGAGAACATACAGACTATTAATGCATGATCTATACACAGATCAAATTCTGTTCGGTAATTCATGTGATTATTCCAAAAATGCAATACTGAATTGTTTTAAATAGAACTGTTTTTGACACTGAAACTGTACTTATATTGTATATTGACTTACGAACCGGCTGGGCTGTCAATATAGGAAATGCACTTGTATAAATAACAGGTGCATCCGGTCGAGGAATATCAGGATATTATGACCTTGACCGTGGACGGGTTGAATTGAGTGCGAAATGGTGACGCCCACAAAAAGAAGGTGGACGTTGAACTATTATATAACTCAGTGCACAGGAAATTCAATCAGTTTGGAGACCAGGCCAGTTGGAGACAAGATGCGGTAGAGAAAGCCAGCACCCAACAGAGGGAACCCTCAGGCCCCCGATTGAGAGTTGGGGATCAGACCAGTTGGAGAGAAGAGGCTGGATTGAGGAACATGTATCAGAGAGGCTGGGACCCCAGACCTCCAGTTGAGCAGCCCAGGAGAACGGGAAAGAAACGCTGATGGCCATAAGAGTGGGGGTCAATATGTTGCATGTCTGTTCGGTCTCCAACTCCCTTTATTGTGTCATGTTCTGCATGCATATGCATATGAGTATACAATACTTAGGCTAAACTGAATTGTTTGAATTAGAACTGCTTGACTAAATTCAATTGCTTGAAATAGAAATGTTTAGGGAGTTAAACTGTGTACTCATGCTAAACTGAATAGCTTGAAATAGAACTGTTTATTCGTATAAAAATGGATTCGGCATTAAAAAACCTACAAAAGTTGATATGCCATAAAACACAACCAACAACTTTATTATTTTTTTATCCAATACGTTGTAATTTGTATTTTTTTCTATAGAATTTTGATTTCCAAATTTCTTCCCAATATGATAATTTATTTTGATTCATTTAAGTTGTTTCTTTTGATAAGAGATTTACAAGTAATTTAACATCATCAGCAAATTATTCTATTTCTGATTTTATATCCGAGAGGAAGGCCCCGAAACTGCACATTCTCTCCTGATGACCCCAAAACAAACATGGAGTTAAAACTGCTCGTTGGAAATAAGAATGGCTAAAAGGTGCATTTTCTACCCGCTCGCTTTTTGGTGAGTTTCTGTTACTTGGTAAGTAACTTCCTTCTTCTTCATTTGATAAATCATTTATGAATATTAAAACAACAAAGCTCTTAATACTGAACTCTGAGGAACACTGTAATGTATATTTTGTGTTTCAGAATAATTGTTACCTATTTTTACTTTTATAGTTTCCTCTGTCGAAGAATAAAAAAGAACCGTATTTACTATTTTTTAGAAATACCTATTTGGTTACGTTTGGTTGGCTTTTATGGCATATCAAACATTGATGGTTATTTAATGCCAAATCCTCTTTATACATATATATTAAATATATAGGATTTGGTTTGGTTGGGTTTTATGGCATATCAACCATTGTAGGTCATTTAATGCCAAATCCTCTTTATACATATATATTAAATATATAGGATTTGGTTTGGTTGGGTTTTATGGCATATCAACCACTGTAGGTTATTTAATGCCAAATCCTCTTTATACATATATATCAAATATAAATTTCCAACCCTGTTTATACATAAATATTAAATACATTTACGATTTGTGAACATATTTTGTTGATAATATTCTTAAACGATCCAAAGCTCTTTTTTGCACACAGTTAAATGGTTTCAAGTATTGCTATATAACAGTCACTATAAAACATCCGTCATTTGTTTGCACACAGTTTGTTCTATTTGACCCATAGACAAGACCATATCGAGTGCTACCACTCTACGCTAGAGTGGACCTAGGAGCAATGGCTATGAAGGGGAACTCCACATTCCCCAAATCACCAAGGGTGGAGCCTCGCCATCAGATAACTTTATGACATATCTAGGACACTCGTTGGTAGGTGTCTTACCCCTCTGCAGAGATTCAGTCGGTGTATTCTTCAGCCCCAGTCGACTGGGCTGAGAAATACCTGTTTTCATTTTTACTAGTAAATGTTAAAATGAGATATGTTTTTTAAAATCCAAATATATAATATCTGCAATATCCCTATTTCATCAAATTTTTTTTTTTCATAATCCCAAATCAGTTGGTACTGACTTTTCAATCATTTCAAAAATGTTTCATTTCAAGAAATTTCAAACATCATCGTTAATCAATATGCTGCCATCCAGCGTCATAAGTAAAAAGTAATTTTTAGATTTCACGAATATTTGTTGTTTCGTCTCAGCAGTGGAACCTGCTCCACCCGACCCATTTTTCAGCAAAGCACCTGTTCTATTCACTGACCTTTTAGTCATGGACATTTTTTAATTTCGCCCTAAATGTGTCTCATCAAATAATCTACGTTGCCTTTTCAAAACAATCAGACGACGCACGCACGCCTCACCTATTGGATAGGAGCTCCGTATGGAGTAGTGGTTAGTGTGTCAGACTGCAGCATTGTAGGAAGCGAGTTCGAACTCAAGTCGTGCAATTATATTCACTTTCGGACAAATACCCTTGGGAAAGGTATGAACCGCCTTATCCCTGTGTCTATTGATTAAATAGTTCCACAATTGTTCTTCTACAAAGATGGCTTTGGCATTAAATAACCCACAAAGGTTGATATGCTCTTAAACAAACCAAACCAAACCAAACCATCAACTGGACCAGAATCTAAAACGACAATTGAAATTGTTATATTTCTCTGAATGTATGAGATGAGGTTTGGTTATAATTTGTTGTATTATGATTCTTCGGACTATTATCCTCATCTTTATTTATGTCTGTACAACGTTTCGGCCGATGTGCCCTCCGGCCTTCATCAGGTATTTCTTTTCGATCTGCCTGGTGGACACGTAGCGTAGTGGATATAAGCGTTGGGTTTAAACAGTACTAAGTGACAGTTATCTCTCTCTAGGTTCAATCTTGCTTAAGGGTGACAGTAACATAGAATAATAATTAACACAGCTTAACACTTGTACCCAGCTATGAATAGCGGAATGAGAGCAGAGTACCCCTGTGGATTGAATAAAGGGCTGGGTTCGAAGTTCCGTGGCAAATTCCGATCACAACATGAAGGCTCCTGAGTTCAAAAAGAGATACCTGATGAAGGCCAGAGGGCACATCGGCCAAAACGTTGTACAGACATAAATAAAGATGAGGATAATAGTCCGAAGAATTGTAATACTAAAAATTGAAATTATTATTTCAATAACAATGTGATGCTCGTGGTGTAATGGTTATCGTTGCAGGATATGGACACGGCGACCCGAGTTCGAATCCTGGACGTGACTATTTGAATTGGGAAAAGTATGAATCTAACTATTCTCTCTCCAGTAATGGGTAAAATTGTTGAGCTGACTGAGCTCTTTCATCTTAGTATGGCCACCAGTCGAGGAGAAGGAAAACTCTGAATTTCAACCTGATAAACTCCTCTTTAAAAATTAACCTTGTAGAAAGGTTGGATTAGTTCATACAATTTGCAAATTATATTTTCCATTTGAAAGAAAGTATCATCTTCCCCCATTCAAAAAAAAATACCATGGACGCTCCGAAATTAATGCCTTCTATTTATATCTCCAGAAATGTCGACAGATATGTAGAATGCTATGACACTATTAAGATAGAGCAATTAGGAAGTGCCCGTGGTGTAATGGTTATCGTCGTAGGGGATGGACACGGCGACACGAGTTCAAATCCTGGACGAGACTGATTGCATTTCACATATCTCTAATACCCTAGGAAAAGGTATGAATCCAATTATTCTCCCTCCAGCTATGGGTAAAGAGTAGGGCAGACTGGGTTCTTCAGCCTTGTTGCGGCAACTAGTCTAGGAGAAGGAAAACTCTGAATTGAAACCTGTTAAACTCCGCTTAAAAATTGACCTTGTGTCATATCCTGCCCGAGCGGAGGGGTTGATAAATATGATTATATATGATATGAGCAATTTTTCTGTTACAAAATAGAGTTTTTCCATCCGTCTCGTCACTTGGAGGGGCATAGAAAATGTTCACTGTATTTTCTACAGAGAGGAAAGACAAAAAAAATGGGTATGACAGTGAGTTACATCTGGAGCTCAGCGTAGTGTGGAGTCACACTTTCATTATCATTACTCCTGGGTCCACTCTGACCCTGAATGGTAGTACCTGTTAGGGTTTCATTCATGTGCTAAATTGATCTGTGATGATATTTAGAATGATATTGAACTATATTTTCTCTTGATTGAAACGAAGAATGAGACGTTTATAATGAATGTGAATTTCAGTTGTACATTGACTCTAAACGTTGATATTTCAATTTGATATGAATCATCATCATCATCATGTCGTGCCGCCAGCACGGATATCTCTGACCCTCTCTCGCCACTCCTCCCTATCGTTCATCGCTTCTAGCAGGTCTTCAGGGCTACATCCTGTATCCCCGCAGAGCCGCCGTATGTATGTTCGAGCCGGCCGTCCTGCTTTTGTTCGGCCATATGAGGAGGTCCATAGGAGTACATCACTTATGAGCTCGTCCCTGCTTCTCTAGCAGTGTCCTGCATGTCTGGTCCGTCTAACTTAGATAGTTTTCGTGATGGGAGGTAAGTGGTCGTACTGTTGGTACTTTGATGGAGACACAGACTACTTCGACATTGTAGCAGGAGTACTGAAAGGGGACACGCTAGCCCCATACCTGTTTATCATCTGTCTAGACTACGTGCTTAGAAAATCGATTGATAAAATTTAAAAAAAAGGGCTTCGTGCTGACAAAGAAAAGAAGCAGAATGTGCCCCGCGAAAACAATTACCGACGCCGACTACGCCGACGACATAGCGATTCTGGCAAATACACCCGATTAAGCCGAAACACTACTGCATAGCTTGGAACGAGCCGCCGCTGATATTGGCCTCCATGTCAATGCACACAAAACGGAATACATGTGCTTTAATCAAACAGGCGACATTTCCACACTAGACGGAAGCTCCCTGAAACTAGTACACAAGTTAACCTACCTTGGAAGCAGTGTCTCATCAACCGAAAAAAAACATCAACACGCGGTTTCCGAAGGCATGGACAGCTAACGATAGGCTATCGATCATATGGAAGTCAGACCTAACCGATAAAATGAAACGCAGTTTCTTCCAAGCAGTGGTCGTATCGATACTGCTATATGGATGCACTACTTGGACGCTAACTAAACGGCTGGAGAAAAAGATAGACGGCAATTACACAAAAATGCTACGAGCGATATTGAACAAGTCCCGGAGACAACACCGCACAAAACCTTGATATGAATATCTAACTGAAAATATATAATTTGTCGCAAATTATAATTGTTTTACTCCTTTCGAGTAAGTCACACCAGCGTTAGCCGATGGTTTCACACAGGAATTTAAGTGACAACAAGTCTCCTCAAGTTTCCATGACTCATCTCATCTCAGTATTCTAGCCAATCTTAACAATTCTGTTGTTTGGATGGTCTCTATTCTTCCTCTGACACTGGAATCTAAGTGACAGCAAGTCTTCTCTGGTCTCGGGAAATCTTCTAAGTATTCTGTCCAATATTAACAATTCTGTGATGGTCTCCTCTTGTTCTCTTGTGGCAGAACACCCGCCTTCATCAAACACTTGGGGGATTCCGCTTTCAATCTACTAACCATTCTGCTAGGCTGGTTATGTCATCGGATGGCACAATCGATCCGCCTATCTACCCACGTTGTATTTTTTATACATACAGCAGATCAATCGCTAATCGGAGTGGCCAGTCGATGAGTGGACGGATGAGACCACACAATTAAGAAAGTAAAAAAGTCGAACGCCAACAAACAAAGAAAATGGCCTGGCTTTGTAATAATAATATTTAGTTTAGTAAAAAAAATATCATTAAAATGTTACATATATTCACCCTTCCCGGTGGATGGTAGTGATAGAACGGAGAACTAATTCACGACTTAACAGTCAATTTCTCGGCGTTCAGAGTCAGGCAAAAAGCGTATCAAATTATCGTATTATTTTTAGGCTTTTCTCTTCTCGCTTTCTATAGTCTGGTAAAAGGGAATATCAAGTGGGGGGTTTTGTTCGCTTTCCTCAGTCTCTTGCTTCTACCTTCTCTCGATTTCATGATAGTCTGGTACAAGGTGAATTCAAGTAGCGTATTATGCTCGCTTTTCTCGGTCTTTTGCTTATGGCTGCTCTGTGATAGGGAGTCTGGTCAAGACTCTGAGTATTGGGAGTCTCTAAGCCGTTCCACGTTGGTCTCTGTCAAGGAACGAAATCCTCTGCTTACATACATTTGTTCTCTGCTGTGAGGTAATGGTTTCTAAGTTTATTGATAATATCAATTTTCTGGGTTTAACAGAGCCCCCTCCATGCTTTACGATTGATGTGATGCTAGGGGTTGCAGCTCTTTCACCTACTCTTCGCCTCACATAGATCCTCCTATTTGAGCCAAAGATTTCGAACTTTGATTTGTCTGTCCAAAGAACTGGTTTATTGTCTAATCTTTGAGTGCCTTGGCCGACTGGAGCCTTTTGAAATTATTTTTATTTCTCAACATTGGTTTCTTGACATGTATATTGACCTCCGACCAGGCCCAGCTGTCAAAATAGGAAATGCAACTGTGTAAATAACAGGTGCATCCGGTCGAGGAATATCAGAATATAACCTTGACCGTGGACGGGTTGAATGCGTGCGATTTGTGACGCCCACAAGAAGAAGGTGGACGTTGAACAATTATATAACTCGGTGCACAGGAAGTTCAATCAATCGGAGATAAGATGCAGTAGAGAAAATCAGCACCAAGCAGAGTAGGCCCCCAGGTCCCCGGTTAAGCAGCCCGGGAGAATGGGAAAGAAATGCGATTATGGCCATAAGAGTGGGGGTCAATATGTTGCAGTCTTTGTTCGGTCTCCAACTCCCTCTCACACACAACCCTTTCAATAAAGTGAGAGGTACATTTTTCTAAAGAACTGTGTCGCTCGTCTTTATTGTGTCGTCGTTATGATTCTGCATGCATCTACATATGAGTATGCAACAGACAGCCATTCTGCTATATAGGCCAGCTTCACAAAGTCTTCTTTTAACGGTAGATGTTGACGCATTTTTTCACGACATTGGTTCAATTATGCAATGATGTTTGTGGCAGTCATCTTTCTATCTGTACAAGCTGGTGTCTTTGATAAAATTGTCCTCTGCGAAGGTAAAACAGGTCGCATCTCGCAAGCCGTAATTCAACACAATATATTCTAATGTGATTTCAAGTGGTAGTATAATTTAACCTTTGGAAAACGTTTTATTCATGCTCAGTACGAAAGAAGAAAAACGCCTTCACATCAATTTTTCAAAAGCAATCTGGTCGTACTAAGGTCAAAGTTACCGAGGAACACGTGCATTTAATATAAGAAATGAAAAATATTGTGGCACTTAATTTGTTACATTAAAAATAACACTTTTAGGATGAGAAATAAAAAATTTTGTGGAAGCCAAATACTTTTGCCTGGTCATATATATATATATGTATATAAAATTAACTTAAATCGCGAGTCGGAAATCTCCTACTAAAGCTTCACCTTAACGGATCATCAGGAAGTCTAACTCCAACTCCAGGGGTGTGACGGAGTTGGCCTTTTCTTTCTTTTTGTCCTATAATATTTTTTCTTTTTCCCCCGGGCGGTGATTCGAGATATTTTTATCTCTTGTTCCTGGCGGTTTTTTTTCTTTTTTTCTGGTACCGTGAATGCTGGTTGATATTAGATTAGTAAATATATATATATATATATATATATATATATATATATATATATATATATATATATATATATGCATGTTTCATTAAATGATAATGACAAATTTTGACTGTATAATCTAATTAGGATCCTTTCGAGTTTCCGGATAAGTGTCTTGGTTTCAGGATGAATTTACCAAAATTGTCTCGTGCTCTTTCGGACCCTTCATAGGCCATTATTAGGGGTTGCTTGCTTGTGTAAGGAGTGTTGTTTTTATTTTATTTTTTAATGAGTTTTGAAAGTTTTTTTAATTTTTTAAAAGTTTTTATAACATAACAATATGCAAACGAAGAGTTGGATAAAAACTGAGTTGCTGATGAATTTTATAAAAAGAAAGCTATCAACGGAAATAGAATACTATCAAGGAATACGGAATACTAAAAAAAATTTTAAAAAATAAAAATTAAAAAAATACTAAAAGTATTTCAAAACATTGTCGCGATTTTCAAAAAAAACTTTCAAAACTCATTTAAAAAAAAAACAAAAAAAACATTTCCTACACAACCGAGCAACCCCTGATGGTGGCCTAAGAAGGGTCCGAAAGCGCTCGGGACAGTTTTCGTAAATTCATCCACCAATTCCAACCTGAAACCAAGACGCTCATCAGGAAACTTGAAAGGATCCTAATTAGATTATACAGTCAAAATTTGTCTTTATTATTTAATGAAACATGTTTAAATGAACGAATGCTGCCTACCCCCCCATATATATATATATATCATTATCATTATTACTCCTCTAGAGTTTTTCACATCAGTATTAACTGATGGTTTTTCACTGGAGTTTGAGTGACAGCAAGTCTCGTCAAGTCTCCAGGACTCGTCTTAGGATTCTTGCCGTTCTTAGCAATGCTGTCGTTTGGATAGTCTCTACCCGTCCTCCAACTTCTAAGTCCTCCATGCCTTTTAATAATCCTTTAGTTACTGTTGTTATATAGTTATTTACACGTTCATGCAGCATCACAACGACACAACAACAAAGACAGACGCATGAAGGAAAACGCCGGAAGACTTCTTTAACAACATTTTACCTCTCACTTTATTTGTTAGGTTTGCGTTTGAGAGGGTGCTGGAGACTGAACTTAAACTTCATATTTTGACCCCACTGTTATGACCGTCACGTTGTGTCTTTCTTGTTCTCTTAGATGCTCAACCAGAGGTCTTGGGGTCCACTCCATCGGGGCTTTTCCGAGGGCCCCCTCAGTCGGGTGAGGCCTTCCCTATCACATCTGGTCTCTACTGTCTGGAAGTCTGCTGGCAACTGCTTTGGCACTCCAAACTCAACTGAGTTAAATAATAATTCAACGCCCACACGATCGCCTACTGGATCTTTGAAATCGAATGTTTAATCGTCATCAAGCGGAAATAACTGTCATGCAGTTCAGAGGTTACTCTCTTCCGGTGCATCACTGTAGTGGCACAATAGGACCTTCACCTTTTCCCATATCATAAGCCTTAATCCGCCCACGCGATCTCTTTCGATTACTGGCCGTTGGAATGTGTCACTTCCTTCCGGTGTATTACCTTGGAATAGTATTTTTGGGCCGGGTCGAAGGTCAAAATATAACACTGTGCCTAACGCACCAATCACAATTGGCACAATCGTTACTTTCATGTTCCACAGGTTTTTCAATTCTCTAGCAAGGTCGAGGTACTTATCCTTCTTTTCACTTTCCTTCAGTTTTATTCTGTGGTCTGCCGGAACAGCAAAGTCAACAATTTTGCAGATTCTCTTTCTTTTATTATTATTATTATTATTATTATTTCATTCAAGAGCTTTTCACACCAGCGTTAGCAAGAGGTCTGATTGACAGCAAATCTTTCCAGGTCTCCCAGACTCTTCTCAGTAATCTAGTCGATTTTAACAATGCTAAGGCTTGTATGGTCTCGATTCTTTTTGTATTTATTCCGCGGGTGGGGCAGCTCTCTGGCAAGTTATTATTATTATTATTTATTCTACACTTTTGAGAGTTTTCGACAAAAATGCCAGCAGATAGTTTCTCACTGAAGGTAGAGTGATAGCAAGTCTCCTAAAATCTCCAGGACTCTTCACAGTATTCTGGCCGATCTTAATAATGCTGAAGTCTCGATGGTCTCCACTCGTCCTCTTATTTCCAAATCCTCCAGTCCCTGTACCAATCCTTTGGTAATCGTACCAACAGCACGAATTACAATTGGTACCACATTATTATTATTATCATTATTATTATTATTATTATTATTATTTAATTTTCAGCAATATTTTTGGCTTCTTACAATCCTTGTGAAATTGAAAGACGATAAGGTAACCTTGAATATTGAGTTGTAGGAAAATATATTTCAGGGGAGGTAACTTCCTCGTAAATGTTTAAAGGGAAACAACTCTTATTCAAATATTATATTATAAATTTGGTTAGCATTCCTGTAAAACGACAAGTTATTTACATATGGATTTGTAACTCTGCAAAGGACAGTGTAGAATCTTCATCCGAGGAAGCCCCACGGGTATTTTTTAATCAATTTGATAAAATATGTGTCATATTTATATGCAAATCTTCACTTTATAAATAGCAGTTGATAATCTGGTGACTAAACAAGTTAAAACCTTCAAGACGAAACTACTCCAGAAAAATCTATGAATACTTTTAATTAATTACAGCATAAAACAATATGAATATTAAAACAGTTTTTCATTTTGAAAAATAGCAAATTTGATAGTTTCTTTAAAGTGAAATTTAAAAAAAGAACTGCTGAATTAATTAATATATGATTAATTTGATTTTTATCGGCTCATTGGTCCAGTGGGTAGAGTGTTCACTAATGGTCCGGGAGACCTGGGTTCAATATCAGGTCACGTCATACCAAAGACTTTAAAAATGGTACTTGATGCTTCCTTGCTTAACACTCAGCAATATAAGGTACGTATCAAAGGTAAAGTGGAGCAATCGAGGGTAAAGAGTAGTGCCTTCCCCTACACCTCGGTGTAGTAGCTATTGAAAAGGGAGCCTTCGGGTCGCCCTCGACTACGGTCGCCAACTATGTAGACGGACATTTTCATGATTGTCAGAGTGTTCGCCAATGGCCCGGGAGACCACGGTTCAATCCCAGGTCGAGTCATACCAAAGGCTCAAAAAATGGTACTTGATTCCTCCTTGCTTAACACTCAGCTATATAAGGTAAGGATCAAGGGTAAAGTGTAGCAATCCAGGGAAAGGAGTAGCGCCTTCCCCAACACCGTGGTGAAGTAGCTGTCAAAAAGGGAGCCTTCGGGTCACCAACTTTACTTACTTATGTAGACTTATTTTCGTTCCTGTAATGTAAGTTGGCAGACCGTTGTCGAGGGCGACCCGAGGGTTTCCTTTTCAATAGCAACTACACTGAGATGTAAGAGAAGGGCACTCCCCTTTTCTCTGGATATCTCCAATTACCGTTGATACGTACCTTATAATGCTGAGTGTTAAGCAAGCCGGCATCAAGTACCATTTTTAAGTCTTTGGTATGACTCGACCTGAGATTGAACCTCGGTCTTCCAGACCATTGGCGAACACCATTAAGCCAATGGGCTGGTTTTAGATTTTTAATGATACAGGTCCTACACACTGATAATAAGAATTTATTTGTCCTGCTCACCCATACGAAGGCAAATTTGACACCCACTTACCAGTGGGTAAAGACATCTTGTCTTTCATTCTGCGAGAACAGTGTTACAAATATATTAATGATAATATTGCTGCTTAATTAATGAAGACTGCAATAAATAGGTTCCCTGCCTCCAAGTGGATCAATATTTTCTTTAAAGTGTAAAATATAACTTCAGTATACGGCATTTAAGAACAAACGCGAGATTGTCGAATACATTTTTTTAAAAGTATAATTTTCTTTAGAATATGATATAAGAAGGTAAAATGTTATTTTAGGGTTTCATTTGCTTTTATGGCATATCAACCATTGTTGGTTATTTAATGCCAAATCCTCTTTATTCATATAAATTAAATATATATGATTTAATTTTGTTGGCTTTTATGGCATATCAACCATTGTTGGTTATTTAATGCCAAATCCTCTTTATACATATATATTAAATATATATGATTTGATTTTGTTGGCTTTTATGGCATATCAACCATTGTTGGTTATTTAATGCCAAATCCTCTTTATATATTAAATATACATGATTTGGTTTGGTTTGGTTTTATGGCATATCAACCAGTGTAGGTTATTTAATGCCAAATTCTGTTTTTACATATATATTAAATATATATTTTTTATTAACACATTTTCTAGATAACATTTTTGAATGAGCCTGAATGCATTTTTTTTTTTTTTTGCACACAGTTAAATGGTTTCAAGTATTTCTATCTAACATGAATAATTCTATTTACTATTAATCATTTGTTTGCACATAGCAAAATGGTTTCAAGTATTTCTATCTAATAGGAATAATTTTACTTATTATTAATCATTTGTTTGCACACAGTTAAATGATTTCAAGTATTGCTATACTACAGTCAAAATTTAACATCAGTCATTTGTTGGCACACGTTTAAATAGATAGACATGACACGTAAGAAATGGGTTTGATGGTAATTTTATTTTCTAATGAATTTTTAATTTTTTTTTTTTTTTCATACTAGTATTGCTATTGTTTCTTCGCTGTTAAATGGTTTCAATAATTGCTATCTAACACGAATAATTCATTTCAATATTAATCTTCTTTCTTTTTGGGGTACATTGAAATCGTTACAATTTTTTAACACAAATCATTCTATTCAATATTATTCATTAGTTTGCACACAGTTAAATTGTTTCAAGTATTGCTATGTATCACAAACACTTCAATTAAATATCAGTCATTTGTTTACACACACTTGAGTGATCAAACAGTTCTATTTCAAACAATTCAACTTAACACAAGCTATTTATTTACACACAGTTTAAATGTCAAATCGTTCTATTTGACCCATAGATAGGACCCAGTGAGGTGTTACCACTCTAGGTGAGGGTGAACCTGTGAGCAATGACAATGAATTTGGTTTGGTTTGCTTGGGTTTTATGGCATATCAACCTTTGTTGGTTATTTAATGCCAAATCCATTTTTATGCAAATAGTTCTATTTCAAACAATTCAGTTTAGCATTAATATACAGTTTAACTGTCAAAAACATTTCTATTTCAACCTATTCACTTTAGTTAAACAGTTCTGTTTCAAACAATTCAATTTAGCATAAGCACACAGTTTAAATGTCAAAACAGTTCTATTTCAAACAATTCAGTTTAGTGTAAGCATGCAGTTTAAATGTCAAAACAGACCCATCTCAACCAAGACAGTTTAGTTCTATTTGACCCAAAGATAGGATCCTATCAAGTGCAACCACTATGGACCAGAGTGAACCTGGGAGTGATGACAATGAAGGGGTACTCTACATTCCCCAAAGCTCCACGACTAGTGCCTCACTATCAGATGGTTTTGTATCCTATCTAGGACACTTAGTGGGTGGGTTGGGTGTCTTACCCCTCTGCAGAGATGTGGTTGGCATATTTCTGAAGCTCTGGGGAATTATGAGTACCTCTTCATGGCCATTACTCCCAAGTCCACATGGTCTCAGAGTTGTAGTCTATGTCAGGGTCCCATCAATAGGTCAAATAGAATAATTTAATCCTTTTCTCGACTAGAGACCATTTAAATGGGAGCAAACAAATGAGCTGTCATTCACAATGTATTTGTTTACAGGTTACAAATATATATATATATATATATATATATATATATATATATATATATATCTATGTATATATATATATATATATATATATATATATATATATAAATTTTGTACCCTATATATATATATATATATATATATACAGAGAGAGGGAGAGAGGGTACAAAATTTAATTATACTGACAAAAAGACCAAATTTATTCATGGTTAAAAAATAAAAATGAACAACTAACTGGTTTCAGTCCTATCCAATCACAGTTTGAACTAGAACAACGATTAAGACACAAAAAGAGGAAACAGTCTCTGTAATGTTAGGAAAAAATATGACGGGGAGGGGGAAAGTTAAATGGTAATCAAATTAAGATCCAATAAACATTCCCTTTGTTTACAGAGGAATGGTTTATGGGTCAAAATATGAATGGTCTCTAGCACTTTGAGATGGAAATCCAAATGGAACCTGCTTAGAATAATGAACAGGTCCACACTGTCGGACAAGGTGAGATCAAGGTTATTCATCAGATGTTCAGCAATAGAAGACCCGTATGTATTGTTAACATGGTCAGTAGTTTCCTAGCCGTATTTTCGTAGGCACATGTTTAATTCTTGCATCCAATCGTTGATTTGTTCTCCCGATGTATTGCAAACCGCAAACACATCTAAAAGAATATATTAAAGCACTGCTCAAGTGATGGTACGTTGAGGTTTTTCAATTATATATATATATATATATATATATATATATATATATATATATATATATATATATATATATATATATATATACAAGGATCATTAAATAAGTTTCCAGACTTTTTTTCGTATGGGCACTTTTATTGATAGTACACACATGAAACTCGAATCTCCTCCGAAGTAACCCCCTCTGACTGCAATGCACTTGTTGTACCGTTCCAACAACTTCTGGAAGGCCTCATGGAAGTCCTCTTGTGTGAGCGTGTCAATGACCTTCGTCACAGCCTCTTTCATCTCCTCAATTGTCTCATAACGACAGCCTCTAAGCTTAGGGAATAACCAAAAGTCACAGGGAGCAAGGTCTGGACTATACGGAGGGTGAGGAACTGTCTTGATGCCCATCTTGCTCAAATAGTCTGTGACAAGGATGGAGTTGTGGACTGATGCATTGTCCTGGTGGAAATTCCACTCACCAGATTTGAAGACTGCTGGCCTCTTCCGACGGAATCTCTTCCTGAACTCCCTTAAAACCTCAACATAGTAACCCTAACCCTAACCCTTTGGCCAATCAACTCTCGTGTGTTGACTTCCTTACTCATCCCACACCTCTCATCATCCCTCACAGACTCCCTACCTTCCTTGAATCTCTTATGCCACTCAAAAACTGATGCTTGATGGTCGAAAAGCAGTCTGAAGCATTCCATAGGTTTCTGTGGCATTTTTCCAAGTTTAAAACAATTTTATTGCATATCTTTCTTCTAAAGTGTCAAATTGCATTTTTTTAAATCCACCTGCAGTGACAATCAGGTTTTAGTAGGGTGTATTCCAATTGCTGCTGTAGCTGTTCATTTGAAGCTGAAATCATAAAAATTGGTCAGTCATCTCATAAGATGCATAGCAATAACATACTGAATTTTCAAGAGTCTACACAATTCTAAATGTCTGGAAACTTATTGAATCCACCACATAATTGAAAAAAACTCAAGATACCATAATTTGACTGAAATAAATTTATTTCAACAGCCAATTTTTTAAGAGAATCAGCTCCTTTAGATAACAATCATTAAACTCATTTTTAAATGCCGCCATAAAAATAAATTTTAGATTTAAATTCATATGAAAAAGGTTAATGATGAAAAAAATTATGTTCATTACACAAAGTCGTCTCCCTTTAGTCGAGGGCAACCCAAAGACTCCTTTTTCAATAGCTATAACACCGAGGTATAGGAGAGGGCACTACTCCTTTCCCTGGATTGCTCGACTTTACCCTTGATCCTTGCCTTATAATGCTGACTGTTAAGCAAGGCAACATCAAGTACCTTTTTTTGCGACTTTGGTATGACTCAACCTGGGATTGAACCCCAGTCTTCCAGACTATTAGAGCACACTTTACTCACTAAGATGGTATCAGTATTATTATTGGTATTGTTGGTGATGTAATAACGGGAACAATAATCATATCAAAGCCAGAATAGATAAGACGCAACCAAACAATAGATATAGATTATGAGGTGATAGAGAAAAAAAGATCAATCATATAATAAGTGAATAAAGCAAATTTGCACAGTAAGAGTAAAACATGCATGGGTAGGCAAGGGGATCTACTGGGAATTGTGCAAGAAATTGAAATTTGACTTTACAAAAAAATCGTATATGCAAAACTCAGAATCTTTCAAGGAGAATGAGAAGCACAAATTCTTCTAGAATTTTTGTAACATACTCATATGCAGATGCGTGCAGAAACGTATTCAACACAATAAAGATGAGTGGACACAGTTCTTTAGAAAAATATACCTCTCACTTTATTTGAAAGGGTTACGAAAGGTATTATTGTGTGAGAGGTGAGTTGGAGACCGAACAGAATGGCAACATATTGACCCCCACTCTTCTAGCCATAGCAGCATTTCTTTCCCGTTCTCCTGGGCTGCTCAACCGGGGGCCTAAGGGCCCAGCCTCCACTGGGACATGGTTCTCATTCCAACATCTTCTTCTCCAACTGATCTGAACTTCCTGTCGTCGGGGTTATATAATAATTTGACATCCACCTACTTCTTGTGAGCGTCACAATTCGCACTCAATTCAACCCTTCGACAGTCAAGGTTGTCCCCTGATTTCCTCGACCAGATGCACCTGTTATTTACACAGGTGCATTTCTTCTTTTGAGACCTTGGCTGAGGTCAATATGTTACATTTTGAGATACAAATGGGTCACCTAATCTCAACCAGGGCGGTGTCATCGTGGTGTAATGGTTAAAGCAATTACGTTCACTTTCGGGCAAATACCCTTAGGAAAGGTATGAACCCCCTTATCCTCCAAGCTATGGGTTAAATAGTACCACTACTATTCTTTTAGGAGAACGGCTTTGGCATTAAATAACCGACAAAGAGTTGATATGCCATTAAACAAAGAAACCAAACCAAACTAATCTCAACCAGACGATCAGGCTTTGTAATAATCAACAAAAAGAAGAACTTGCCGAATTGTGGACTTTGCCTACCCAGCTGACCACAAGTAAAATCAAATGAAAGCAAAAAGAAAAATACTTTGCTACGGAATTGAAAAAAACTGTGGAACTTGAAAGTGATCCAATTGTAATTGGTACTCTTGGTATGGTCACTAAAGGATTGGTACAGAGACTGGCGGACTTGGAAATAAGAGGACTAGTGAAAACTATCCAGACTACAGCCTTGTTAAGATTGGCAAGAATACTGAGTAGAGTCCACAGGACTTGAGATTTGCTGTCACTCCAATTCCAGTAAAAAACTATCAGCTAACACTGGTGTGAAAAACTCAAAAAGATTAAATAATAATGATAAATGACTCATGAATAATTAGAAATCTTTTTTCCTAAAATAAAATAAGTTAATTTCTTAACAAGATTTTAGTTGCTGAAGGTTTAGTAAGATATGTAAAAATTTTTGATACATAGGATACATGACACCAGACAATGATATTACATCCGTTTTTGATACTAACTTCTTGCCCATTTCTTTTTGTCCCCCTTTTTATTTCATTTTTTTTAACCGAGTAAAAGGCCTTTAAAAAATATCTAAAAAATTTTCTCCATTTCATGATGGCTATCTGTAGAGGCTGATTCCTTATATGGAGTGACCAACTGAAATAAGTTTATAAAAACCAAATAACGGTCTGTTGAGATTTTCAATTCTATGAAAATTTTCACTGTAAAAAATTTTCATTTTGATTATTATACGCTGAGCACTCCTAGAGATTTATAAGAATCCTCTTATATATTCACAAATAGAATCATTCCCAACTCATCTTCTTTATATATATATATATATATATATATATAAGGTTTCATACAATAACTGATGTTTATACAACAGCATTGCTTCTAACAAAGCTTTCATCAGATGATGACTCTGGGTTCAGGTATAGTTTCGGGGCCGAAGCATCATTACCACGAGCCCAGTGCGCCCCAGCAGTATCTCACGACACCACCAGACTTTGTCAGATTATTGTCTCTCTGTGGTATTGCCAGATACACGCTGATGCAGTTAGAGCCTTATCTTGGATCTTTTCCATATATTTCCTCTTGTCTGATAGAGAAAGTCCAAGATTAGTCAAGAAAACGGAGGTTGAGTTGGCAATAAAACCTCTGCATCCGACTTCGATAGGAAATACATTTGTAATCCAGCCATTTCTGACACATTGTTCACGCAGATCTTCATATTTTTCCAACTTACGCTGATGTGCCCAGTCAAAATTTTCTTCATCAGGGACCGTTAACTCAATAACGGAAACTTTTTTTGCTTTAACAGACCAAATGACAATATCTGGACGCTTTGTCGTTAACTCTATTTCAGTTGGAAAAATGTGGATTTTCATATATATATATATATATATATATATATATATAATCCTATAAACAAGATTTGGCATTAAATAATCAAAAAGGGTTGATAAGTCATAAAACACAACCAGTCTACCAACTTGATAAAGTGGCATCGAACACATTTCTAATGCAGAAACTGTTCGTTGTGTTTGTATAAATCTTATAAATCTCCAGAAGTGCTCAGACATGGACATCACACCAGTTTTGGCACAAACTCCCAGCTCATATCTTTTCGTCCCCATCCTCTTTCGTTCTTTCTTTTTTCTTTCTTTATTGTTTTTTTATTTTTTTGAGGAGGAAGAATCCACTGAAAGAATAATTTCATAATTATTATCATTAACAGTCGTAGGA
>OY757932.1:8873163-8918163 GCA_963585895.1 Sepioteuthis lessoniana
TTAACTGTATGGACAAACTCTTATAAAATGAAGAAGGTGGTCCAAAGCAAAGCAAATCCTTTTTACCTTTGTCATGGGTCAATTCACGTTTTGATATTTTTTGTCTTTCACAATCTTGTCATTTTAAAATGCATGAAAGATTTTAATTTTTGTTGGTTGGTTGGTTGGTTGGTTGGGTGGGTTTTATGGCATATCAACCTTTGTAGGTTATTTAATGCCAAATCCATTTTTATGTAAATAATCTGTTCTATTTAAAACAATTCAGTTTAGCATAAGTACACAGTTTAATTGTCAAAAACATTTCTATTTCAAACTATTTAAGCAGTTATATGTAACAATTCAGTTAAGTGTAAATACAGTTTTAATGTCGAAAAACATTTCTATTTCAAATAATTCAGTTAAGCATAAGCACGCAGTTTAAATGTAAGTACGGTTTAATTGTCAAAAACATTTCTATTTCAAGCTATTCAGTTTATTCAGACAATTCAGTTTCGCATTAGTATGCTGTTAGTTCTATTTAACCCATAGATAGGGCCCTATCAGGTGCTACCATTCAGGGCAAGAATGGACATGGGAGCAATGGCAATAAAGGAGTACTCTGCATTCCATAAAGCTCCAGCACTGCTGGAACCTCACCATCAGATTGTTTAGTGTCATTACCAGGACACTCGTTGGGGTGGGGTCTTACTCCTCTACAGAAGTGCAGACAGTGTATTCTACAGTCCCAGCCGACTGGGTAATTTAATTTTTGTAAAATCACTGCTGTATATTATCTATGCTATAAATGCAAAAAGATTATTACTGTAATTCCAAGTTGCAGTTGAACCATGAAAAAGGATGTAAAAAATGCTAATACTTTTGGAATTTATTACAGTTTGAAAACCAAAGTTAAAGTAAGGTTGGAATAATCTGGAAATTTCGTGTTTGGTGAAAAAAAGAAAAGGAAAAGAAAAGGAAACAAAATAAATGAATGACCCTCCCCTCTTTCCCCTCCAAAAAAAGCGCTAGGAAACACGTGTATATCTGTATAAAAGACGAAAGATTTATAACCTCAAGACGACAGTAGAATGGGCGGACTCTCATAAAATGAAGAAGGCAGCCCAAAGCAATGCAAATCTTTTCTACCTTTGTCACTAGTCAATTTACAGTTGGTTATTCTATCTTTTTCCTATGTTGTCATTTTAAAATACATGAAAGATTTTATTATGTATAAAATCACTGCCATATATTATCTGTGCTTGAAATGCAAAAAGACTAATATTGTAATTCAGAGTTGCAGTTGAACCATGAAAAAGGAGGTAAAAGATGCAAATACTTTTGGAATTTATTACAGTTTGAAAACCAAAGAATAAGGTTGGAATAATCTGGGAATTTCGTGTTAAATGATGAAACAGAGGGAAAAAAAGAAAGGGAAAGGATAAATGAATGACCTCCGACCCCGCCTTCCAAAAAATGCTAGAAAACATTAGTATATCTGTATGAAAGGCGAAAGATTTAGAACACCCAGACGACAGTAGAATGGACGAACTCTCATAAAATGAAGAAGGCAGCCCAAAGCAAAGTGTAAAATCACAGCTGTATATTATCTGTGCCTTAAATCCAAAAAGATTATTACTGTAATTCCAAGTTGCAGTTGAACCACAAAAATTTTGAAAATTCAAGTTAGCTTAAAAATAGAATACTTCTAAGGAAACAATGAACCATAAATTAAGGACCCTCAGATGAATTTTTTTTTTAAATAACGGGACTTTTACTTTTCTAAGTTAAACCTTAATACAGCCAGTGGGTGGGGGAGGATTTTTTGTTGAAAGCCAGGGGAAGCAGCATGATAGAGATAAGAGCGGACAAACCCAATGACGGATCAACGCCCTGCCAAACCAGGTTCTCGGCATATGAATCCCACGGGACAACGGCCAGCGTCAAATAGTTCGATCGGGGAACTACTGTTATTCACCTATTTGGGTGGCTTCTATAGATGAAAATAAAAACACAGCCATCGAATGATTACCTTGACCCACACTCAAACCACCTATCCAAACTGCATCGCCCTTCGCACGTCCTGCTGAGGTTGGAGTCCGGGCCCCAATGTCGAAAAATCAGCTACAGAGCTCAAACTAAAACAAAAGAATCTAAAATACAAAAGCACAATACAAATAGCGACATTCAACGTTAGAACCTTGAACAGAATAAGTCAACAATAGGAGCTGACAGCTTCTGCGATAGATCATAACATTTAAACCACATGTCCTAACCGCATCGCCCCTCGCGCGGGTAACAAAGGGGCGTGTCCTGCTGAGGTTGGAGCTCTGGCCTCAGTGTTCGAAAAATAAGCTATAGAACTCAAACAAAAACAAAAATTACTTAAATGTAAAAGCACAATACAAATAGCGACATTCAACGTTAGAACCTTGAACAGAATAAGTCAACTAGCGGGGCTGACAGCTTCTGCGATAGATCATAACATAGATATAGATATGCGTACAATAACACTGATACATTCATAGCGAAGATATAAAATACCTCGATACCTGCAAAGGATGGACGTTTGTCTCTTCATCTGCATGGAAAAACTCTGTCAACACCGCGATAGCGGGTGTAGGTATGCTTTTCGGTCCAAAATCACGAAATAGCATCAAGAAAATACAACCGAGGATAATGGTAGCTATATTTAATGGCAACCCCAGGGCAACAAGCATCTCCTGCTACAGCCCTAACAATGTTAGTGATGAAACGGACCTTATCGCCTTCTATAATTGAGCTATCTTCCCTTGTTCGTAGTATCCCGAAACACAACATTCTAATGATCAGTGAAGACATGAATGCCCAAATAGATAAAAACGTATCACGATACCTGCAATGGATGGACATTTGTCTCGGCATCTGCATGGAAAAAACTCTGTCAACACTGCGAAGATATAAAATACCTCGATACCGGTAACTGATGGACGTGTGTCTCGGCATCTGCATGGAAAAACTCTGTCAACACCGCAATAGGAGGTGTATGTATAGTTATAGGACCACGGGCCCTAAAATCACTAAATAGCATCGAGAAAATACAGCCAAGGATCATGGCAGCTAAGTTTAATGGCAACCCCAGCGCAACAATCATCTTCTGCTACACCCCTACCAATATTTGTGAAGAAACGGACTTCATTGCCATCAGTAACGAGCTATCTTCCCTTGTTCGCAGCATCCCGAAACACAACGTTCTCATCATCGGTGGAGACATTAATGCCCCAATTGGTAAAAATGTAAACCACAAATTCAGCTTCCTGTTGTGGCCCCGGAAAAGGGTCACTATTGAAAACGCAAACACCGATATTAGATAACAGATTATATTACACAAGATAGAGTTACATAGAAAAGGTAAGAAGTCTCGTACTGTTCGGATAACACCGATATTGATCTGCCTCTGGTAAAGAAATCTCTCAGTACTAATAACGGTGAGAAGAGTCCATTATGCTGAGATGGGTAAGGCTCCCACAACACTTACACAACTAGTCAAACAGAAATGGGGAACATCTAACAAATTTCCCGCTCGAAAATAGATTAACTTGCCTTACTACTAAATTTCAGAAGAGAAAGGGAAAACAATGGACCTACACCTACGCAAATAATACGAAATCACAGATCGACTACGTCTTTATAAATTAGAATTGGAATGATAGCGCATTGAATTGCAAGGCATATTCCTCTTTCGAGGGTGTGTTCTCCAATCACCGAATTGTCACGGCAAAGATACGACTGAGCCTACGAAGGAATGCAGCCCCAACAACAACAACAACAACTGTAAACTATGACTACTCCCTGCTTAACAACAAGGTTATTAGAGATAAATATGCGTTAACACTAAGAAACAAATTCGATGCACTTCAGGAGATATCAGAAACACCTACTCCGAATGACGAATATGAGAACTTCGTCAATGCCCACTTAGAAGCGGCAGCAAAATGCATACCAACTAAAAAAAAAAAGCTAAATATAGAGTCCCATGGGAGACATTAGCGGTTAGAAAAAAGTTTGCAGATGTAAAAACCGCTTCCAAATGCAATAGGAGGAACCCAACTAATATCAATGCTCAGAAACTTAAGAAGGCCCAAAATGAATTAACTAACGTATACCTAAAAGAACAAACAGAATACATTCAAAATCAGATCAAGATTTGAAACTCGGTTGAAGATAGACAATCTTGGATAGCATGGCAGACGGCAAACAAAGTGAGCAGAAGGAAGAGTGTTATATTTTGACCTTTGACCCGGCCAAAAATGCCATTCCAAGGTGATGCACCGGAAGGAAGTGACACATTCTAATGGCAGTTATGAGAGGAAATCGCGTGGGCGGAAATTGGCTGATGAAATGGGACGAGGTAAAAAATTCCCATGGTACACTCATAGACTGATGCACCGGAAGAGAGTGACCTGTGAACTGCATGACAGTTATTTCCGCTTGAAGACGATCAAACATGCGATTTCAAAGATCGAGTAGGCGATCGAGTGGGCGTTGAACTATTAGATAACTCAGTCAAGACCACAGTTGAGTTGAGTTGAGTTCCAGTTCCAGTTGGAGAAGGTGTGGTAGGGAAAGCCACACCAGGCCGAAGGGGCTTGGGGCCCTGATGAATTGAGGTCCAGAGAAGATGCTGATAAGATGCAGTAAAGAAAGCCAGCACCCAGCAGAGTGGACCCCAGGGCCTCTGGTTGAGCATCAGGAGAATGAGAAAGACACAACGTTGACGGCCATAAGAGTTGGGGTCAAAATATTACAGTTCCTGTTCGGTCTCCAACTCTCTCTCACACACAAACCTTGAGTAACCCTTTTCGAACCCTTGCAATAAAGTGAGAGGTAAATATTTTGTTAAAGAATTCTTCGCTCGTCTTTCTTCTTCGTTGTGTTGTTATGATTATGAGAATATAACAAGAGCACTGCAAAAGCTAAACTGAAAGCTACCAGCCAAGAAGAAAGAATACACCTGTGGAAACATTTCGAGAATTTACTCGGAAAACCTTCGAAAGATACGCATGAATCAATCACGAAAATTATTAGTAATCAACAAGACATTAAACTAGGACAGTTTACGCAAGAAGAACTCGACTCAGTAGTAAGAAAAATTAAAGATAAGAAAGCAGCAGGGCTTGATGTAATACCCCCAGAAGTACGGAAGACCAGGGAATTCGACGATATGCTGTTCCAACACTGTAATGCTGTATATAACCAGAACACAATAGACAGATGGACAAGGGATGCATCTTTCTTTCCCAAAGAAGAGTGACCATGGAATAGCCAAGAAGTACCGAGGTATAACCCTTACATCTATAGCATCAAAGATCTACAATGTTACGCATAGAACCGAAAATTAAGAAAATACTTAGGAAGAACCAAAATGGCTTTCGGAGAAATCGATCCTCGACATCGCAAATTTTGACAACCCGTCAAATTCTAGAAGGTGTCCGTGCAAAGATACTTTAGGCAACAATATTATTCGTCGACTTCTCCAAGGCCTTTGACTCCATACACGGTGGGAAGATGGAGCAAATACTTCTCGCCCACGGCTTCCCCAAAGAAATCGTAGCAGCCATAATAATTCTATATAAAAACACGAAAGTAAAAGTCCGCTCCTCGAATGGAGATACAGACTACTTCAACATTGTAGCAGGTGTGCTACAAGGAGACACATTAGCCCCATACCTGTTTATCATCTGCCTAGACTACGTGCTTAGAACGTCTATAGATTTAATGAAAGAAAACGGTTTCAAGCTGGCAAAGGAAAGAAGCAGAAGATACCCCGCCAAACTATTACGGACGTGGACTACGCCGATGACATAACCCTTCTGGCAAATCCACCCGCCCCAGCCGAAACCCTACTACATAGTCTGGAATAAGAAGCTGGTGGCATAAGCCTCCATGTCAACGCAGACAAAACAGTATACATGTGTTTTAATCAAACAGGTGATATCTCCCCACTAAAGATTGGGCCTTTGAAACTAGTAGACAAGTTCACCTACCAAGGAAGCAGTGTCTCATTAACCGAGAAAGACATCAACACGCGACTAGCAAAGGCATGCACAACTTTCAATAAGCTGTCGGTCATATGGAAGTCAGACCTGACTGATGAAATAAAATGCAGTTTTTTCCAAGCAGCGGTCGTATCGATACTGCTATATGGATGCACTACAAGGACGCTAACTAAACGGCTGGAGAAAAAGCTTGACGGCAACTACACAACTATGCTGCAAGCAATATTGAACAAGTGCTGGAAGCAACACCCTACAAAGCAGCAGCTATTCGGCCACCTACCACCCATCACGAAAAATATCAAAGTTAGACGAACCAGACATGTGAGACACAGTTGGAGAAGTAAGGACGAACTCATAAGCGATATACTCCAGTGGACCCCTTATCATTGACGAGCAAAGGCAGGACGACCAGCTGGAACCTATATTCAACAGCTCTGTGCCGATACAGGATCTAGCCTTGAAACCCTTTCGGAAGTGATGGACGATAGAGACTTGTGGCGAAAGAGGTTCAGAGAGATCCTTGCTGCAAGCACGACATGATGATGATGATATTTAACTGTGTGTTTAAACTGTGTATTAATGTTAAACTGAATTGTTTGAAATAGAACTGTTTTGGCATTTAAACTATGCGTAAACAAAAAACTGTATATATTTAAGAAAAAGTTTGCGGCCGCAGTCGATGGCAACTGAAAGGTAACCTTTCAAAAGTTATTACACCGAGATGTAGAGAACGGTGCCACTCCTTTCCCTGGATTGCTCCACTTTACCCTTGATCCGTACCTCATAATGCTGAGTGTTAAGCAAGGCGTCATCAAGTACCATTTTTTGAGTTTTTGGCATGACTCGACCTGGGATTGATCCCCGATCTCTCAAACCATTGGCGAACACTCGATTCATTATGCCAATAAACTGAATTGTTTGAACCTTTTATCAAAACGACTAAATTTGCTGGTAAATGACCCCAAAAGGGTTGATACGTCGTTAAACAAAACCAACCAACCAACCAATCTGAAATATGAAAAAAAAAGGCTAGCAAACCGGTTTCATGCCTCATTCGTCAGAGTTACAACCGAGGGAATTCTACAATCAAAAAAAGAAAGAAAACTATATGGAAGGAGTGGAAAACGATGATAGAAAAGGGTGAAAAAGAGAGAAAAAAGATAAGATATACAAGGATCATTCAATAAGTTTCCAGACTTTTTTCGGATGGCCACTTTTATTGATAGTACACACGTGAAACTCTAGTCCCCCTTCCAAGTAATCCCCTCCGGCTGCAATGCATTTGTTGTACCGTTCCAACAACTTCTAGAAGGCCCCATCGAAGTCCTCTTGTGTGAGCGTGTCAGTGACTTTCGTCACAGCCTCTTTTATCTCCTCAATTGTCTCATAACGACAGTCTCTGAGCTTAGGGAATAACCAAAAGTCACAGGGAGCAAGGTCTGGCCTGTAGGGAGGCTGACGAACTGTCTTGATGCCAATCTTGGTCAAATAGTCTGTGACAAGGATGGAGTTGTGGACTGGAGTATTGTCTTGGTGGAAATGCCACTGATCTGATTTGAAAAGTGCTGGCCTCTTCCTGAACTCCCTTAAAACCTCAACATAGTAACCCTAACCTTAACCCTTTGGCCAATCAACTTTGGAGTATTAACTTCCTTACTCGTCCCACACCTCTCATCATCCGTCACAGACTCCCTGTCTTATATGAATCTCTTATGCCACTCCAAAACCGATGCTCGATTCATGCAAGATAGTCGAAAAGCAGTCTGAAGCATTCCATACGTTTCTGTGGCATTTTTTCCAGGTTTAAAATAGGATTTTATTCCAGATCGTTCTTCTAAAGTGTCAGATTGCATTTTTGAAATTCAGCAGCTGTGACAATCAGGCTTTAGTAGGGTGTATTCCAATTGCTGCTGTAGCTGTTCATTTGTACCTGAAATCATAATAATTAGTTAGTCATCTCATAAGATGTATAGCAATAACACACTGAATTTCCAAAAGTCTACGACAATTTTAAATGCCTATACAAAAAAGTCTGGAAACTTATTGAATGCACCACGTATATATATATATATATATATGTGTGTGTGTGTGTGTGTGTGTGTGTGTGTGTGTGTGTGATTTGTTTATTTGCCAACGCGTTTCGTCTTCAATCTTTCTTTTATGCAAAGATATTTTATCAAAATTATGTTAGAATGAGAAATAAATATGATAGATAAATTTTGATTCAATAGGAAGTCTTCATCAGCGCTCGTAGATCTTGCTATGAGAAAAAACCGGAGTAATACTGGTTAATATGATCAAATTGTGTCCTGTCATGCGATGGGATTTTTTTTTTGAAAAGTAGATTGCGTTTTATAGTTTGGGAAACAGTTTTCCGACGTTTTATTGCTTTAAATGTTTAGAGAAAGGTGAACTAGTCTTTAGTGTGAATTTTGGATTCTTTTAGTATTATTTTTCCGAAATATGGTGATATTTTGAGAAAATCTTGTCGTTGTGATACTGTGAGGAGGTGTGGGTGGAGTGTTCGCCAATGATCCGGGAGATTGGGGTTCAATCCCAGGTTGCGTCTTACCAAAGACTTTTAAAATGGTACTTGATACCTCCTTGCTTAACACTCAGCATTATAAGGTACGTATCGAGGGTAAAGCGGAGCAATCCAGAGAAAGGAGTAGCGCCCTCCCCTACACCTCGGTGCAGTAGCTATTGAAAAGGAAGCCTTCTGGTCGCCCTCGACTACGTTCGCCAACTTTTAATTTTTGTCATAATTGAAAGTAAATATGATAGAATTTTGAAAGTCAAAAAGGTAGTTATTTAAAACATTATTAGAAATTAAACCAGTTTTAGAGTTTATGTTGCCTGTTTTAAAGTCTGTTGTTTTATGTTCATAGGTTCTTTTGTTTAAATTTCTGCTTGTTTCTCCTATGTAAAATTTATTGCAATTTTGGCTGCGGATTTTGTAAAACACCTGGGTTGGATGGGGAATCTGTGTTTTTGGAATTGTTCTTTACTATTTGTTTTATTGTTTTTGCGTGAAGTGGTTTTATGCCAAAGTAATTTAAGTTTTTTCAATGAGGTTAGTAGTGGGGTTTTGGGGTAATATTATGTCTTTTTAAAGCGTTGGTATTTAAGCTAGGTTTATTTTTATTCATACTGTTTATTGATATTTATGGCTTTTGATTTGGCACAGGGAATGAAAGATTCGTGATTTTGTAGTTTGGAAGAAAGAGTTTTTGATTAGTTAAAATTCTTAGTTTAGAAATTTGGGGGAACAGATCCTTAGTGCTCCCGTTTTGATAAAAATATATGTTGTCATTTTTGTTTTTTATCTTGTGGTAAACTTTGAATTCTAATCCATTGTTGCTGTTTATTAGTAAGAACTGCGTTTCATTTTATCGGTCAGGTCTGATTTCCATATGATCGATTGTCTATCGATAGCTGTCCATGCCTTCGTTAGCCGCGTGTCGATGTCCTTTTCGGTTGATGAGACGCTGCTTCCTAGGTGGGTGAATTTGTCTACTAGTTTCAGAAGGGTTCCGTCTAGTGTGGAGATGTCGCCTGTTTGATTATTGCACATATATTCCCTTTTGTGTGCATTGACATGGAGGCCAATGCCTGCGGCGGCTTGTTCCAAACTATGCAGTAGTGGCCGATAAAATGAAACGCAGTTTCTTCCAGGCTGCGGTCGTATCGATACTGCTGTATGGATGCACTACTTGAACGCTAACTAAACGGCTGAAGAAGAAGATAGACGGCAATTACACAAGAATGCTGCGAGCAATATTGAACAAGTCCTGGCGGCAACACCCCTCGAGGCACCAACTATACGGCCACCTGCCTCCCATCACGAAAACCATCCAAGTTAGACAAACCAAACATGCAGGACACTGCTGGAGAAGCAAAGACGAGCTCATAAGTGATGTACTCCTATGGACCCCCACATATGGCCGGGCAAAAGCAGGACGACCAGCTCGAACGTACATTCAGCAGCTATGTGAGGATACGGGATGTAGCCCTGAAGACCTGCCAGAGGCGATGAACGATAGGGAGAAGTGGCGAGAGAGGGTCAAGGAAATCCGTGCTAGCAGCACGACATGACCATGATGATGATGATGATTAGTAAGATGTCAAGGAAAGGTAAGAAATCATTTTTCTCAGGTTCGTATGGGAAATTAATGCTTGGTTCAACTTGGTTGGGTTTGGAATAATTGGAGGATTATCATGTTCTTTGGGATAAATGATAAAAACCTCGTCGATGTATCTAAAGTATTGGATATCATTAGATAAGATGTATTTGAAAGGTTGGGATTCCAGAAATTCTAAATAGAGGCAAGCGAGAACACCACTTAAAGGAGATCCCATGGGAAGGCTAAATTTTTGTCGGTAGTAAATATTATTATATTTGAAAAAGAAATGGTTGTTCCATAACTTAATTATTTTAATGCGTTTAGAGACAGATTATGGGAGAGGTTTTTGATTTTTTCAGTTGGAGGATACATTTTTTAACGAGTATGTTTTCATACAAGGATTAAATGTCAAGACTAACAATGAGATTTTTTTCCATATTTGTGTTTCTTATTTTGTTGAGGAGGTCGCCAGAATTTTTTTAATGTGAAGGGTTAATTGTGTCCAATAGAAGTGTTGATATTTTGGTCATGTGTTTTGCAATGTTATGGGGAAGCGTGCTTATACCAGAGATTATTGAGCGTAAAGAGATGTTGCTTTTGTATGAATTAGGGAGTCCGTAGATTGTAGAGATATTTGGGGGATAATTTAAGAATTTGGACCATAATTTGTTTTCGTTTGAGATTACTTTTTATAGGATTTGTTAAAGATATCTGTTTTTAATAATGTTATTAAAGGAGGTTGGGGTGTCGGTGTTTTGGTCGTTAAGCAGGTTCATTAGCTTTTTTGTCTTTTTTTTTTTTTTTTTTTTTTTTTTTTTTTTTGTTAATCTACGATGTCTACGATGGCAATACCTCCACCTTTGTCAAGGGATGTTATACTGATGTTTTTGTTCTTTACTAGGTTTGTGAGGGCCGTTATGTATCTTCTTAGTAGATTTTGTGTGGGTGAGTGGTGGTTTGTGGTGGATGCAATTAAGCCTTGTATGAATCCTCTGCTGAAATCTGAGTTTGTGTGTCTGTAGTTTTTGTTTACGAAGTCAAGTAGTTCATGTTTTTTTTTTGCGTAATCCTGTTGCAAATTTTTGTCTAAATTTTAGGGCTTCTGATTCATATTGTTTTAAAGGTGTTATTCAAAAGCTTAGAATGAGATTGGTATATCCAATATCACTCCATCTACTGTTCCTGCATAGAGATAGTAATTTGTTTTCTTAGTTTGGATATGTGTATGTTGTTTATGTGTGAAATATCCTTTCTCAGTTTTTCGGCTGTCCAACAAAGCTGTTTACAAAATCCACTGCCTAAATTGCAATAAATTTTAGATAAGAGAAACAAGCAGAAATTTAAACAAAAGAATCTATGAACC
The DNA here is from genome assembly GCA_963585895.1 of Sepioteuthis lessoniana. Taxonomy (NCBI): domain Eukaryota; kingdom Metazoa; phylum Mollusca; class Cephalopoda; order Myopsida; family Loliginidae; genus Sepioteuthis; species Sepioteuthis lessoniana. The sequence continues at coordinate 8,884,665 of OY757932.1, forward strand.
TGTAAGAATTCTATTGTTGTATTTTGACCTTCGACCCGGCCAAAAATGCCATTCCAAGGTGATACACCGGAAGGAAGTGAAACATTCTAATGGCAGTTATGAGAGGAAATCGCGTGGGCGGGAACTGGCTGATGAAATGGGACGAGGTAAAAAAATTCCCATGGTACACTCATAGACTGACGCACCGGAAGAGAGTGACCTGTGAACTGTATGACAGTTATTTCCGCTTGATGACGATCAAACATGCGATTTCAAAGATCGAGTGGGTGATCGAGTGGGCGTTGAACTATTAGATAACTCAGTCAAGACAGAAGTCAAGACAGTTGCAGTTACAGTTGGAGACGGAGTTATAGACGAGATGTGGTAGGGAAAGCCACACCCGGCCGAGGGGGCCCTCGGGAACCCCGCTGAAGTTTGGGGACCAGAGAAGTTGCTGATAAGATGCAGTAAAGAAAGCCAGCACCCAGCAGAGTAGACCCCAGGGCTTCCGGTTGAGCAGCCCTGGAGAACGAGAAAGACACAACGTTGACGGCCATAAGAGTGGGGGTCAAAATATTGTAGTTTATGCTCGGTCTCCAGCTCCCTCTCACACGCAAACCTTGAATAACCTTTTCGAACCCTTACAATAAAGTGAGAGGTACATATATTTTGTTAAAGAAGTCTTCCTTCGTCTGTTTTATTATTGTGTCGTTATGATGCTGTAGATGACGATATAAAACTATCGTAAGACTCAATAGTAATGAGTCAGTACTCACATGCGTAATCCTTAATTACGAATTGAAATGAGATTATATGAACATTGGGACGTTCTACTATTCGAAGGTGGCCAAGTCCATTCCCTGAACAGGGATTAGTTGTTGGCCCAGTGAGTGGGCATATTAGTGCTTCAGGCATGTTTCAGGTGTTACGGGTTCGGTATTGAATTACCGCCAGTTCTACTTTTTGTCTGCTTGCCGGATGCGAGCTGGAGCCATTGAGTCGGTAAGTGTTGTTATTCTTGTTTATTCTGCGCGTTAGAGCAGTGACTTATACAAAACCTAAAAAAAGGCTTGAAAACTGGTAACACAACAAACTCTTTAGTTTCTCGTAATGTTTTAACTAACTGCACTTTCGATTTTCAAAATTCTGCCATATTAGCTTCCATTCATGACAAAATAAAAGAAGAATTATTGAAGCATGTTCCATAGCACACCACAACACAATACCACAACGACAAGGTTTTCTTAAAATAACACCATCTTTAGGGAAAATAATACTAAAAAAATTCAATATTCATTTTAAAGATTAGTTCCCCTTTCCTCTAAACATTTTAAGCAATAAAACGTCACAAATCCGTTTCTCAAACTATAAAACGCCATTTACTTTTCAAAAAAATTTCATCGCATGACATGAAGCAATTTGAACAAATCAACCAAAATTACTCCGTTTTTTATTTGTTTTCTTTTTTTTTTTTTTTCACGTAGCAAAATCAACAAGCGCTGATGAAGACTTCCTATTGAATCAAAATTTATCGATCATAATTATTTCTCATTCTAATATAACTTTGATAAAATATTTTTGCATTCAAAAAGAAAATTGAAGTCGAAACGCGTTGTAAATAAACAAATTATCAAACATACATCTTTCTTCTGTTTTGCCTTTTCTATGTACATTCGATCAGATTCAACTCATTTCTTCTCAACATGTATATATATGTATATATAAGTGTATGAGCATGTGTGTGTGGAGGAGAGAGAGAGAGAGAGAGAGGGGGGTAGAGAGCAGGGAGGGAGAAGAGAGTTACTGTATTGAAAAGTAGAGCCTGTAAAATCAGATATATATGTTTCACTAAAGTTAAATCTTTTTGGTAATAAATTGATTTTTATTCACCTGATGCTAGACCACTAGCGAGACAGTTTGATTTTACAAACCTTCTTCTTCTTCTTTGATGATAGAATTATTTTGAAAATATCGATAAAAATTAAGCAATTTAAACGTCCTGAGAGGAAAAGTTTTTGATTTTTCAAGAAAGTTTTGTTCGTTGACCACTGAATTCTTTTTTTTTTAATTCTTTTTTATTCATTTATTTATTTATTTATTTTGAAAATTCATCAAATTCCCAGTTTATTTGCCTCACAAGTCAAACATATTTCTTGTTATCAACTAAACTGCTTGATTGGGCGATTAGGTTGAAAGAATTATATTTCTTAAGTCAAAAGCAGATATCAAATATGACTTTAATGATTGGTACATTGTTAATAAATGAAATAATTGATTTCATAACAAGGCTCTCGATCATATGGAAATCAGACCTGACCGATAAAATGAAACGCAGTTTCTTCCAGGCTGCGGTCGTATCGATACTGCTGTATGGATGCACCACTTAGACGCTAACTAAACGGCTGGAGAATAAGCTAGACGGCAATTACACAAGAATGTTGCGATCAATATTGAACAAGTCCTGGCGGCAACACCCGACAAGGCACCAGCTATACGGCCACCTGCCTCCCATCACGAAAACTATCCACGGTAGACGAACTAGACATGCAGGACACTGCTGGAGAAACAAGGACGAGCTCATCAGTGGTGTACTCCTATGGACCCCCGCATATGGCCAAGCAAAAGCAGGACGACCAGCTCGAATATACATACAGCAACTATGTGAAGATACGGGATGTAGCCCTGAAGACCTGCCAGAAGCGATGAATGATAGGGAGAAGTTGTGAGAGAGGGTAAGGGATATTCGTGCTAGCAGCACGACATGATGATATATATATATATATATATAAAGATATTTTGGGCCCTACAAAATTTAATTAACGCAATAAAAAAGCCAAATTTCTATTCTTGATGGAAATTAAAACCTAAAAATCGAAAAAAACGTGACATGCTTGTTGACCGGTTTCTTCCTCGCTCAACGGAGCTAAATCGAGGAAAATATCGTACAAAATAGTATCTAAAAGAAAAACCAACAAAATATGGAATTATTTGTGATGGGAAAAAAGAAAATTATTTCATTGGAAACTATATCGAAATAATTTTAAGTCTTAGCAGACCGTCTCTCTTTGTTTACAGAGAGACGATCGACCGGACAAAATAGGATTTATTACCAATACATTTGAGTTAAATGCAGAGTGTGATTTATTCAGTATAGAGAAGAAGTCACACTAAAATTCACAGCCCAGTCATGATTATTTATAAGATGTCCTTTATATATATATATATATATATATATATATATTCGACTACAGTCGCCAACTTTACCATATGCGTATATATATATATATATATATATATATGTGTGTGTGTACGCATATGGTAAAGTTGGCGACTCTAGTCGAGGGTGACCCGAAGGCTCCCTTTTCAATAGCTACTACACCAAGGTGTAAAAGAGAGCGCTACTCCTTTCCCTCTTTACCCATGATCCTTATCTTATAATGCTGAGTGTTAAGCAAGGTAACATCAAGTACCATATATATATATATATGTATATATATATATATATATATATATATATAGTTTTTAAAAAATACCCTGTTTATCTTTATGATTAATGATTCTTTTCAAGATAAAAGACTTTTTTTCCACCAAAAAGAAAAAACTTAAGAAAAGAAAAACAATTAATCTTAAATTTTAATTACTTTTTTTAAAAATAGATTGTTAATTTTCTGATGACAATTATTTTAACATACTCAGAATTTACTAAGCTCTGATTAGTCTTACACACAATAGTCGAATTGTTTACAATACCTGCTTTTAAGTAATCACCCATCTAAATACTGAAAATGTTTAAAGTTGCTTAACTTTGGATCCAATACTTTAAGCTTGACTTGAACGTTAATTCACTTAATGAATATATAGAATTGTTATTACCATAAGATTCTTCTATCCAATCTTGGTGAAGGCCAAAGAAAACTTCTTCTGAAAATAATAAAGTCTGATGCAGCGCTCACAAGATTACTCAAGCCTAATGCAGATATTAAAAATAAGAAAAAAGAAAAACTCATGTCACGAGTCTTCATTATTATGAAGTGTATGGTAAAGAGTTTAAGAGAAAAATTAGAACTTTCATTTTGTCTAAGGACAAGACCCAAGTCGATCTCCCAAAAAGAAATCAGCAATATTTTGGGGAGTTGTTTTCAAACATCTAATGGAATAATCCAGTTGTAATTTTGTCCTGTCAGCGGGGTTCAAAATACGCAGACTATATTCTCTATAGAGGAGTTGGACCTCCAAACCCCAAATAAGGGGGCTCCTGAGTATAACAATAAACCGGATCTTCTGGTTGCCATTACTCCCAGTTCCACTCTAACCCAGAGTGGTAATACCAGTTAGGGTCGAATCTATGGGTCAAACAGATCTGTTTAAAAATTATTCGTATTTAATAAGAATACTTGAAACATAATAAAAGTAAATTATTTGTATTAAGAATAATTATTTGAAGCTCTAATTGTTTACTAAGAATTATTAGTGTGATCATTCTAACGCTAAATATTCTGGAAATGGGTGATCATTCTAACGTTTACAATTCCGGAAATGGGTGATCATTCTAACGTTTACAATTCCGGAAATGGGTGATCATTCTAACGTTTACAATTCCGGAAATGGGTGATCATTCTAACGTTTACAATTCTGGAAATGGGTGATCATTCTAACGTTTACAATTCCGGAAATGGGTGATCATTCTAACGTTTACAATTCCGGAAATGGGTGATCATTCTAACGCTAACAATTCCGGAAATGACTGGTGATTCTACATTGAATTAAAATGTGGAAAAGTGAATCTCTTCATAAAATATAGCATGATTGTTTTCATTTTGTGATTGGGGGGGGTCGAAAAATAAATAATTATGTTAAGTTTATAGAGCTTTTACAAATGTCTTTTTTTTTGTGTGTGTGTGTGTGTTATGTGGAAGCATTGGGATTTTTAGACTTACTTTTTCTTCTAAACTACTGTTAGGCCTCTAAGAATTTTAAACTTTTATAAAAGATTCAAAAACCTTTTGTCGTGTTCGCTGACATTTGGACAGAGTCATATATTCAATTTGGGTTTATAGTAAGCGTGTCTTTACATTTAAAACGCACAGTTTAAGCATTATTTTACAAACAAAAATACAGCATAACATTTTGTAAAATTCAGCATTTTAAATAATTAGGACTTAAAGACATACTGACCAATATTGAAACATTTTTTCCTCTGTTGACACGTAAGTTCAAATCATTCTTCTTCCTTTTAGCGTTTATTTACTACTGAATTTTAGGTATGTTTGGAGACGGTCTACTGTTCGAGACAGGGGTGGGGGAGGGATACTTATTTAATCATTTTTTTTCTTTCTTTCTCTTTTTTTTTTGGGGTGGGGTTCCTGTGGTAGCTTTAGGCTTTTACTTTTTCTTCTAAACTACTGTTAGGCCTCTAAGAATTTTAAACTTTTATAAAAGATAGAAGAAAAACTAAAAAGCCTAGGAAAATGTCCCAATACCGCAAAAAAAAAATTTTTTTCAGTACCAGTGAAAGTCTGACAAAAGTACCTGAATCTTGGACTTTAACTAAGTTAAAACTTAAATCAAAATTACCCTTCCCCACCTTTTTTATACGTACAAAAGGGAAGCAACATGATGTACGTAAAGGTATTTGAATAAACCCATGGACGACCAAACTCAATTCCATAAACGGGTCCTGGACGTGAATTTGACGACTTTACGCTCAGGATCGTTAGTTCGATCGGGGAACTACTGCTGCTCCTCTATAAGAGTGGCTTCTATAGAAGAGAATAAAACAGCCATCGAAAGATAACCATGACCCACACTCAAACCACATACACAAACAGCATCGCTCTTCACGCGGGTAAAAAAGGGGCGCGTCCTGCTGAGGTTGGAGCCCTGGCCTCAGTGTTCGAAAAATCAGCTACAGAGCTTAAACGACAAAAACTACTAAAATGCAAGCAAACACTACAAATAGCGACATTTAACGTAAGAACCTTAAATAGAATATGACAACTACCCAAGCTAATCGCATCGGCCGTAGAACATAAGATTGACATAATATGCATACAAGAACACAGATACACGCACACCGAAGAGATCAAATATCACGAAACTGGCAATGGATGGTCGCTCGTCACTGTATCGGCATGGAAAAACTCTGTCAACGCCGCAGTAGGAGGGGTAGGATTGCTTATAGGACCTAGAGCATTAAAAACGCTAAATAGCATTGAGAAAATACAACCTAGAATGATGGCAGCTACATTTAACGGAAACCCCAGAGCAACAATCATCTCATGCTACAGCCCTACCAATGTTAGCGAAGAAACTGAACTAGTCACCTTCTACGATGAGTTATCCTCATTAGTGCGTAGCATCCCGAAACGCAACATGTTAGTGTCACGTGATATCCCACTGAGACGATGGAAGTGGGATGACTGCTATCCTCTCGTTTGAATTAACAGTAGCAAGCCCTCAGAGAATGACCGTTAGGGCATGATGGTAAATTGGGGCAACCTGTCTGTACTCAGTAACCTGACTAGGATGACATCTAGTAGCCCTAACAAAATCGCTTGACCAGGATGTAGGAAGGTAGAAGCGAAACGATTGGCTGGGACCCTAAAACGGAAGTGGGGACTCCCTCCCGTCAGCGGAAATAGAAACGAGAAAAGCCAGTTGTTTGGCAGGGTTCGTAGGGGAGAGAACCAAAAGCCAAGTACTCCGGGTGAAGAAGACGAAAAAATATCTGCGAGACACGAAGAAGCCATTTTCTTCAAGCCAGTATTAAAAATAGCATAAAGTCTATTAGCCCGTAAAAGAAGAAAGATTCTTCAGTGGAACCCCGTCGAAAAATAAGATAAGTAACTTTGGGACTGTTTCTCCTTATACCCAAATTTTGTATACTCTCTCTCTCTCTCTCTCTCTCTCTCAATTTGGAGAAACACGAAAGAACAGAAAAGAAGAAAGACATTTATGTTCATGGACTGTTCAATAATTGTATATTTGACACTTTGAAGGTGTATATCATTGTAGTAAAAGATTCATGTATTTTAATGTTACCACGTGGTCTACGTTGTTATTTGTGGCGTCTGCTACGAATTTGTTACTTCATGCTTCCTTTTCAGCTTTTGTTCGCCTTATGTTATCTTGCTTAAAATTGTCCTATAAATTCCTTTAAAATATCACACGGGAAACCGGAGTTGCCGACTACTACAATATAATATTATTACGTCTCAACCTAGAGGTCCATATCTTCCATTGTCTAGGGGAGGAAGGAAAGCGACCTGGTGGGTGTGTGGATAGTGTGAAATTTGGAACCCCTTGCCAGTCTAGCCCTAAATTAATCCCTCACATAATATGCCAGTTCTTATATGCCTGAGAGAAAAACACTGAACGAGGACTTATTCTAGAAGGGATCAAGTGCCAACCTGCCCCGTCTTCACACGTGCAAAAATAAAGTCCCGTTTTGGGATTTTAGTCAATTTGCCGTCACATTAGTCATTGGCGGAGACATGAATGCCTAAATCGGGAAAAACGGAAACAACAAATACAGCCTCCACAACACGTCAAATAGGAATGGGCAACATCTAACAGATTTCATGATAGAAAATAGATTAGCATGCCTCAATACAAACTACCAAAAAAAGGGAGGGCAAACTATGGACATACACGTACGCGAACAATACTAAAGTTCAGATAGACTACGTCCTTATAAACAAGAAATGGAAAAATAGTGCAATGAATTGCGAGGCATACTCCTCTTTCGAGGGTGTGTCCACCGATCACCGTATAGTCACGGCGAAAATACGGTTAAGCCTACGAAAAAACGCCAAACGAACAGCGACCACCAAACACTATGACTGGGCCCTTTTGAACAACAGAGATATAAGAGATAAATACGTATTAGAATTAAGAAACAGATTCGAAACACTACAAGAAAAGACGGAAAAAGTACACCAAACGACGAATATGAAAATTTCGTCAATGCGCACCTCGAGGCAGCAGCGAAATGCATTCCAACCAAACTCAAAACGAAATATAGAGTCCCATGGGAAACTTTAGCGGTGAGAGAAAAACGTGCACTATTGAAAACTGCCTCAAAAAATATCGAAAAAACCCAACAAACACAAATGCCTTAAAACTAAAAACGGCACAATATCAATTAGCAGGCATATATATAAAGGAACAGACAGAATACATTCAAAATCAGATAGATAAGATTAGAGACTCGGTGGAAGATGGATAATCTAGAATAGCCTGGCAAACAATAAACGGAGTGAGTAGAAGAAAGAACACAGCCAAAGCAAAACTTAAAGCAGCAAACCAACAAGAAAGAATAAAACAGTGGAAACAGCACTTCGAAAACCTACTAGGAAACCCACCGAAAATAACACATGAACCAATCACCAGAATAATTAGTAAACAATTAGACATTAAACTAGGACCGTTCACACAAGAAGAACTCGACTCGGTTCTCAGAAAAATTAAAAATAGGAAAGCTGCAGAGCTGGACGAAATTCCCCCAGAAGTATGGAAGACCAGACAATTCGACGACATACTGCTCCGACACTGCAACGCAGTATACGATCAAAATCCGATAGATAGATGGATGAAGGGATGCATACTCCCCTTCCCTAAAAAGGGGGACCTCGGATTTACCAAAAACTACCGAGGCATAACACTTACATCCATAGCAGCCAAAATCTACAATGCCCTACTACGAAACCGCATAGAACCCAAAATCGACAACATACTTAGGAAAAACCAAAATGGCTTCCGAAGAAATAGATCCACGACCTCACAAATATTAACCATCCGTAGAATCCTTGAAGATGTACGGGCAAAAAACCTACAAGCGACATTAATATTTGTCGACTTTACCAAGGCCTTCGATTCCATTCACAGAGGAAAGATGGAACAAATCCTACTAGCGTACGGCATACCTAAAGAAACAGTAGTAGCAATAACGATTCTCTATAGAAACACCAAAGTAAAAGACACGGAATACTTCGACATTGTAGCAGGAGTACGACAAGGAGACACGCTGGCTCCGTACCTCTTTATCATTTGTCTAGACTACGTACTTAGAACATCGATTGACAAAATCAGAGAGAATGGCTTCGAGCTGACGAAGAAAAGAAGCAGAAGGTACCCCGCAAAAACAATTACCGACGCCGACTACGCCAATGACATAGCGATACTGGCAAATACACCCGACCAAGCCGAAACACTACTGCATAGTTTGGAACGAGCAGCCGCAGGCATAGGCCTCTATGTTGATGCACACAAAACGGAATATATGTGCTATAATCAAAAGGGGGACATCTCCACTCTAGACGGAACCCCTCTTAAACTAGTAGACAAATTCACTGTACGGCCACCTGCCTCCTATCACGAAAGCTATTCAAGTTAGACGAACCAGACATGCAGGACACAGCTGGAGAAGCAGGGACGAACTCATAAGTGATTTACTCTTATGGACCCCCACTCATGGCCGTGCAAAAGCTGGACGACCAGCACGAACATACATTCAGCAGCTATGTGAGGATACGGGATGTTGTCCTGAAGACCTGCCTTGGGCGATGAACGATAGGGAGGAATGGAGAGAGAGGGTCAGGGATATCCGTGCTACCAGCACGACATGATGATGATGATGTTAAGTTTGAGGGTCTAATTGGTTCAGATCACACACACGAATACACACACACTCACACACACACAAACACTCACAACACACACACACACACACACACACACATGAACACTCACAAGACACACACACACACACATGAACACTCACAATACCCCCCCACACACAAACACACATGAACACTCACAACACACACACACACACACACACGAACACTCTCAACACACACACACACACACATGAACACTCACAAGACACACACACACACACACACACACAAGACTCTCTCACACACACACACACACATGAACACTCACACATACACACACACATGAACACTCACAACACACACACACACATGAATACTCACAACACACACACACACACATGAACACTCACAACACACACACACACGGACGCACACACAAATACTTGAAAAATTTATTCCTTAATGAAGTTGTCTTCTTGTGATATTGTTTCTTCTCCCTGAGAAGGTGATTGACAATTTTGTATGGCAGAAGAAAGACAAAAAAGGAGAGAGATTTATTTTGTATCATGGACGATTTTTATATACATGGAATTTTACAAAACACAATTGCTTTAAGTATAAAAGTTGAAAGATTTGTCAAAGTTTTAGGTACCTCTCCCAAAGGTTTGAACACGAAACAGTTGCTTTTGCAAGGATAATAAAGAAAAGATAAAAACGAATTTAAGTCGAAACAAAAAAGGAAATGATGCAGAGAGTATAGAATATTTACCAACCACTCAAAGATTCAGGGAAGGTGGATGTGGCACAGGATTTATTGTTGGTCCTCTTATGTGTATGTTTGTGTAGAGAGAAAAAATGTTCTGCGTATTCTCTTGGGATGCCTAAGACATTAGAGGCTGACCCAGGTGTATATCCATTAAGAGCATTGGAGAGGTACACTTTTGTTGTAAGAATAGGTGTATTCTTTACAAACTGTGAGAAATAAGTAATGTTGGCTACCTTAGTCGAGGGTGACCCGATGGACCCCTCTTCAATAGCTATCACACCAAGGTGTAGGGGAAGGCGCTGCTCCATTCCCTGGATTATTCTACTTCCACCTTGATCCTTACCTTATAATGTTGAGTGTTAAGCAAGGCGGAATCAAGTACCATTTTTTGAGTCTTCGGTATGACAAGACCTGGGATTGAACTCCGGTCTCCCGGATCATTGACGAACACTTTACTGATTAGACCAATGGTCCGTAATAAGTTGTTTAAAACCTTTAAATTTGATTGGTTTGCTTTGCTTAATGGCATATCAACCTTTGTAAGTTATTTAATGCCAAATCTATTCTCGTAGAAGAACAGTAATGGTACTATTTAACCCATAGCTGGGAGGATAGGGGGGTTCATACCTTTCCCAAGGGTATTTGACCGAAAGTGAACGTAATAGCGCGACTGGAGTACGAACTCGCGTACTACGATTCCGCAGTCTATCGCTTTAACCATTACATCACGAGGACACCCCCTTTAAATTTGAATTCCTATAAACGTTATGAGAAAAAGTATTTCGCTAAATATCAATACCATGGGTTCCTCCTCTGAAACTTCTCCACATATGGCGACAGATGACTCAAACTTCTGACTCAAGCAACTCCAGTTCCAAGCCAAAAGCGAGGAGTAGTAAAATTTCCGGCTCCTTGGGATAATGGATAGTGTTCGCTCAGGAGAGCGGAGTTCAATCTCAGGTCGAGTCATACAAAAGACTAAAAAGATGGTACTTGATGCCTTCTTGCTTAACACTCAGCGTTATAAGGTATAGATCTAGGGTAAGTGGAGCAATCAAGAAAAAAGAATAGTGACCTCGCCTATACCTCGGTGAAGTAGCTATAGTAAAAGGAGCCCTCGGGTCGCCCTCGACTACAGTCTGATGACTTATTTACTTAACCTATATATATATATATATATATATGTTAATTCAATTAATATATATATATATATATATATATATCAGGGGCGGAGACGGGACTAGTGCTACTCGTACCCGGCACGACCAATAACTCGGTCAATGTTATTCAAAATGGATTAAAAATCATCCATTAATTTCAGCAAACATACTTAGTCTGATCTCAATTAAATTACGTATCTATTCAAGTTTCGATAACTAAGTAGCCAAAAGTTCATAAATATATCTGGGAATAATACAACGATGCTGTTTGGAACGGATGGTCTTTGTCCGGCCACCGTCAGATTCATTGAACATTCCATAAAATCGGCTATAATGTTGAACGCGCAATCCGTGCCCAGCACTGGACCCTTATAATAACAGTAATGTTAGAGAAATACACTGTTGGCTGTAGCCAATAGCAAGAGCAACCCTCACTCTGTGCTCAAAAATCTTAGCACATTTTGACTGCTGATTGCTGACAGCTGTCTTGGGAAGAGGGAGAGGGACAGAGAGAGAGAGAGAGGGATAGCAGATTATAGCCGTCGCCGACGTCATCATCATCGCTATGGTAAATGTTGGTTAAACGGCGTGTTTTAATTCGTTTTTTCACTAACAGATCTCTATTTCTTTAATGAATGTTGCATATATTACATTCTGTAACTAAAATTTGTTTATTTGAATACATTTTCAACAAATAATCTTTATTTTAAGCGAAATTGAAACTACTAGCTGTGTCTGTGTATATTGTCATCAGTTTCTTTATTCTAATAAACATATTTTTCTCGTCATAGTAATGAACATCTTCTTTTTTCTTCTATACTTTTGAAAGGAAAAAAAATTATCTTATCTACTGTATTAACAAGACTACAAATTATATAGTATCTTGATTGTTTACAAAAAAAAACACCATGCAAGGTACGTTTGTCAATCTGTGCTATACAATGGAGAATCACGCAATAACAACTATGATGACTTACTTTGGGTCCACGGACCACGGGTTGGGAACTGAAGTGGACAGAGGGCGGTGGGGGGCACGAGTAGCAAAAATAGGCTAGAGTCGCCACTGATATATATATATATATATATATATATATACGTATCAGCTTAGGTAACTCAGTCGGTGTTTTTTCTTTTGACTAGACTCGTGCGGACCGATTGTTTTCAAGCAGTAAGGATGTTTTTAGTCTTTTCTTTTTTTTATTGAATTTTTTCCCAGATATCAGTTCGCGTAATATATTTTTTATTTACAAATTGTATCATCTGTTTTTCACGTCACGAGAGAATAGAAATAGGTTTTAAAATACGAAATCATCATCATCTCATATTGTCATTCTATCACCTGATCCTCTCTCACCACCCTTCCCAATCGTTCATTGCTTCCCGAAGGTCCTCTGGGCTACACCACGTATCCTCACAGAGCTGCTGTATGTAGGTTCGAGCTGGTCACCCTGCTTTTGCTCGGTCATGTGAAGGGGTCCATAGGAGTTCATCACTTATCAGCTCGTCTCTACTTCTCCAGCAGTGTCCTGCATGTCTGGTTCATCTAACTTTGATAGTTTTCGTGATGGGTGGTAGGTGGCCGTATAACTGCTGCTTTGTGGGGTATTGCTTCCAGGACTTGTTCAATATTGCTCGCAGCATTCTTGTGTAGTTGCCGTCAAGCTTTTTCTCCAGCCGTTTAGTTAGCGTCCATGTAGTGCATCCATATAGCAGAATCGATACGACCACTGCCTGGAAGAAACTGCGTTTCATTTTATCGGTCAGGTCTGATTTCCATACGACCGATAGCCTATTGATAGCTATCCATGCCTTTGTTAGTCCCGTGTCGATGTCTGTCTCGGTCGATGAGACACTGCTTCCTAGGTAGGAGAACTTGTCTACTCGTTTCAGAGAGCAACCGTTTAGTGTGGAAATATATATATATATATATATATATATATATATATAAGTTTAAAAGAAGTACAATTACCGTTCGATTGAAAGCTGAAATTTATATCATCAGTTCAAAAACTAAATGGCCCAGTCGGCTGGGGGGGGGCTGTAGAATACGCCGACTATATCACTGCAGAGGGGCAAAACTCCCCCAACCAGTCTCCTAGATATGATACTAAACAATCTGAGAATGAGGCTCAAGTAATGCTGGAGGTTTGGGGAATGCGGAGTATTCCTTTATTGCCATCGCTCCCAGGTCAACTCTGGCCCGGAGTGGTAGCACCTGATAGGGTCCTATCTATGGGTCAAATAGAACTCAACTGTATACTTATGCTAAACTGAATTGCTTGTTATTATGTATACAAATGGATTTTGCATTAGATAACCTACAATAGTTGATATGCCATAAAACCGAACCAAACCAAACCAAAGCAAAAACTAAAAAAGCAATGTTACCCGGATCAAATTAAATTGTACTCAATACAAAGAATATCGTAGAACCAATATGAGAATATTTTTAAAAAAGAAAGAAAAAGAAACTCACAACCTCAATTTTAAAAATCTCTCGGTCAAATATTGGTGATAATCACCGATTACCAACTACGCGGACGAAGTATGATTATTTCATTTGACCAATATCTAAACTTTTTGATCAATCAGAAGGACTATTCAAATTATATTGTTGCTGTAGTGGTAAACTTTATGTGGGCTTTGTATAAGGTTTTGCTATAACTACCCTTATCCGTGTGTACGAGACGAGTTCACTTCAATGACATGTGCTTCTTTTTCTTCTAATATATATATATATATATATATATACAGGTGTTTCCATAAAATATATTCACAATTTAACCCGTGACAATGTTTTAAAAATTGCTTATTCCAATTACACTCAACACTAATAATTCTTTTAAAAATATAACTGAATTATTTGAAATGGAACTGTTTTTGACATTGAAACTGTACTTACACTGAATTGAATTGTTTAATATAGAACTGTTTTGGCATTTAACTGTGTGTAAACAAAATCTATACTTGTACTAAACTGAATTAGCAGAATTATAACTGTTTGAATAAGCTGAATAGCTTGAAATTGAGATGTTTTTGACAATTAAACTGTATTCTGATGCTAAACTGAATAGTTTGAAATAAAACTAACCATTTGCATAAAAAATGAATTTGGCGTCAAATAACATACAAAGGTTGATATACTATAAAATCCAACCAACCAACCAACATCATTTTAAACGTGTTTTGTATATATATATATTAATATGTATATATATGTATTTATACACATACACACACAGAAAGAGAGAGAGAGAGAGAGAGAGAGACACACACACACACACATATATGTATATAGATAGATATACTGAGTTTCCATCCCATCCTGAAGCGTCTCACCTGTCTAGCCACACCGAAGAGTTGTGACACAACGAAACAGTCTGTCAGAACGAAAGGAATAATTCTTTTAAAAAATATATAAATCTCTTTGTGGACCTATACAATTTGAAATTTTTTTTTTTTCTCTCGTTGGACCAACAAAATTTTTACATATATATGTATATATAGGGTGTCCCAATAGATGTATATTCAATTTGATCTGTGACTATATTTTTAAAAAAATCTTAGTGCATTTACATCCAACACTAATAATCCACACCCTGCTGTTAACCCCCGATAAGTTTACCTGGTGTTTAACTGTAACATACGGGTTCTCAGAGGTCCTGTAATTGTAATTGTGTCTATCAATTGATCCATTTTTAATAGCATAAAACCAGCAACGATTAATGAAATGAGAACAGCAATTGAAAGTGAAAGTAACCAAATATCAATTGAAATCATTTGCAATTCTGTTCTGGATTATAGGCAGCAACTTAAATATCCATTTGAGTAACTGCGATAATTCAGTGATATTTGCAATTTCGTTTGTTCATGTTATCAGCAGGGTCTAAACCAGAACGATCAACAGTTCCATCATTTACAATACTATAAAATATATTCTATTTGTTGTTGGTTCAGTCGGCTGGGGCTGTAGAATACACTGACTGCATCTTTGCAGAAGGGTAAGACTCCCTTAACGAGTGTCCTGTGGCCCAGTCGGCTGGGGCTATAGAATACACCGACAGCATCTTTGCAGAGGGATAAACCCACCCCAATGAGAAGCCCCGTCGGCTGCGGCTATGGAATACACCGACTGTATCTCTGCAGAGGGGTCAGACCCTCACCCAATGCGTGTCCTGGATATGACACTAAACAATCTGATCGTGACGTTCCACAAATGCTGGAGTTTGGAGACGGTGAGTACCTCTTTATTGCCATCGCTCCCAGGCCAACTCTGTTCCGGAGTGGTAGCACCTGATAGGGTCCTGTCTATGGGTCAAATAGAACTAAACAGCATACTTATGCTAAACTGAATTGTTTGAAATTGAACTATTTTTTCATAGAAAAATGGATTTGATATTAAATAACCTACAATAGTTGGTATGCCGTAAAACCAAACGAAACGAAACCAAACCAAACCAATCTACTTGTCTTCTTTAATGTGGATTATAAAAGATCTTAATAAACACTGTATTTAATATAAACCAAATTGTGTCTACAATATATATATATATATATATATATACATGCTCCCCTACCCCCGTAGGGTTGAGCTCACTAGCGAATAAAGTAATCGTGTTGCCATTAGCGTTTATGCAAGGCTCTTCATATATGAATTGAGCTCTCGGTAGCCGTTAAGCGGATGTATGTAAACAATAGTAATTGTGATTCATAACCGTTTAAAATTTACTTCGCTGCTACTGGTTCCCTCGTGGCTGAGGGGTAGAGTCTTGGATTGACGTTTTTGAGTCAACCGGGTTTCGATCCCAGCTACGGGAAGCTAGTATGTCTAGCCACACTGATGAGTTCTGATAGAACGAAACAGATCTGTCTGTGGATGACTATATATATATCGGTGTTGGTATTCAAATGAAGCCACGAAAATAGATAAATTTTATCATGAAAGTAAATATTTTGCTATTTGGCGTCAAGTTGAATCCCGTGACATAGTATGTCAGTTACATAATAGTCACGTGAGGTAACGAATACATTAAGTATATATATATATATATATATATATATATATATATATATATATTCAGTTAAATTTTGCAAATTTCAGACGTATCGATCCTCATCCACCGAAAGATTGGTAATGTGAAAGTTATTAGTTTTAACGAGATTTTATAGTTATTCACATTTATAGTTGAATATATATATATATATATATATATATATATATATATAGTTCAAGGATAATCTGGTACTAAACAGTTACTCAACTGAATCGTTTAGAAGTAGATTATAATGGTAAGAGATTTTTAAAAAAGGATTAAGAAAATTAGTTCATTTAAACATTTTTAGAATATACGAGGATCATTAAATAAGTTTCCAGGCTTTTTTCGTATGGGCACTTTTATTGAGAGTACACACATGAAACTCTAGTCCCCTTCGAAGTAATTTCCTCCGACAGCAATGCACTTGTTGTACCGTTCCAACAACTTCAGGAAGGCTCCATGGAAGTCCTCTTGTGTGTCATCTTCAATGACCTTCGTCACAGACTCTTTCATCTCCTCAATTGTCTCATAACGACAGCCTCTGAGCTTAGGGAATATCCAAAAGTCACAGGGAGCAAGCTCTGGACAATAGGGAGGGCGAGGAACTGTCTTGATGCCCATCTTAGCCAAATAATCTGTGACAAGGATGGAGTTGTGGACTGGTGCGTTGTCCTCGTGGAAATACCACTGACCCGATTTGAAGAGTGCTGGCCTCTTCCGACGGAATAACTCCCCTAAAACCTCAACATAGTAACCCTAACCCGAACCCTTTAGCCAATCAACACTGGTGTATGGACTTCCTTACTCCTCCCACACCTCTCATCATCCCTCACAGACTCCCTACCTTCCTTGAATCTCTTATGCCACTCAAAAACTGATGCTCGATTCATGTAAGATGCTCCAAAAGCAGTCTGAAGCATTCCATACGTTTTTGTGGCATTTTTTCCAAGTTAAAAATAGAATTTTATTGCATATCGTTCTTCTAATGAGTCCTCACATCCAGATTGCATTTTTGAAATTCACCAGCTGTAACAATCAGGCTTTAGTATGGTGTATTCCAATTGCTGCTGTAGCTGTTCATTTGAAGCAGAAATCATAAAACTTGGTCAGTCATCTCATAAGATGTATAGCAATAACATACTGAATTTTCAAGAGTCTACGACAATTTTAAATGCCTGTACAAAAATGTCTGGAAGCTTATTGAATGCACCACGTATCTCAAAAAGGTTTCACCACACAGAAATGTCATATCTAATAAAATAAATTGACAAAATTAATTTTAGTCTTTGTTCTTGTACAATATACAAAAATGAATTTTAAAGTTTTATATTTAAAAAATTCATTCTTTTTTGCTGGATCAATGTTCCGTCCCGGATGTAAAAATCCCTTAAATAGGCAATAACTTCACAAAACGTTTGATTTTTTTTAATCCCTCAGAATATTTGGACTATTGACCTAGTCTTCAATGTTATACTCACAATGTTTCGGCCGATATGTCCCTCGGCCTTCTTCAGGCGTATCATGTTCAAGTCGGGAACCTGCACAGAAGCTCGAATATCAAGCAGCGGTCGTGTCCATTCTACTATATGGATACACCATGTGGACGCTGACTAAGCATATAGAAAAAAAAGCTTGACGGTAATTCCACAAGAATGCTACGATCTATATTGAACAAATCTTTGAAGCAAATCCCACGAAACAGCAGCAGTACGGCCACCTACCTCCTATCTCAAAAACCCATCAGAATTTGACGAACAAGACATGTGGGACACTGCCGAAGATGTAAGGACGTTGTCTTATGGACCCCTTCACACGGAAGAGTTAGTGTTGTACGACCAGATAGAACTTTATCTGCAACAGCTCTGTACGGGCACAGGATGTAGTCTAGAAGACATTCCGGAAGTGATAGATGATAGAGAGAGAGTTAGGGAAATCCGTGCTAGCAGCACGACATGATAATCATTCTAAGTGATAAAAATCATTAACCTTCATATCAGAAATATACACAAATAAATGTCCGTTACCAGAACTGCGCAGTTTACCACTGTAAAGCTCATTCAAAGGCCCACTGAATTGTCCTAATATTGAATAATCCTAGAACTGAATTGTCTCGATGTCTATATAAGTCAGGGGCAGACAAATCAAGAAGACCCAAACACAGGTTCTTCCAGCCTCAGCTTCAATGGATTGACCACAATGTCCTCATCGGTGTGTTAAGAATCTTTCTGAAGCTGTTTTACGGAGAATTTGTTTGCAGCAATCTTGACTGGGGCACGTCCAAGGAATAGGGGATTGAGAGAGCCTCAAAGTCAATCTGAAATTGGCAAGTCTCCACCAGCAGCAATCTTGAAGCTTCTGTCTTAAACAAATCATCTGGCACCAATGTAATTAGGATGGCAACATTTATATTTGGGTCCAACTGCAGACAGCATCTCCCTTTTGAAAGAATGATGTCATAGAACGGTGTCTGCTCCTGTCCTGAAAACTGCTGTGGCTTGCCCCCTCCCCAACTACCAACTGCAAACCTATGAATGCATTGGACTTACGTTTTTTAACCATGTGTGTGCCCACTGACGATAGATGCACTAGTTATTGTCTTCCTCGGTTCCTGGGAGACAACCATAGTTCTGGAATATATTTTTCGCAGAGGTCAACAATTACTCGTGTGTACGTCGAGTCCAATAGTATTTTCTTTTGGGCCGAAAAATGAAGTCTTTAGAATTTGACCTAAACACAAGTAAATACAGTATAATTTTTTAAATTTAATTCTAAACTGAAATAATTCTGAACGTTAATTTTTGAATTTTCCCATCAAGTAGAAAGAAAAACTTAGAGAAAGGGGGAAGACACTGTCAATCAATTTCCATTGACCCCTGAGAGATGCCATACAAGGGAATTCCTCTGCCTGCCGCCCTGGTGAACTAAAAGAAAGGTATAAGGATTTTCAACAACTTTGTTCAAATTTAATACAATCTTAAATTTATCAATGATTATATATATATATATATATATTAGCATAATAGGTAATGTGTTTGTCAATGTTTCGAGAGACCGTGGTTTAATTCCAAGACGAGTCATACAAAAAACTAAAAAAAATGGTACTTGATGCCTCCTTGCCTAACTCAGAATTATAAGGTGTGTATCAAGGGTAAGTAAAGCAATTCTGGGAAAAGAGTGGCGCCTTCCCCAATAGCTCAGTGTATTAGCTTTTGAAAAGGACGCCTTCGGCGGGTCGTCCTCGACTGGTACACTCTAACCAATATTTTAATGGGCCGGTATATATATATATATATATATATATGTGTGTATAAAAGTAAAGTTGGCGACCGTAGTCGAGAGCGACTCAAAAGCTCCCTTTTCATTAGCTACTACATCGAGGTGTAGGGGAGGGCGCTACTTCTTTCCCTGGATTGCTCCACTTTACCCTTGATCCGTACCTTATAATGCTGGGTGTGAAGTAAGGAAACATCAAGTACCATTTTTTGAGTCTTTAGTATGACGAACAGGGATTGAATTCCTGGTCTCCCAGGAACATTGGCGAACGCTCTACCCACTAGATCAATATATATATATATATATATACTGCTAAGGGATGTTTTGTTGAACATGATAGAATAAATTTTATCAATATTTTTTAATTGTAGTTTCTCAAATTGTCTTGTTTTTTTCCGTATTTCAGGGTCAAGTTCGTGTAAAAATTGTCCCATGACGACCCCTGAAGATGGCCAGAGTATGGTTAAAAGTGCTTGTGAAAAAAAGTAAGAGACACCAACTTGACCCTGAAATACGGAAAAAACAAGACAATTCGAGAAACTAGAATCAAAAACTATGAATAAAATGTGTTCCATCATTTTCAACTAACAAGAAGTGTTTTCCATAACTTGCTGCCAAACTATACAATATATATAGTAGGTATCATACAATAACTGATGTTTATACAACAGCATTGCTTCTAACAAGGCCTTCATCAGATGATGACTCTGGGTTCAGGCATGGTTTCGGGGCCGAAGCATCATTACCACGAGCCCAGTGCGCCCCAGCAGTATCTCACGACACCACCAGACTTTGTCAGATTATTGTCGCTCTATGGGATTGCCAGATCACGCTGATGCAGTTAGAGCCTTATCTTGGATCTTTTCCGTGTATTTCCTCTTGTCTGATAGAGAAAGTCCAAGATTAGTCAAGAAAACGGAGGTTGAGTTGGCAATAAAACCTCTGCATCCGACTTCGATAGGAAATACATTTGTAATCCAGCCATTTCTGACACATTGTTCACGCAGAACCTCATATTTTTCCAACTTACGCTGATGTGCCCAGTCGAAATTTTCTTCATAAGGGACCGTTAACTCAATAACGAAAACTTTTTTTGCTTTAACGGACCAAATGACCCTTTGTCGTTAACGCTATTCTTGTAGGAAATATGAAGTTATGTTTTATATATATATATAGATATATATTAGACCTTACTATTTAAGAGTCGGGTATTTATGCTGCATCACAGAAGGGTATAAACTTGAGAGACTTAATTTCAAGGTAGAGAACACCTTTCTAATATCGCTGTTGATAACAAAATGTTACAATCCCATATTGATTTCCTTATTTAACAACCTTTAAGTCTGTTAAATAAACGATTACCAAATTTTACATTTTCTGCTTGCTCACAATCAGGGTCCCTTGGGCTGAAGAAGGACTTGGCTGTGGGCGGCTCAATCTAGACGAGCAAAGTTATAACTCAGTTGGATTTTTACAGGGTGCCCCATATTCCTGGCCTTGTGACAAACTTAGAAATAACGACCAAAAAGGAAAAGATAAATAAATAAACAAATGAATGAATTTGAGTTGAAGATAAGATATGAATCGTGAACAGACAAGACAAATGAGATGATTAAAGAGAATTTTTTTTCCTTTGCAAGTCTGTTTGAGCAGAAATTCAAAGTTTTGAAATAAGATAATTTCCGATTCGATCAATGATGAAATTTTGGATGATAAATATTCAACTAGATGGATCTTCTCTTGAATAAATGAAATAGAAGGTTTGGGAAGGGAGAAAGGGAAGAAAAAAATGAGTAAAAAAAAAAAAAAATAGATCAAAATGTTTTGTTTTTTAAATTTGATTTTTATTTAAAATTCATTTTTTTAAATAATTTTATAATTTTTTTTTTTTCAAATAATTAAAATGCGAGGGAAGAAAGAGGAGTGGAAAACATTCTCAAAAAAAAAAAAAAAAAAAAAAAAAATTAATTAAAAAACAAAAAAAAAAAAGGCAAAAGATACACATATGCACCTAAAAAACCTGAATGAATTTACAAAATATATATATATATATATATATATATATATATATATATATATATATATATATATATATACATACATATATATATATATATATATATATATATATATATATATATATATATATATATAAATAAGAGAGAAACAGAAAAATAATTGAACAAAAAGTATTAATAATAATTCCCTCCCCACCAATAATAATAATAATAATTAATTAATAAATAAAAAAAAAACATAAATAAAATTTAAAAATAAAAAGATAGCAATTTGATGATGTACTGATAGTTATTTTATCCAATTATTCCAGGTAGATAATTTCTTTTTGTCGGGGGTTAAAGGAAATGAAAGTGAATCTTTACCTAGGACTGAACTCAAGATATGATCATTCATAAGTCAACAGCAATAAGCTGAATTGAAGTGATATACGATTAAAGGAAAAAAAAAGGAAAAAGCCTTAAGCATTTCGATATCAATATATATATATATATATATATATATATATATATATATATATATATATATATATACACACATTTTCTTGCTTTTTTTCCCGTGGACACTGCTATGTTTTTTAATGTCTCAGCTGAGCTAAAGACGAGAATTTGGTAAGATTGTTTTCCCCTGAATAAACAATGTATGTATATAAACTGATTATATATATATATATATATATATATATATATATATATATATATATATATATATATATATATATACTTTCTTTAAGAAAAAACAACGAAACCGGTCACATAGGATTATAAATTTATTTCAATCCTGTTACGCATTTACCAGGAAAATTTTAAATATTCATTCATGAATAACTTCTTGTCCTGATGGAATTACTCTCAACTCCGGTTTAACTGGACCAAGAATACTATATATATATATATATATATATATATATAAAGGAGAGGGAAGCTCTTTTGTTCTTTGCATGTCAAAAAGATAATATAGATGGCAGTTTACAGTTTAAACTTAATATCTTTATCATGTATGTGTCAGATGTATGTGCCCACACATTCGGGCGGGTTGAAGCGTCCAGCGCGTCTAGCCACACTGAAGAGTTGTGATACAACGAAACAGTCTGTCTGTGGATGACAATATCTACGCTTCCCTCCCGGGGTTTGAGCAATCTGGCGAAGGAATTAACGGCTGCCACCCGCGTAATGCAAAGCTCTTCTAACGAATTGAGCACTCTGGTATCCGATAGCGCAAAAAAGATAAATAACGAGAGCTAAAACATATGCGTTAAAATTCCTGAGCTTTGGTATGTCGCCGAAATGGCTGAGTGGTTAGATATCAAGTCTAGCGTAAAGTTAGACGGGTTTCGATCCCAGCTTGAAGCGTCCTGCGTGTCTAGCCCCACTGAAGAGTCGTGATACAACGAAACAGTCTAAATGTGGATGATAATATATATATATACATATATATATATATATGCATACATATGTATCTATATATATATATATTTATATATATATGCAGACCTATATATTTATATATTAACATGCATATACACATATATATATATACACACGTATATATATACACATATGTATATATATACGTACACATATATGTACGTACACACATAAAGACACACACACACACATATATAGATATATATATAGTGTCAATATGAACAGGGTATTCCAGGAACGATGCAACCTCAAGAAAAAGTAGGTAAAATTTATACTAATGTAAAATCTCTCCGCTTACAAGATTAGTCATGTGACAACACTGTAATCAAAGATATTATTTAGCAGTTGAAATAATTCCATCATATGTTAGCCTGAATCAAGCATCCATTCTTTTGTGAAGATGTCCGTTATATTGCTTTCCAATGATGAACGTGTTTAAATTTATATTTTAAATACAACATTCTTGCTTTTTAATATACATTTTAGAAGTAGTTTGCTTTAAAAAAAATTATTTTAAGCACTCCTCCTACACTTGAACAATCGAAAGTTAAGACTTAAGTCGTGATTTTTTTTTGTTTGTTTGTTTTAAAAATAAGTGAATAAGCATTACGGTAAGTGAATGCAAATGTAATGAAACGGGTTCAAATCTACATTCAGGTAAAAAGAAATAATTTTTATGATTATTGTAAATTTAAAAAGTTGTGCACAATAGTTTTTTTTTTTTTGCTATGTGGCTTTAAATACAAGTTGCCCCTCCAAATGGTTACATACTATTTGAAATACCTTGAGCATACATTCACACACACACACACACATATATATATATATATATATATATATATATATACATATATATATATATATATATATATATATATATATATATACACAAAGTCTATACACATACACGTGTTTTTATATATATATATATATATATATATATATATATACGTGAAAGGCCATGGATTTTTGGGTCAGCAGTTTTAGGGAGTAACTTAAAACAGTAACTTACCAATTTAAGAAGTTTTAAAAGAAATTCAGAAGACAAGATTTCGTTAAATTCCTCACTGTAGCCGCCTATATATATATATATATAATGAATTTATCGATTGTTGATTGATATGTTGATAACAAAAATTGGCACTAACGAATTCAAAGTGGCTGATTGCTCATCAGCCTGCCACAAATACATACCACATTTTCTTGCTTTTTTCCCGTGGACACTGCTATTTTTTAAAATGTCTCAGCTGAGCTAAAGACGAGAATTTGGTAAGATTGTTTTCCCCTTAATAAACAATTCTTATATGAGACACTAACCATCTCAAAAATGATCAATGAAAATTTTTTTTAAAAATCACTCATTGTCGATAGTAATACTGATAATATTGACGAGATAGGAAACATTTTTAATATTTTGAATTCTAAATCTTCAGATACCTTTTTGTAATTATTAGTGTGAGTCAAAAATTTTGCAATATTTCGAGACGTGCTAATTTCTCGAATAAACTCCAAGAACATGGAGGAATCGAATTGGTGGCACACCCAGCATATAACTCAGGCCAAGCTCCCTTGTATTATTACTTGTTCTTGTTCATGGCTCACTTTCTGTAACCAGAATGTTTCAACAATCAGGAGTTGAAAGAATTCTTTGCCTTTTCGAGGAACAAGAAGTTCTAACAGTGTGGGGTTCAAGAACTGGCAGAAAGATGGCTTCAGACGATGCAACACAATAACCTTTACTTTAAATGCCACACTGGTTTTGGTCTAAGAAGAATGAAGCAAATAAATTACCAAAATATTGCAGAACTTTTGACCCACACCAGTAGTACCTGACATGATTTTGAAATATTTGACTTATGGTATATAAACCCTCAAGCCGAATATTTCACAAAGCTCTCAAAACTTCAATATACTGATGTTTCTCAAAACCTTTGAATGACAACTAGATCTTTCTGTATTCATGTATCTAAATGTTGACATTTGTACGAAAGAAGCCAACATTGTCAATAAAAAAAAATGTTACAATATTTGGAGAAAATAAGCCGAAGAAAATTTCACCATTGGAGGTGCCCGTGGTGTAGTCGTTATCGTCGTAGGAAATGAACACGGCGACTCGAGTTCAAATCCTGGACGAGACTGATTGCATTTCACATAGCACTAATACCCTTGGGGAAGGTATGAATCCAATTATTCTCCCTCCAGCTATGGGTAAATAGTAGGACAGACAAGGTTCTTCAGCCTTGGTTAGGCAACTAGTCTAGGAGAAGGAAAACTCTGAATTCAAACCTGTTAAACTCCGCTTAAAAATTGACCCTGTGTCATATCCTGCCCGAGCGGAGGGGTTGGTAAATAGTACCATTGTGCAGCACCATACATAAAAATGGATTCAAAATTGTCTCTAATTCAAATTCATCATAATATTCGATCACATACAGAAATTTAAGGCAAATATAACTTTAACGGATATATATATATATATATATATATATATATATATATATATAGGGAAAATTATTAGAAAGTTTTATTCATCAGTCACAAATCTAAAATCTTTTACTTGTACACCAATTATTATGGGCTTCGATGCACAGCTTGTGAACCATCACATTCGCCTCTTTTAAGGATTTCAAAAGTAGCATTTACTTTTTCAAATACTTAGGAGTGTCATTTTATCTATTTATTTTTTGAAAACTATTTTAACTTCCAAGCAAGATTGTGAAAAACGTGACCTTCTCTCTTCTATCTTATTCACTAGCATATACCATAAGAAAACCCATGAAAAAAGATTTTTTTTCAAGAGAGATATTGTCAGCCTTTGTCAAGATAATCATCATGCCCATTGCCTTGTGCCCATCATTAGCTTGAATCGTGATCCAATTCGCTGCCAGAGTAAAAAAAAATGTCTTGTAATATATCTCGTCAGTTGCTCCAAGACAAACATTACTTTTCACTGTCATATGAACCCTCATTGTCTTGAGACATGAACCAATTTATTTTCCCAGTAAGATGACCAAAATCAATAACTTCTCTGACCTTTGCAATGTAAACATTTTTTTTTCTTTTAAATTTTTTAATTCATTGATTTATATCAATTGCTTCAACAAACATCTTGAATGAAGGATTTATCAATTACTTTCATTTCTTTCATTTTAATTTCAGTTGCTTTTTATTGTATCTAAATAAACAGGCTATTCTTCATTCCATATTTAATTAAGTATCAATCGAAAATAAAGACAGCTGGAATCTTTTTTTCTTTTTGGAATTACAGCTTAGTTTATTCGTCAAACTAAAATGGCCAGTATTTGTACTGTCAACCAAAAGTAGATAAATCTGGGTGACCAGAATTGCGACCATAGATACCCCCGACATCTACATCTTTTGCTAAGATTATATTTTTCATTTTCAGTTCTTTTTTTTCAAGTCACAAGTCCAGGGTGGAGAGGCCTTACAGTTGTGGAAGGCTTAGATTTCACAGGATTAATGGTTGCCGAATAAAAAACGGTCAGAGAAGCATTTGAAATTAAGATAAATAACAAGAAAACAAAAATAAATAAATAAATAATTATAAGTTTTCGTTGACCACAATCAAATTTTACCAACTAAAATTTTTTCTTTTTTTTTTGGCTAAATCTAAACATGAAAAATGTCTTTCCTGTTTACATCTATGTCATGGAAAGAATTTGGTTAAATTGCTAACAGAAAGGTGGGAATATTTTTTTCTCCTTTTTTGGACACAATTGTAAGCCAATCCTGCCATGGCGAGTTGAAGTTATTTGACCAAAATATCAAAGAAAACAGATTTTAAAATGCTGATATTTAATCTAAGAAAGCTTTTCCTATCTTTTTTTCCCCACTGATAATTATGAAAGTTTCAACACAGTTGTGTACTTGAAAATAACTACATAGAAAGGGTTAAAACATTCGTTTTTTATATTAATGAAAAATCAAACAATATTTAACAGTTCAATGTAATTCCTCTTAGCACAGTGGCATTATTAATGTTTCTAGTAATGCCAGTGGTGTAATGGTAATCGTCGCAGGAATTGGACACGGCGACACGAGTTCAAATCCTGGACTGATTGCATTTCACATAGCACTAATACCCTTGGGAAAGGTATGAATCCAATTATTCTCCCTCCAGCTATGGGTAAATAGTAGGACAGACTGGGTTCTTCAGCCTTGGTGAGGCAACTAGTCTAGGAGAAGGAAAACTCTGACTTCAAACCTGTTAAACTCCGCTTAAAAAATTGACCTGGTGTCATATCCTGCCCGAGTGGAGGGGTTGGGTAAATATGATTAATGTTTCTAAAGAAAACTGTTTCTAATTCTATTTGTAGTGGGGTCAGCATATACACTCACATTGTAATATTTTCTCAAGAGAGATAACTTACGTTTTCTTTCTTTATATATATATATATTTTTTCTTTATTCTATTTGAAATTAATTAGATGTATTATATCAATAGAATTTGACTTGACATCACACTTGAGAACGACCGAAGGCAGCTTTAAGTGAGTTATTCATAAAGGCCAGGAAAAACATTCTAAATTGATCTTTTCGGCTCAAGTAAGTCATAAACATTAGATATTTATTTAACTATTAGAAAGATTTGGTTTTAGTGTCATATAATGGCCGAGGGATTTCGGTTCATGCCTTTGGGTTTAGTTAGGCTGAGAACCTTTCGGCTCAGCACATGGGTTAGTTAGATGCAACATTGATGCAGGTGTTAACGCGGGCGTGCGCAGAGCGGACGTGTCACTCAGAGATGTCACAATAACCCGAGAAGAAAAATGGATGACGGAGTGCTAATGACGTCACGCACCGGAAGAGCGTGGAGGATTTTGGGAATTTGAAGAAAGTTAAGAGAGTTGAAACTAGACGCCGAACGAGGAAGTTCGACTTTTGGGGCTCGCTGAGGCGAGACGAATTTGCGCGCCATGGGTGCCGCACGAGATAGGGGCCAGATGAAGAATCCAGCATAAAAAGTTTGTGTCTCTCTCCTTATGTCGAAACCTTTAACTCAAAAGTAATAAAAAGGTTTCGTACCTGAACAAAGAAGTCGTTACGTGTTTTCGAATTTCAAGACTCCTATGTTCTTCATGTATATATATATGTTACCAACATTCGATGTCCATTTCACACATAGCCATATCATGGCAATGGTACATTAGTTGTGTTTTCTCGAAACTATCAATTCACAGTCAAGCCGATCAACAGGGTAAACGGAATTAGAAATCAAGATTCAAGTTTCAGCTGATGTTATTTTGAATCCACTAAGCACACAGGGCAAGGCATGAATTAATATATGCTCTCATCATTCAAGAGTGATATAGTAGGACAGCTCTAGCTTTCTTTGCCTTTGTGGGCAGAGACAATGCAAAGGGTGAATTTAAACCTTAGTGCTAGAATCCCTAAAATAGTCAGAAACTGTTTTCAACCCTTGGCATGGAGAAGAGATATCTGCTGCATAGGCAACAACTGATTTTTTTTATATATAACCTTGACCAGACTTATGGCCACGAATCAAAAAATTAATTTGATTTTCTTTTACATCTTTACTGAAAACTCATACTTGGCCATGTGGACGTTATTGATTTTTTTTTTGTTTTGTTTTTTTAAATTCCTTTTCTTTCAAGGCTGGAGAGAGGGGAGGGTTGTTCCTGAGTTATTTTTAGATTATATGATTCCAAACTACATTTCAATAGAGGCTTTAGGGGTTTCTAAAAAAAAAAAATCTGAGAGCTTGGTAGTATTTTTACAGGAAGACAACCAAATATTTGTGGGGGGAGGGGAAGAGAGGGAAAAAAAAGCAATAAACACCCATAAACTAAAATATGTTTCTAAGTAAAAGAAATTTTTTTAATATCAGGAAGAAGGAAAAAAAATTAAGGAAAAAAAAAAAATAGAAAACACATGAAGGAGAGAAAAAAAATTTAAAATTAAAGTAAAAAAAAAAAAAATTAAAAAAAAAAAAAATGAGTGCATATATTTGTACACAAGTCAGTCAGATTTTTTTTGTTGTTGAATCAATTGAATTGACCACAGTATGCAATGACAGTGAAAAACTTGCCTAAGGTCAAGATGCCCAATTACATGTTCAAGCCAACCATGTTTAGTTAAAGAACCAACATTTTTACCATTTTTGCCGTCACTTAATGGAAAAACAGAGAGAGAATAAAAAAAAAAAAAATAAAAAAAATCATAACCAATTTG
The DNA here is from genome assembly GCA_963585895.1 of Sepioteuthis lessoniana. Lineage (NCBI taxonomy): Eukaryota > Metazoa > Mollusca > Cephalopoda > Myopsida > Loliginidae > Sepioteuthis > Sepioteuthis lessoniana. The sequence continues at coordinate 8,914,155 of OY757932.1, forward strand.
GTAGGTTCCAGGGGGTCAATTATGGACAGTGGGAAATTAAGAACCACCCACTCTGTCAGATCCACCAAGGGAATTTTTTTTTTTTTTTAAGGGGGATTACAAGCAAAATAAAACTTTAACATCAACAACGTTTGTGAAGAGACAAACAAATGGGGAGGGCGATGAAAGATGGTAACGTCACTTCACTTTGGTAACAAAGCACATCCCTAAGACACAAGTAACAAAGGGGGACAATTGAGTGCCGTTATAGGGAGAGGGACCTGAGACAAATGTAGGGAGGAGACATTTTTGGAGGGGTAGACACTAGAACAAATATTCATTTTTATTTGCAGGGTGGCAGTATATTTAGTTTTAAAGATTTTGCGTGAAAGTGAAAGTGAAATCAGAAATAAAAGGGGAGAGGTTTTGTTTGTTTGTTTTTTTTTTTGTCTTATTTCTCCATGAGTTATCACAGACAGATATGAACCTATTACTTTTTTTTAAGTAGAGGGGACAAAGAAGAGAAAAACAAGAGAGGATAAAAAATAAAAAATAAAAAATCCAATGTTGATATTGTAATCTTAAAGCATATTTACAAAAATAAGTAATAACTTCAAGAAGAAGAAGAAGAAGAAGAAAAAAAACATATGTTCATACAAGAAATAAATTTATTTGATGTTCTAACTCAGCAATGCACACACGCACGCATACACACATAGATGCAATAAACAAAGGAAGACAATGTATGTGTATGTGAAGGGGACAAGATAATTTTAAAAAAAAAGAAAAGAAAAAAAAAAAAACCTTTTGCAAAAAGGATATTAGGATTATATCAAAAGTATTTTCTTTTTTTTTTTTACAGACCTTTAAACCAAACCTTATTTCACAAATACATCTAAAAACCATTTGTATCTCAACTATATATATATATATATATATATATATATATATATATATATATATATATATATATATAAGGGTGTATCAAAAGTATTTTTCTTTCTTACAGACTCTTAATCAGAACTTTATTTTACATATACATCAATGAAGAATTTTGTGTTTCCCTTTGTGATAATGCCCTTGGGAAAGGTATAAATCCATCTCTTCTCACCCTAACAATGGGTAAATAGTAGACCAGACTGGGCTCTTTAGTCTAGATATGGCAACCAGTCTAGGAGAAGGAAAACTCCGAATATAAACCAGGGGTACGCCGTTCAAAAATTGACTGTGTTGCATCCTGCTTGTTTGCAGGAACGTTGGGTAAATTATATATATATATATAGAATATATATACATCTATATAAATTATGACTGTCACTTGATTATTTTTTCTTCTGTTAAGTTTTCTATTGACGTGCTCATTACTGTCCAGAAATTTTCCAAAGTGTTATCGTATCACGGGACCTTGTCTTGGACACAGGTGCCAATGTTGATGGTTTCCAAAGTTTAACTCAGAATCACAATAGTTCTTTATAGGCCATTTATTCTCAGCTGCTCCACTTAAAATCATGTTGTTGATAGTTTGTAAACACTTTTCAGGACATTCCATGCTTTTATTAAATTTCTATAATTAAGAGTGTATCAAAAACATATTTTGTTCATCCCTTTTCTTTATCTAATCAGAGAGATGGGGGAGGAGTCACAGAACTTATAGTCACAACATTTCAGCAGGTATGTTTTGGATTCAGTAACCTTTTAGAAATTTAAAACCAAACTCTTTATTCAACCAGCAATGGACAGATTTTTCTTGTTCTACTGGCCTTACAACAACAAAAAACTTGATACGTTCTTGATTTATGTACAATGATATATTTTTCTTTTTTTCTTTTGGATTTTTACTATCAGAAAATTGAGTTTTATGATTTCATATTTTTTACTTTGATCTATTTAAAAAACAAAAAAAAAAAAAAACAAAAAAAAACAATTCTTAGAAATACAAAAATGTAGAACATAGTTTGTTTTGTTTTTGTTTTTTTAAAAGAAACAAGATGGACAAGAAAGAGACGAAGAGAGATTGGGGGAGAAAGAGAGAGAGAGAGAAAGAAATGACATAAATCATATATAAAAAAAATAAATAAATAAAAATAAATAAATAAATATATAAAACATTTGGACAAAATGTATTTCTGGGTATTTTTTTTTTTTTGGAGGTAAGCACCATTTTATCATTTGCTAATAAAAAAAAAAATATTCAACAAAATTTTGGAAAAAGATGAAGACTTTCAATTAATTCAATCAATTTTTAAATAATTATTTTAATAAATATAAAATAGCAGAACAAGCCAAAATTTGGATGGCGTATTCTTTATCAAAATATACGCAGAATAAGAAACTCTTCAATTGATGACTTTTGTCCATATGTATACGTGGCGTTATTAGGGTGTGTCATAAAAATTTCATTTTTTATGGGTATTAACTCCAAAGCTTAATTTATCTACACACACATAAAAACTATTTATGACTGTACCAAGTTTCACAGAATTTGGGAAGTGGAAGAAAATGAAAAATATCTAACCATACTTCTCAAAATTGCTTTAAGCATTGTGTGACTTTAATGGTTTTGACGGTTTTTTTTTTTTTTTTTTTGGTTAAAATAAAGACCGGAAGCAGACAATTCTCAGCTGTTTATTATGCAAGTTAAAGGAAAACTGAAACATCAGCACTTTATATGGGCTAAGATTATCAAAGATAGCATTATATAAGCCTAAAAAAAATTATTCAGCAGCTCTCAAGATGTTCCACATGAACAGTCAAGTTGTTTAAAAAAAATATTTTTGATACACCTTGATATATACAAGTAATGGTGGCATTATCAGTAAAAGACACTGGACATTCAATATTAAAATAAATTAAAAAAAAAAAAACAAAACAAAAAAAAATAAACAGCTGTCTACAATGCTAGGAAAAACATAACTATACATGCCTAAACTAAAAAACAAAGGGAGATAAAAAAAAAAAAAAAAAAGCATTTCGAGCTCTTTAACCTTGAGAGGGGATAAAAAAAAAAAGCTCATTTTGATATTTCTACACCTTCCTTTCTTGATAATGTCGGGGGGGAAATATTTTTGTTATAGTCAGAATTATCTAATTTTTTTAAAAGAATGTTTGATTTCTCTACCTGTAAACCCTCACTACCTTTAAGATAAAATAAAATATTTTTGTTTTAATAGTTGTCTTTTTTCTTTTTTTTCTTCTTTCTTTCTTTTTTTTTTTTTTGTTTTAGTTTTTTTTTTTTTTTTGGTTTAAGTATATGAGGATATTAATAATTCAGGTCATTGAATTAACATATAAATAAATGTGAATAAAGATGACAATAAATAAAGAGTAATTGTTTAATTACTCTTTTGAAAATGATTAAAAAAAATATGAAGAGGATACAGAACTACATGTTGACATGCCTTGAAGAATGACTTGTTTTTTGTTTGTTTTTTTTTCTCCTTTTCTGAACCATGAATTTGAGGAGGAGGAGGAGGAGGAGGAGGAAGAGAACAGTTTTGTTTTGGGTTTTTTTTGGTTTTTTTAACTTTATTATTATCATTATTAATTGGTGCATCAGGACCTCCTACCAATTAAACAAGTAATCATAGGATAAACACCAGAAGTGGGGGTAAAATACAGGTAACTTTTTTTTTTCTTTTTTAACCTATGCAAAAAAAAAAAAAGAAAACGTAAAAGAAATATGAATGAGTTTGAAATATCAAATTCAAAACATGCATTTTCTTTCCTTTTTTTTCTTTCTTTCTTCCAATGGTAAAAAAAAAAAAAATATATATATATATATATATATATAAATAAATAAATAAATAAATGTCAACTTGAATAGAAAATTAAAAAAAAAAAAATAAAAAAAAATAAAACTTAAAGGCAAAAAAAAAAAAAAAAAGGGTTGTTTTTTTTTTTGAGCTTTGTTTTTCAATAACTTGAGATATTTCCTTTGAATTGTAACAGCACCATCTGTAGAAATAATCTACCCACCAGAGTTAAAAAAAAAAAAAATGGTCTTAACTTTTTTCTCCCATAGATATGCGTG
>OY757932.1:8923163-8988163 GCA_963585895.1 Sepioteuthis lessoniana
TCCCTTTGTAGTTTCCCCTCTTTCTTTCTTTAAGTTTTTTTTCTTTTTCCTTCATTCCTTCCCTCCCTTCCCTACCAATGTTATTCATTCATTCAATTCATTCTCGAATTTCTCCTTCCCCCCACCCCCGCGCCTGAGGGAAACGAAGGAAAGAAGAAAAACATTTTTCTGCGTTTATATGCCCTCATTTCTTACTAAATTCATTCAAAATGTTTTTTTTTTCATTCATGGTTCAATTTCCATGATACGAGTTCAAGTCACAGTTTTGAAAAATCTTTTTTTTCTCCCTCCTCCCCACCCCTAAAAATCAACCTAAAGGAAGTGGGAGGGAGTAAAAAAAAAAAAAAAATGTTAGGAAGATTCAATCTTCCGTTAGAGCAGATTTATTCCGATTAGGGTATAAAATCTTTACCCGATCAACCGAGTGGCTTGATCTGCTTGGGGGACTGGTGTGTTCTGGTGATGCAGGTGATTTCGATGAAGGGCTGCTGAGTATAAGGTGTAAGGGTGAGGGGTGCAAGTTACTCCCACTGGCAGATGAAGGGGGTGGGGGTAATGTTGATGCATGACTGATCATTTGGTAATTGATGCCACGCTTCCGAAGTTCATCTTGAAGGATCGCATTTTCACGGTTTAGAGTTTCGAATACAGATTCATAATGTTGAACTTGCAAGTGTAAATCCTTTGTGGCCTGGATATATTTGTGATGTAACTGAAAGAAGAAAGGAAAAGATAGTTTAATGGAGAACAATTTAAATGAACACAGGAGTGCAGACATGTAAGGTGTGTCAAAAAGAAAGAAAAAGAAAAACAAAAAACACCATTTTATGTTTCAAGCTACACACTCTTCAGAAAATCTATTTGGCATGTGTTCATTTTTCAATTTCTTTTTTCAAATTGAACAATAATGGATTGTTGTGTCAAATTTTGTTTCAAAATGTGACAAGTTTTCTTGTTTATATCTGATTATATTTTTATCTTCATTTTTTTTCTCGTAATTAGACTGTTGCAATCACTCATAAAAATAACTAATAAATATGACAAGGGATTCCAGTCAGATGTGAGAGAGAGAGAGAGAGAGAGAGAGAGAGAGAGACTCACATCACCTTTTAGACAAGAGAAGAACAGGGACTTTTGTTTAACTTACACAATGATGGAACTAATATTTCCAGTTTCTAAAAACATAAGAACCAAATTACAATATAGACTATTTTCTTTGTTTATTTACAATGTTTCAGTCGTTCAAACTTCTAAAGGTGTTGAATGGTTGGTTGTTTTGTTTTGTTTTGTTTGTTTAATAGCATATCAACCTTTGTAGGTTATTTAATGCCAAATCCATTCTCCTAGAAGAACAGTAGTGGTACTATTTAACCCATAGCTGGGAGGATAAGAGGGTTCATACCTTTCCCAAGGGTATTTGCCCGAAAGTGAATGTAATAGCACGACTGGAGTACAACCTCGCTTACTACGATTTCGCAGTCCATCGCTTTAACCATTACACCACGAGGACATCCGTTTTGTTTTGGTCTCATTTACCATTGCATAAAGTCATTTTGATTAACGTTTCAAGCAATTCAGTAAAGTCACCCCAACATACATATCGTTATTCCTCCTTTTACTGCCTTTCCATTTCTCCCTCTCAAGACCTCCCTCTTCCTCATATTATCTCTCTCTTTTCTCACTGAAATGAAGTCGACCACTCAATCCTCAATCTATTCATCCCTCTTTTCCATTTTCTGTCTTTTGTCTTTAGATCCACCTTTATCCCCTTTCATATTCACTTTGGAATACTTTGATCTATTTCCTCTTTTGCTAAACTTAAAAAAAAAAAAAAAAAAATCATTATTCTCAGTTGAAAAAGTTCTGTCAATAAAAAAAAAAAGTAGGAAAATGTTCTGAACTGAATCCGTTGTCTGTGTCTTAGACTATCCACTTTTTCACTTATTTTTCATTATCTTGTCAGATCCACCAAAATATACTTTTTCTCCACATAGTTAAATGCCAAAACAGTTTATCAATTTCTATACATATAAACAGTTCTATATCAAGCAATTCAGTTTAGCATAAGTACGCAGTTTAGTTCTATTGGACCCATAGATGGGACTTTATCAGGTGCTACCACTCCAGGCCTGAGTGAACCAGAAAGTTAGGGCAAAAAAGGGGTACTCCACATTCCCCAAAGCTCAAGCATTACTAGAGCCTCACCATCAGATTGTTTAGTGCTATATCCAGGACACTCATTGGGGGAGTCTTACCCCTCAGCAGAGACATAGTGTTGGATTTAATTAACGTATGGAAATTAAACAAAAATACAAACAGAACACCATAATATATCAGGATGCATTTTAAAATTGGGTACTGCAAACGATGCTACACGGGATTTCATCCCTGGGGTCATTTTGGTTCCTAAAGGTGAAATGTCTGACTTCAGGCAACAACAACATGCACGATGAGACCTGCATACAATTTGTCAAAACAATTTTGCTGTGAAGGAAAAAGTGTAGGATAGGTTTTTAGCTAGTTGGTGCTGATGCCTTCCCCCACAACCTCTTCCTCCTCTCTACTTTCTTTAATCCTACTTTTACGCTTGTTCTCGTAATAATGTACCCAAATAACATCAGGATACTATATCTATTTACAGTTACGACATAAAAAAAAACTAATGCAATGAGATATAACAGACTGAAGTTAGAATTTGTTTAATCTTAAAATTTAAATGAAGATGTAATCGGATGTCTTAAAATTCTAGAAACCAGGTTTGATGAGTGCGTGAGGTATTAAATAGTATGTTAGGCAGAAATACCCTGGTAGAGCCCATCCCTTTCCAGGTCTACTACTGGTTTGAATTCAGTTTTCCTTCTCCTAGACTGGTTGCTATAGCATGGTTTAAGAGCTCAGTCTGCCTTAACCCTTATTCATAGCAGGAGAGAGATTAGTCGAATGCCGACCTTTCTGAAGAGTATTAGCACAGGGCAAAATTCAAACAGCCTTGTTCAGATTTTGATCTTGGACTACCAAGCCCACTCACTAACGGTTCATTACAAGCAACTTATTTTAAAAAGTTATGATTTCTGTATGTCTAGATAGTGGTCAAGTTGATTGATTTGGTTGGGTTTTATGGCATATCAACCATTGAAGGTTATTCAATGCCAATTCCTGTTTATCATCATCATCATCATGTCGCGCCGCCAGCGCGGATATCCCTGACCCTCTCTCGCCATTTCTCCCTATCATTCATCGCCTCCGGCAGGTCTTCAGGGTTACATCCTGTGTCCTCACATAGTTGCTATATGTAGGTTCGTGCTGGTCGTCCCACTCTTGCACATCCATATGTGGGGGTCCACAGGAGTACATCGCTTATGAGCTCGTCCTTGCTTCTCCAGCAGTGTCCTGCGTGTCTGGTTCGTCGAACTTGTATAGTTTTCGTGATGGGGGCAAGTGTCCGTATAGTTGGAGTCTCGTGGGGTGTTGTCGCCAGGACTTGTTTAATACTGCTCTCAACATTCTTGTGTAATTTCCGTCCAGCCTCCTCTCCAGCCGTTTCGTAAGCGTCCATGTGGTGCATCCATATAGCAGTATCGACACAACCGCTGCCTGGAAGAAACTGCGTTTCATTTTATCAGTTAGGTCCGACTTCCATATGATCGAGAGCCTATCGATAGCTGTCCATGCCTTCGTCAGTCGTGTGTCGATGTCTTTTTCGGTTGATGAGACGCTACTTCCTAGGTAGGTGAATTTGTCGACTAGTTTCAGAGAGGCTCCGTCTAGTGTGGCAATGTTGCCCGTTTGGTTGTAACACATATATTCAGTTTTGTTTGCATTGACATGGAGGCCAATGCCAGCTGCGGCTCGTTCCAGACTATGCAGTAGTGTCTCTGCTTGATTAGGCGTATTCGCTAGTATCGCCAAGTCATCAGCGTAGTCGGCGTCCGTGATTGTTTTTGCGGGGTACCTTTTGCTTCTTCTCTTAGTCAGCTCGGAGCCATTTTCTCTGATTTTGTCGATCGAAGTCCTAAGCTTGGTTTGTTTGGGTTTTATGGCATATCAACCATTGTTGGTTATTTAATGCCAAATCCTCTTGATACATATATATTAAATATATATGATTTGGTTTGGTTGGGTTTTATGGCATATCAACCATTGTAGGTTATTTAATGCCAAATCCTCTTTATACATATATATTAAATATATAGGATTTGGTTTTATTGGCTTTTATAGCGTAGCAACCATTGTAGGTTATTTAATGCAAAATCTTGCTTATACATATTAAATATACGATTTGTAAACTCATTTTTTGATAACATTTTTAAATGAGTCGAGTTCATTTTTTCTCACACAGTTAAATGATTTCAAGTATTGCTTTGTAACAACAACAATTTCCCACAAGTTACTTGCTTGCATCCAGTTTAAATGTCAAGCATTTCTATTTGACCCATAAATAGGACCCAATCAGATACTACCACTCCAGGTCAGAGTGGATCTGGGAGCATTTGCAATGAAAGGGTACTCTGCATTCCTAAAAACTCTAGCATTACTGGAGCCTTACCATCAGATAGTTTAATATCATATCCAGGACACTCGTTGGGGAGGGGGTCTTACCCATCTGCATCTGGACCAAGATTGTTTAGTGTCATACCCAGGACACTTGTTGGAGGAGTTGTACTCCTTTGCATCAATGCAGTTGGTGTATTCTATGGCCCAAGACAACAGGGCCACAGATGAGTTAAATCTGTGTCAATTCTCAATATTCTTCAGGTGCCAGTTTTTTGATGCGAGTGAAAAACTTATTGTAAGATTTGGTCTAGATAGCCTTTGGTTCGATTGAAGAGGTAGATATCTGATATCAGGTTTTAAAGTGTCAAGTAACTACCAACAGGTTGCTTGATGGGACATATGGCCGAGCAGATAAAAAAGGAGAAGTTTTTAAGTGTAGCAGTCATAAGTTCAATCCCTGGGTCAAGTAGAAAGATGCAAAAGTCATAATCTGGTTCAGAGGAAGAAACAGACAACTGATATCACTTGAAAGGATTAACTGATTTGAGATACTCATAAAGCAAGGACATTGCGATGAAAACAATCGACCCCACTGCAGGAGTGAATGAGGAATTTGGTTTGAAATTTCTACAATGGAAAGATATAACAAGAGCAATGTTAGGATGATGATGATGATGATAAGGATCAAAATGAAGATGCTAGTACAAGTAAATCAATGCATAATCATGTAAGGCACAAGGACACGGCAAATCATCCTGAATATTGGATAAGGAACCGAAAGAGAAAAAAATCAACTTCAATAGACAAATTTTAACTGAAGAAATCCAGAAGATGGACAAACTCAGGTAAATAGATAAACACTATATCAATGACTGAATTTTTGAACATAAGATAACACAAAAAAAAAATGGTACATTGTAGCTAGATCTTTAACAACACAATAGCATAAAAATTCCCTAACTTGGCAAATAAAGCAATCCTCCAATACCTTCAGCAAAGTAAGAGCAAAATCTAGATTCCTGTTCACCATCTATCATCATTTTTTCTCAAAAGAAAAAATTAAATTCTAATAGAGTACTTCCCCTTAACATAAGATTCAATAAATCACCTCATATACTTTGGATAGCTCTTTTTTTATTTTATATATATATATATATATAAGTGAGAGACAAAAATCTGCCATATCAGTCAACATGTTAAATGTACATTTTAGTATCTGCTTCCACAGTAAATTAAAAAAAAAAAAAAACAAAAAAAAAAAACGATGAAAAAGTACTGTGACTGAAGCTGTATTAATTAACACAGAAATGAACAAAGTGTTAATTTTCTTCAATACAATCTTCTTGGCATTTAACACACTTATTCCACTGAATTTTCCATTGGTCAAAACACCAATAAAATTCCTGTTTTAATATGAGGCAAAGTTGTATTTCTTCTACCATCTCAAAAATAACATTTGAGATGAACTTTACATTTAGGGTAAAAATAAATTTAAAAAAAGGACCAAGTTAGGTTATTGAATATGGATGGTGCAGTTTTTTTTGGCCAAAAATATATTGAGAACTGACAGACTTGTCAAGATATCTTATTATATAAGTTGCTCAGCTGTGCACATATCTAGACAGTAATCTAGACATCTAGACATCATCCCCTATATTACATAAGTAGCTCAGTATTATACTTCATTTAAGACTTGAAATAAAATTTTAAAAAATTTTTTTAATCTTTTTATGATACGCTCTTTAGCATAGGAAATGGAATTGACAATCTGAGATCGAATATTGGATGAGGCTGTTTGCATTTCACTTTACATTAATCGTCTTATGAAAGGCATGAAACCCTATGTCCTTTCCAGGTGCCACCACAGTGCAGAACTGGTTTCTTAAGTTTTTGTTAGACAACCAGTCTTGGAGAAGGAAAGCTATATAACTTCCAATTAATTTATGTGTGCATTTTTAGCAACAGTTAAAAATGTAATAAAGATAAAAAGCTTGGACTTTCGTTTAATAAATCCTTCCAACATCACAAAATTTTTAAATAGCTGGACTCTTTGGCAACCAGTCTAAGAGAAAGAAAATTCTGAAGTTAAACCTGTTAAACTTAGCTAAAAAAGAAACAAAACAAAAAAAAACCTTCAGTTGCATCTTGCTTGTATGGAGGAGTTAAGTGAGTATATATATCACTGCTGGAGAAGCAGAGACGAGCTCATAAGTGATGTACTCCTATGGACCCCCACATATGGCCAGGCAAAAGCAGAACGACCAGCTCGAACATACATCCAGCTGCTATGTGAGGATACGGGATGCAGCCCTGAAGACCTGCCAGAAGCGATGAACGATAGGGAGAAGTGGCGAGAGAGGATCAAGGATATCTGTGCCTGTGGCACGACATGATATATATATATATATATATATATATATATATATATATATATATATATATATATATCATTTGAGAAAAGTAGTTTAAGGATTAGACTATGAAGCAATAATCCAAGAGGAACAGGAATATCCAAATGAGAGCTCAATGTCAACGGCTATCGAGTATATAATTAATTTCAGATTAAAAATACATCATAACTCACATGCAGAGCAAAAACATTTTTATAAAAATATCATGCAGGATGTGTGGGGTTATTATTATTATTATTATAATAATAATAATAATATATAAGAAAAGTAAAAGTAAAGTTAGTGATCATAGGGGAGGGCCACTCAAAGACTACTTTTTCAATAGCTATTACACCTTTCCCTTGATTGCTCCACTTTACCCTTGATCTGTACCTTATAATGTTGAGTGTTAAGCAAGGAGGCATCAAGTACCATTTTTTTTATTCTTTGGTTTGACTTGACCCAGGATTGAATCCCAGTCTCCTGGACCATTGGTGAACACTAACCATTACGCTAATTATATATTATTATTATCATTAATAGTATCGCCCAGGACATCAGGGTAATAATGATATAATTATTACCCTAACATCCTGGGTGATACTATTTTTATAGTTGACAACAAATCTTTCTGATTAGTTGGTTAGCAAAGTTTAATGTATTAGGAAATGAGCATCCGCAAGAATGCAGTCTGGACTGATGCCGCCACAGTGCAGTTGTCTGCAAATTCCGGCTCGAAAGGAAGTAGAAAAATAAGACGTAACTCTCAGATATTATGCTAATTTTAATTTTGCAGACAGCAGTGAGGAAAGCTGCCAGGATAGCAGTTGCGGGGTGGGTCATGGATGGATAGATAGATAAATAGATAGATATGAACAGACCGAGATGGGTAGATATGAAGAGGCTGGGATAAATGGAGGTGGGTGTATAGCTGAAATGAAGTCAGAGTAGATGGATAGACAGATGATAGAGAGGACAGATTTTATAAGAGTTGAATGACCTTCCTACGGCAATGACAATGCTGAGTTAAAAAAAAAATAATTGAAAAAAAAAAGAAAAAAAAAAAAAAAGTACCCAATATAAGACCTACACAATTTATTTTTTTCCTGCTTGTGTATATATATCTTAAAATTATTCCTTCTCTGATTTCAGGACAAAATTTAATTCCATTTTTTTAAATATACTTCAGCACTCCAATTGTAGGCTTCTGTCTCTCAACAAAGTTCATGTCACCTTGCTCTCTCTCTCTCTCTCTCTCTCTCCTTTTCATTTCATATTTCCACCACTATTTCTGCAAATTTCAGTCTCCCATTAAATATAATTCCACTCGTCTCCCCCTCTGTAAGTCTTATTTTATCCTCTCTCTCTCTCTCAATTCTTTCCCTATTTCATTTAATTCTTCCTCTAAGTAAAGATTTTACCCCACTGTCTAAATTTCATTCCCTTTCTCTTCATTTCACCACTCTCCTTTCCAAATGTTATCATCTCTCTCTCTCTCTGCAAAGATTACATCTATCTCCCTCAATTTCATTTCCCTTTCAGTAAATCTAATTCCAGCACCCCCCTCTCTTCATTTGATTCTCACCCCTGAAAAGATTCCATATCTCTCTTTACCAAATGTTATATTTTATCCCCCCTCTGTAAATTTAAACCCAGCCTTCTCCGTCCTCTCTGTACATCTTATTTGACTAAATTTTATCCATCACATTCACTCAATTTCATTTCCTTTCTTTCTTTGTTAAATCAATTTTAGTTTTCTCCCCTCTCTCTGCATCGCATTTAACTCTCCCCTTAAATTTTATATATCACTTTATCCTCTTTCTCTCTCATTGCCCTCTCTCTCAGTACTTTTACTGTCATTTTGTCACCTCTTCCTTCCTTGTTGCTGAGTAATTTCAATGACTTAAAGCCCCACCCAGCAACCTGCCATCCCTTGACATTAAAGTCTACAAGAAATCCCTCATTTCATTCGATCTCAGCCCTATGGGTCTCTTCTCCTGCCCAAGACACCAACCACGCCTGCAGCCGATTCTCTCTTCGTCAAAATAGCGTTCTTACAACAACCAGCATCATTACCACTGCAAAGGGTGGAGTCTTGTCCATCATGAAAACACCCACCACTGCCACCCATCGACCCCACACAGACTACCGACCTGCATCCCCCCATCTAACCCTGACCTACACTGCTTGTTTTTGTCTGGTGCAGCAGACAGAGCAGAGCTGCCATTGTCGACTTGCATGCCGTTGCGGCTGCCAGAGTTGCTGCTGTAGTCGTCAAAACCCCTGCCATTGCTCTCCCCCACTCGGTGCCTCTACCTCAGCAGCCCTCTCTCCACCTCCCCCAACCAACTGACATCGTTTATGTCACTAACACCTGCCTCTACCCCCTACCTCTACCCCCTGCCCTCAAGTTCAAGTGCCCTCCCACCACTAAGCATTACTTCATGCTCATATCTTCTCACTGCATCAGCAGTAGCAATGGAGACTACTGTCTGTGCACTGTGATGGGGGTGGTGGTGAGGAGATAAGCAGCAGAGGTGGTGGTGGTGGTGGTGGTGGTAAGTATTATAGCACAAGTACTGCATCACTGATTAGCAGACAGATCAATAATCGGCGCACATGTGAGTGAGTGAATGGAAAAAGCTGGGTGTATGATGGAAGGATACCGAGGAAGACAAGCTAGTGAGTGTGTTTTAAGAGAGAGAGAGAGAGAATGTGCGTTGATGAACGGAGGAGAGAATCTAAGTCGGTGTATATACGAGAGAAAGAGAAGTAGCAGCAAATAGAGGTAGGTATAGAGAGTATTGGTAGGGGGAGAAGAAAAAAAGAAAACAAAGGCAGATTTTGAGAGAGAGAGAGAAAGAGAGGGGTGGGGAGAGAACCAAGTAGGAGAATTGCTAGCCTGAATTATTTGTTACATAAGCGCTGTGCAATAGAATGCAATATAATGGAGAATGTGTATATACCTGAGTGGAATGAACGAATTGTTATTAAGAACATTTTTATGAAATCAGAAAAGTAAAGTACTCAAATACTTGCAAGTAGAGCAAGAAATAACCTTAATGATGTCTACCATCAGATGAAACTTTCAAATTTTTCTTCCTAAGATGGTAATGTTATTTTTTTTTTAATACTAATACACGAAACTTATTGTCATGAAATGGTGAGAGTGTATATATATCTCAATGAAAGAATAGCCATACATCAAGAACTCCTGTGGAATAATAATTCTAAATACATCATCTCTAAACATATACATTCACACACATATATTTATATATAGATATATATATGTATGTGTGTGTGTGTGTGTGTGTGTGTGTGTGAACACAAGAATAAATACAAATATTGGTGGAACATTTTTTTACATAATTTTCAAAATCCTAATTAGTTTTCGTCTTAGGCCATTGTTTATTGGGGAGAGAGAGAGAGAAAGAGAGAGAGTCCATGTGACATAGTGGACTAAGTACTACATAGTAAACAAGTTCAAATTCCAGTTGTGCTATTACATTCACTTTCAGACTAATGCCCTTAGAAAGGTATGAACCCATCCCTTCAGCTATAGGTTAAATAGTACTATTACAGTTCTTTAACACAGGTTTGGCATTAAATAACGCATGATGGTTGATATCTCATTAAAAAAGAACAAACCATGGTAGAAAGAGATGGGCTTCATGTATGAATTGAGACTTGAGCTTTATCTTGGTAACTTTACCATTTTTGACTTGTAGGTGTTTACGTCAAATGTTGAAGAATATTCTTTTTAAGCAGAAAAATCAGTCCTCAAAGTTTAAGAATATTTTTTGTAAACATTTAAATATTTTCAACATGAAAGAAAATGAATGGGAGTGTTAACTGTTTGAAGGTTAAAAATGAAGCATTTTTGTGTGGTTTAATTTCTTGTAAGTACCATGATACTATTCACCAACCCCACCGCTCGGGCAGGATATGACACAAGGTTAATTTTTAAGCGGAGTTTAACAGGTTTGAATTCAGAGTTTTCCTTCTCCTAGACTAGTTGCCTCACCAAGGCTGAAGAACCTAGTCTGTCCTACTATTTACCCATAGCTGGAGGGAGAATAATTGGATTCATACCTTTCCCAAGGGTATTAGTGCTATGTGAAATGCAATCAGTCTCATACAGGATTTGAACTCGTGTCGCCGTGTCCATTTCCTACGACGATAACGACTACACCACGGGCACCTCCAATTGTAAGTACCATGATGGAATTTCCATCCCATCTTCAGGAGTTTCTAAAACTGATGAAGTGTTTAATAAGAGAGAGAGAGAGAGTGTATGTGTGTCTGTGTGTGTGCACATGTGAAATATTGGGGTTTAAGGGTGATAATTTGAAATTTGACCCTCACCCCCCTCAGTCTGTAACAGGATATGCAGAAGAAACAGAACAAAAGAAAGATTGGTAGAATTGGTCTGATTTCTTTGTTTAATGGTGTATCAACATTCATGGGTTATTCAATGCCAAAGCCACCATTGTTAAAGAACAGTAAGTAAAGTTGATGACTTTAGTCGAGGGTGACTCGAAGGCTCCCTTTTCAATAGCTACTACAGTGAGGTGTAGGGGAGGGCACTACTCCATTCCCAGGATTGCTCTACTTTACCCTTGATTCTCACCTTATAGGTGCTGCGTGCAAAACAAGGTGCCATCAAGTACCATTTTTTTGAGTCTTTGGTATGACTCGACCTGGGATTGAACCCCAGTCTCCCAGACCATAGGCAAATACTCTACTCATTAGGCCAATGGCCAGGTAGAAGAACAGTAGTGATACTATTTAACCCAAAGCAGAGGGAATAACGGAGTTCATGCCTTTCTCAAAGGTATTTGTCTGAAAGTGAACATAATAGCATGACTGGAGTTAGAATTTTGTTTACTATGATGTTGCAGCCCATCACTTTAGCCGCTATATGCCAGGAGAACGTTTCCTACTCGGCAACACTATTTACTTTTACATATCATCCACAAATTTCAAATGTAAATTAAAACATCAAAACGTGTTCCTTGAGTTCTTGATTTATTTAAAATAAAACACAAATTCCTGTATAAAATAAACCAACTTCCAATTGGGCTGTTTTAAAGTCAACAATTACGTTTATCATTGGGTTAAAGCGAAAAAAAAAAACAAAAAAAAAACTGATCCCTGAACCTTGAGGACAGACATTTCTGAATTGAAAAGTATTAAAAATAAAAATCTACCAAACAACGTACCTGATCTAGATGATCAGATAAAAAATACTCTCATTATTCAACAGAACTTCGTAAAGATATCGTCTACTTTTTGCTTAAAACATAATGAAAAATCTATTTTTAACATTGCGCATGCTTCATCTTTGAACACAGCTCAAAAGCTGTTGGTGACTGCTGTTATATAATCAAGGTTATATTATAGGTATCTTTCACTCTTCCTTGGGTGATCAAAAGGAGAGATAATTCTTATGTTTTTGAAACCATATGCAAATTAGGCTAGTTTCCAATTCAAAATAACAAAAATAATATTAAAAAGAGGGCAAAATTACTTTGGTGAATATATTTACACTGAATTTTGTTTTTACTAACGATCTGCTAAAAAAAAAAAAAAAAAAAAAAAAAAAAACCATAAAATAAATAAACAGAATTTGCTTTCCCAAATTTGTCATACACAAAATGTTAGAAGTAAATTGTTAGTTTATAAAAAAAAAATAATTTGTTAGAAGTAAGAACAACATAACAAGAAAAAAAAAATTGTATAAATATTTATTTTTTGCTAAATCATATATATGGGATATAATTAAATACTTTTTCTAAACATCTGTAGCTAAAAATCAAAATATTTCAAAAACTGCATCTCATTATAAATCATGTATGCGTATTCATTAAAAAAAAAAAAACGATATTACATTTTGGATGATTGATAAAGTAAAAAATGGGAAAGAATGCAAAAAAAATTACAAAAACAATAATTTCATTTTAAAAATTCAAAGTCGCCTTTTTTCTTTCTTTCTTTTTTTAAACAGACTTTTGCCCTAAAATAAGAATTAAAAAGAAAAAAAATTGAAGTAAAAAAAAAAATCTCCAAAAACAAGAATTTTTCTTTATTTTCTATTCTTTTTTTTAATCAAAGGTAAAACAGAATTTTATTCCTTCCAGACCTTACTTATAAAATATGTGACCCTCAGTTTATCACAAATTTTATTAGTATATCATCCAATTAATAAAAGCAATATAATCATGATGTTAAACAGAAACAGTTTACAAAAAAAGTTTTGTTTTAATCTTAAAAAAAAGAAGAAAAAAAAAAGTGAGCAAAAGTGATGAAAAAGAGGAGAAAGTGAAAAAAGGGAAGAGAAGGAGGGAAAGAAAAACAGAGAGAGAGAGAGAGAGAGAGAAAGAAAAGTGAGCAAAACAGAGAGAGAGAGAGAAAAGTGAGCAAAACAGAGAGAGACAGAGAGAGAAAAGTGAGCAAGAGAGAGACAGACAGACAGAGAGAGAGAAAAAAAGGGAGCAAAAGTGATGAGAGATGAGAAAGTAAAAAAGGGAAGAGAGAGAGAGAGAGAGAGAGAGAGAGAGAAAAAGTGAGCAAAAGTGATGAAAAAGATGAGAAAGCGAAAAAAGGAGAGAGAGAGAGAGAGAGAGAGAGAAGGGCAAGAAAAAAAAACATAGAACTTCACCACAGTATTCATGTTTTTTGATGGAGCAGAGAAAAACTTGAAAAATGTGTTCATAGGTGAATGACAAATTTATTGAGGGACATTACAATTTCTTTATCAACTAGGTCATCCACCGAAACTTTAACTATCAATGGCTTGAGAGAGTAACATGCATAAAGTAAAAGGCTTTTTAAAATGATACACAAACTAAATTCGTACAACACTAACAAAATATCATTTTGCTGTGTGTCTATATTCTAAAAATGGAAACCAAATAAAAATAAGATTTAACAAATATTTTCAGAACACAAAAGTAGAGTTGGGCGGTTTGGCAATTTATGTTTTGGTATTGGTTTCTTTTCCTTGACACTGTGGTTTTCAATTCAGTTTTGCCGTTAAACCACACATCTCAAATCAAAAGTATAAAAAAAGTAAGCAAAAAATGTTATTAACACTCTTTTCACTTGTAGTGTCAAAAAAGTATAAGATGGAACTGATAGACTGAGAGATAAAATAAGGGATGAATTATAGGTGTTATCTAGGCTTCTTCAAACAAATGTCTTCTGTGGTTCAGTAGGGAAAACAGCTGGTATGAATAACCAGGCTTTTTTTAAGGTAAAAAGGGGACATTACTTCAAGTCTCACCAGGAGACTATCCTTTATTCATGTCTGGGATATGGTTCTTTTCTTCGGTACAAATGACGACCTGAGTGAACATCTATAAAAAGCAACTAAAATTAAAAGATAAGAAAAAAAACAAAAAAAAAAAACAACAAACAAACAATCAAAGTTGATTATTATAATGATGATAATAATAATAATAATATTTAACACGCGAAGAACTTGTCAACTGGCAGATTTTGCCATCATTTCACAGAATGAAATTCAAGGAATGGAGTAGGGGGGCGGAGAAAAAAAAAAGAAGAAGAAAACTATGAAACAGTCATACCAATAATAATCAGAACCCTAGGAACAAAGAATCTGGAAAAGAGATGGGTGAGGAATTAGACATCCAAGAAAGGATTAAGACTGTTTAGACCAGATTACTGTTGAGGTTGGTTAGAATACTGAGAAGAGTCCTGGAGAGCTGAGGAATCATGTCACTTGAACTCCACAGGTTAGAACTGATTTGGCTTGGTTTTATGGTATATCAACCATTGTAGGTTATTTAATGCCAAATCCTGTTTTTACATGTAAACACATTTTGTAGAAACAGTTAAATGATCAATTCTATTTCTAACAATTCCGTTTAGCATAAGTCATTTGTTTGGTTTGGTTTGGTGGATTTTATGGCACATCAACCTTTGTAGGTTATTTAACACCAAATCCATTTTTATGTAAATAATCAGTTCTATTCAAAACAATTCAGTTTAGCATGAGAACACAGTTTAATTGTCAAAAACATTTCTATTTTTAACTATTCAAGCAGTTATATATAACAATTCAGTTTAGTGTAAGTATAGTTTCAATGTCAAAAGTAGTTCAATTAAAAGCACACAGTTTAAATGTAAGTACAGTTTAATTGTAAAAAACATTTCTATTTCGAGCTATTCAGTTTAGTCAAGCAATTCTACTTCAGCTAATTCAGTTTAGTAAAAGTACAGATTTTGTTTACACACAGCTACATGTTAGAACAGTTCTATGTTAATCAATTCAGTTTAGTGTAAATACAGTTTCAATGTCAAAAAACAGTTCAAATGTAAGCACGGCTCAATTGTCAAAAAACATTTCTATTTCAAGATATTCAGTTTAGCATAAGGATGCCATTAGTTCTATTTAACCCATAGAGAGGGCCCTATCAGGTGTTTCCATGCCGGGCCAGAGTGAACCTGGGAGCAATGGCAATGAAGGGGTGCTCCGTATTCCCCAAGGCCCCAGCATTACTGGGATCTCACCATCAGATTGTTTAGTGTCATATCCAGGACACTCATTGGGAGTGGGGGTCTTACCCCTCTGCAGAGGTGCAGTCGGTGTATTCTACAGCCCCAGCCGACTGGGCAAGTCATTTGTTTGCACTAAGTTTAAATGTCAGATAGTTCTATTTGACCCAAAGATAGAACCCTATCAAGTGCTACCACTCAAGGTCAGAGTGGACCTGGGAGTAATGGAAATGAAAGGGTACTCCACATTTACCAAATATCCAGCATTACTAAAGCCTCACCACCAGATTGTTCAAGTGTCATATTCCGGACACTCGTTGGGAGAGTTTTACCCCTCTGTAGAGATGCAGCCAGCGTATTCTACAGCCCCAGCCAACTGGGCATCACTTCCAAAGTGTTTCAGCAAAAGATGTCACTTTGGAAATATAAAGGAAAAGATTTTACACACAAAAATTCATTGGAAATAATTCTTTACTTTAAAAATGCACAACTAATTCAGGTTCTCGATATCAAACCATTTTCCAGTCTCTAGAAGAGAGATAAACAAATTATTTCTGAATATTGATATATACTATCTAAAAGCCCACTCTATGACTTAATAAGTTAGTTACTTCGAGCGCAAGTAGAAGATTTAGCCTAAGTAAAACATTGCAGATTTTAGCAATGTAAGTAGTAAAGTAAAGTTGGCGACCCCAGTCAAGGGCAACCAGAAGGCTCCCTTTTCAGTAGCTACTACACTGAGGAGTAGGGGAGGGCGCTACTCCTTTCCCTGGATTGCTCCACTTTACCCTTGATACATACCTTATATTGCTGAGTGTTAAGCAAGGAGGTATCAAATACCAATTTTAAAGTCTTTGGCATGACGTGACCTGGGATTGAACCCAGAACTCCTGGTTCATTGGTGAACACTCTACCCACTAGATTAATGAGCTGGTTAGCTATGTATTATACCTA
This sequence comes from Sepioteuthis lessoniana, assembly GCA_963585895.1. NCBI lineage: Eukaryota > Metazoa > Mollusca > Cephalopoda > Myopsida > Loliginidae > Sepioteuthis > Sepioteuthis lessoniana. Next base: position 8,939,525 of record OY757932.1, read on the forward strand.
AATGGATTGGTTAAATTGAATTCCTTGCAATTGTAAAAAAAAAATTTTAAAAAATAAAAATTATTTTTTAAATTATTACAATAAGAATATTGATAAGCACACTAACTGTAATCAAAGAAAACTTTTCAGTCATAGTACTAACCGTCCTTGAATGATACAATGACAAACAGACAAAAATAATGTTTGATGAATTATAGTAAGATATACTGAATAACAATGCTGACAACACTAAAAACAATGACAGCAACGGCTGCAGATTCAGGAAAAAAAACTAGGCTCGGAATTGCAGCATTGACACTCTTCCAACAGAAGCAGTTGCGGCTGTGGTAGCAATAGCAGCACATCTTGTAGTAGAAATGTAGACACACACACATATGAATGAGAGAAAGAATCAGACCATCGTTATATAATTCTAGCAGTTCTAAACGGTGAACTGAAACTAGGCAGGTTAGAATGGCAGACTGACTTTCTTCAGACATTTTCAATGCAATAAAATAAAAGAGGGAAAAATAAATGACAATGAATAATAGGTTTACATATATATTTGTGTGTGTGTATATATATATATATATATAACTAAAATTATTATGTTTTTCTACATGCATAAGAATATAACTTAAAAAAATAACTGCATCAAGATTTTTATTAAGTTTCCACACTTAAAATTTTCAAGAATAGAGCAATTTTCAGTCCAACTTGCAACTAAATGATAATTTTGTAGGGTGTATGTTTATACTGTATATCCTTTTTATCTATGTGATATTAAAATTTTCACTGCATTCTATTTCCGTTGATAGCTTTCTGTTATACATTTATTTGATGTCACCAGCATCTCAGTTTAATCCAACTGTGCATTTACGTAATTTCAGCAATGTTATAAAAAAAAAAAAAAAAAAAAAATCTTTACACTTGCTAACAACTCTTGATGATGGCCAATGAAAAGTCCAAAATTGTTCAGGACAATTTTGATAAATTTATCTACCAACTCCAACCTAAAACACACTTGCAAGGAAACTTGAAAGGATCTTAATAAAATTATATAGACAAAATGTGTCTTTATTCCTTAATCAAACATACACACACATGTGTGTGTGTGTGTGTGTGTGTGCGCATACATTAGGTTATATTTCTAAATAAGGAGTGCTTAATATTAATGATAGACCAAACATACATCTATGTTAGGAAAGCATAAATTCTGAGTCAATGGCACCGGGTAACTGTCAGTAATTATCAGATATTTCTGTAATCCGGTAAAAATGGTACATGATAGCTAAAGTTTTATTAGAGCAATACACTTAAAATGCACTAATTCAGAGAATAAAACAAATTTCTATCCAATACGTAATGGATTAATAATCTGGTGGGTACACTGAATGTAATATTCAATGAAATTGTTGATATAATGGAGATAAATATAAAATAAGGACCTTTTACTTCTTGTAAACAGAAGTATCAATATAATCAAGGACTGCTTTTATAACTGGATACACAATGGAATCCTAGTTTGTCTCAGGATATTTCTGAAATTCATATGAAGTTTGTATATAACTATAACCCAACAATAACAGAACACCATAGTGAAATTTTTATTAGAGCAATATATTTAAAATATACCAATTTAAAACAATTCCCAATGATAATTTTGAGGAGTCTGCATTTGTACCAAATATCATTTTCAAATCTACAGAGTGCAAAAATCTCTCTCTATTTCTCTCTACAAATATATATATATATATATATAAAAGCGATGTGAATTAATAGCTAGATGTAGACATAGGAATAAATTTACACTGTAGGTAAATTATCATAGATAATGCTTAAATAAGATAACAGGACTAAATTGAGATTTAAGGTGAAATGAATAAAAATAAAATAAAGATGAGAAGAAACCATGTGATGTGTACGTACTCTTCAATGGAAGGGTAACTGAATTAATTGGCTCAAAAATAAAAATAAAATTTGAAATTTAAAATTTTAATTTTAAATTTAATTTAATATAAGTATTACTGTATCCTTACGTAAGGTTATTAAAGAAAGTTGTATTTATATAAATTAGTATTAAATCTGGAGTTTTAAGTTGAAATGTATTTAGATTTTAAAAAATAAAAAATTAATTTACTATAATTCCAACCGATAATAAAAACAAAAAACCAGAAGTGGGCTAAATGAGGAGAAAACTCTTCACCCCTCTTCTACCTCCTCCCACCCTTCTTTCCTGTGTCTATTCTGAATTATTTTATCCATTAGATCTGAAGAAGTCCTGTTAATTTTTTGATTTATATCAAAACCCATAACAGGATGGAAATAAATTTATAATCCTAATGTGACCGGTTTTTGCTTTTTCATATATATATATATATATATATATATATATATATATATATATATATATATATATATATATATATATATATATATATATATACACACACACACACACACACACACATACAAGTTGGCAACTGTAGTTGAGGGCAATCTAAAGGATCCCTTTTCATTAGCGACGACACACAGGTGTAGGGGAGGACAATACTCCTTTCCCTAGATTACTCCACTTTATCCTTGTTTGTACCTTATTAATCTTGAGTGTTAAGCAAGGCAGCATCATGTACCATTTTTTGAGTCTTTGGTGTGACTTGACCTGGTATTGAACTCAAGTCTCCCAAGACATTTGCAAACACTATCAACTAGGTCAATGGGCTGGTATAAATGAAAAATAAATAGAAAAAGTGGATATACTAAAAACACATAAAATTCAATTTAGCATAAGTCATTTGTTTATTTTGTTTTTTCCGAAAAAAAACTAACAAATGACTTATACTAAATTGAATTTTCTGTGTTTTTAGTATATCCACTTTTTCTATTTATTTTTCATCATCTTGTCAGATCTACAAAAATATCTACCTTTCCTCCATATATATATATATATATATATATATATATATATATATGAGAGAGAGGAAAAAAACAGCTGAGAGCATGATTTTTAAAAAAATAATAATATAGTAATTAAAAAAAGACAGTTTTTATCAAATATTCAAAAATAATAATAAAAATTAAATGAATCATGAAGGTATGCAAACAGGATTTTTTTTATACTGATCTCGTGCCATTCATCCCTATTGGTCATCAATTTTGGCAAGTCCTCTAGATGGCATCCAGTTTCTGCACAGAGTTAAAAACTATTTCCAGTCCAATTTCCTGTGTATTCATTATGACCATCATTTCTGATCATCCGAATTCTCAATAAGATGTAGATAACAATGAAAGGCTATTTAGAGTCTTTCGCTCCTTCATAAATAGAAGTATCAAATCATCATGGACTACTGTAACCACAAGACCAAACAAGGACATAGAAACCAAAACCAGAGCCAGCCTTTGTTTTAATGGCTCATCAACCTTCCTGGGTTATTTAATGCCAAAGTCATCCTTGTTGAAGGACAGTAGTGGCACTATTTAACCCATCACTGGAGGAATTAAGGGATTTGCATTTTCCAAGGGGCATTAGTTCAAAAGTGAATGCAATAGCATGACTTCAAACTCACTACAGTGTAACCAGTAAGAGAAACCCGGATATAAGATACTTCTTCTCTGGTCCCAACAACTCTCTTATATCTGGGTTACACTGTATAATGTGACAGTCCCGTATATTAACCACTACACCATGAACGTTATAACCCAATGGGTTAAACTAGTTTAATATACAAGTAAATTATCATTATTTTAAATCATTAACTTTGCATACAAGCTTTTCGTTTCAGGCTTTGTCTACTGTGCAGCAAACTAGAGTCAGTAGAGAAATACCTAAGGAAACCAGCACCACAACATCATGGACTCCTCCAAAAATCGGGTTAACAGCAGCTGAACTGATTTGGCATTCATGCGGGAAGCTACAATACAAAAATTTCACAGTATTCTAGTGTCAATTAGAGGATAATGCAGACGATTTGGAAAGATTTTTGGTTTTATGGCATATCAACTTTTGTAGGTTATTTAAAGCCAAATCCATTTTCATACACATAAACAGTTCTATTTCAAACAATTCTATTTAACACAAGTACATAGTTTAAATGTCAAAAAAGTTTATTTAAACAATTCAGTTTAACACAAGTACACATGCGAAAAACAGTTCTATCAAAAAATTCAGTTTAGCATAAGTACACAGTTTAAATGTAAAAAAACAGTTCTATTTCAAACATCAGTCATTTGTTTACACACACTTAAATGTTCAAACAGTTCTATTTCTAAAAATTCAATCTACTATAAGTCACTTGTTTACTAACAATTTAAAAGTCAAACAATTCTATTTGACCTATAGATAGGACCCTATCAGGTGCTACTACTCCGGGCTATAGTGGAACTGGGAGCAATGGCAATAAAGTGGTACTCCACATTTCCCAAAGCTCCAGCATTACTGGAGCCTCACCATCAGATTGTTTTGTGTCATATCCAGGACACTCGTTGGGGGAGTCTTACCCTACTGCAGTGATGCAATCAGAATATTTTACAGCCCCAGCCAGGAATTAAAATGTGTTAGACGAGTCCAGTGGTGATCACTAAGATACAGCAACTCAGAAACCTCACTGATTGTTCTGATGATAAAAGAACTCTGGAATTTTTTTTTGTGAGATCCAGGCCTAGATTGACAGACAAAGGGGTTGGGGTTTTTTTGTTTTTTTTGTAGCTAGTGCAAGAATATGTTTGGTATTTCCTTTCCAAGATAAGGGATGATTTTTATTTATAGGACATAAAGGACAATGGAAAAGACTGTTGCAAAGCTTTCGAAAAAATTAAGCAACACCTCCAACTGAATAAGCTTTAGTTTTTCTCAGATTAAAAAGTTTGATTTGGTTGTGTTTTATGGTATATCAACCAGTTCACGTGTGTGTGTGTGTGTGTGTGTGTTATTTCTATGTGAATAGTTTGTATGTAACATCATTTTTAAACAAACTAAGGTTCATTTGTTTGCACACAGTTAAATGGTTTCAAGTATTCTTATCTAACACTAATAATTCAATTTGATATTAAATTATTTGATCACAGTTATAATGTTAAGTATTGCTAAAACTATTAATTTTAAATGGTTTCTACTATAGCTATCCAGCACTAATAGTTCTGTTTGCACACTAATGGTTTCAAGTATTGCTATTTAACACAAATAATTCTTTTTAATATTAATAATGATCTTAGCAAAAGATTGAACAGTTCTATTTGATCCATAAATGGGACACAAACAGATACTACCACTCCAAGCCAGAGTGGACCTAGGAGTAATGGTAATGAAGGATTACTCTACATTCTTCAAGGTGAGAGCCTCACCAGCAGATGCAGTTTCATGTCATACCCAGAATATTAAACAGTTTCAAGTATTTCTATCAAATACAAATAATTCTAGTCAAGATCATTTGTTTTCTTTACACATGGTTAAAGGTTTTCAAGTATTGCTATCTAATACGAATGATTCAATTTAATATTAATCATTTGTAGGCACCTATTTAAATGATTTCAAATACGTTTAATTTATAGTGTTTGGTAACATATCAACCCTTATTAGGTTATCTAATACCAAATCCTGTTTATACATATATTAAATATGTAATTTGTAAATTAATAGTTTGTAGGTCACATTTTAAACAAGCCAGCATTCATTTTTTGCACACATTTAAATATGTAACATATTGACCCTCGACCAAGCCGTCAATCAAGAGATGCACCTGTGTAAATAAGCAGAAGAACAGCGAGGCAGGTGCATCCGGTTGAGGATGTCGGAATATCACCTTGATCAGTGGACGCGGTTGAATTCAGTGCAGAGGTATACATATACTAAATATGTGATTTGTAAATCAATAGTTTGTAGGTCACATTTTAAACAAGCCAATAGTCATTTTTTGCACAGATTTGACCAGTAGACGTGGTTGAATTTGGTGCAGATGCGTACGTCCACAGGAAGCAGGTGGGTGTCAAACAATTATATAACCCGGTGCTACAGACGGCTTGAGTTGCAGTCAGTTCGAGTCCAGTTGGAGTCAGTTGGGGAACAAGATGCCAGCGTGAGAATTAGCTTGCAGACTGAGGGCTTGAGCCCTCAGTGACCCACGGTTGAGCAACCCAGCCAAGATGAGAAAGAAGTGCTGCTGTGGTTGCAGGAAGTCTTTGGGTCAATATGTAGCAGTCTGTCTCCGTCTACAATTCACCTCTCACACATAACCAACATCAACCCTTTCGCAACCCTTTCGTGAATAAAGTGTGAGAAGTATATTTTTATAAAGAAGTGTGTTCATTCATTCATTGAAGTTTTGCCATTATGTTGACTATGTTTCCACATATAGTTGTATATGTATAGTATACTTGTATTATGACTATACAATAAATAGTTTTAAGTGTTGCAAACACTAATAGTTTTTTTGGCACACAGTTAAATGATTTTAAGTATTGCTATGTAAAACTACCAGTTCAATTTAACAGCAGTTATTTATTTGCAGCTAAATGGTAAAAAATTTCTATATGATACATAGATGGAACACTAACAGCTACTATCATTTCGAGTCAGAGTGAACCTGGGAGTAATGGTGATGAAGGAGAACTCCACATTCCCCAAAACTCTAGGATTGGAGCCTTACCATCAAATTGTTTAGCGTCATATCTAGGAAAGGTGGGGGTGAAGGCAGAGTGATGTTGTCTTACTCCTAAGAAGTGCAGTCTTTATATTCTACAGCCACAGCTGACAGATAAAAACAATTTCTGCAAGGATCAGATGTTGACCTCTGAGAACAGCCATTGGTTCTTTTTCTATCTTTTAAGATGTATCAATCGTGAAAAAAACCAAACACACAGTCCACAAGATAGGGTTAGAAGTGTTCACGAATAACACATACATTATGTCTCCATTCATCTTCCCAAATGGCTTCACACTCAACACAGGAGCCTACCGCAAGTACCTAGAGGAGGTAGTGCACTCTGTATTCAAAAGACTTTTATAAAAGTAATTCAAATAAAAATTGACACCCACCTGCTCCAGGTCTAATTCATCTTCCTCATTTCCAGATGAACTCCAATTGATAAAAATAAAAGATTTTTTTATACACTTTTTATATATCAAGATTAACAGGACCTACTTGCGCATGATGGGAAAATTTAATATGGAGAAAAAATAAAAATAAATCAGGCCTTACTTAAAAGTCATGCAGAAAGTGCTGGTTCCTCTCAAATCACTGAAGTTGAGTAGCAATGAACCTGCTCAATATTTAAATGGGTAACCACTTCGTGACAGCAATCTGAGGCCCAAATGACAGACTAAGCAAAGTAATAAATATTATAAAAATCAGGGTTAAATTTGATTTCAAGACGAAAGATTATAAATGGGGTTATTTAATGCCAAAGCCATTCTTGTAAAAGCACAATAGAGGTGCTATTTTACCCACAGCTAGGGCAAGCATATATATCTCCATCACACAATAGCACAACAGATTGAAAGTCTACTAGACTGGTCGCTTTACAAAGGTTAGTATATTCTATATTGGAATTAAAAAAAATAAATCCTTATATTTGAGTTTGAGTTTTGTTTAATAGCATATCAACCTCTGTGGGTCATTTAATGCCAGAAGGGTTAAATTGCTTTTGTCTTTTGTGCATGTTTTAGGTTTTAAGATATGTTTTATTATATTTGACTAGATTTTAATGAAGAGATTAATTTCTTTTAGAAAGCTTAAGATTTCCTCTGGTTTGGAGTTTTTGAAGAGGTTCTTTAAATTATTTATTTGGTAATGTTTTGGGTGAATTCGTCTGAACCTGTCACAGTTAATGAGAATGTGTTTGACTGTGAGAGGTACTTTGCATGTTGGACATACTGGGGAGTCTTCCCCTTTTAGGAGGTGTGAATGGGTGTGATCAATATGAAGTCTGGAGATTATCACTTCTTCTTTTCTATTTCTTCTATAACCTGCTGGCCATTCACCTATGGTATCTTGAATATGGTGGAGTTTGTTTTGTATTTGATCATCCCAAGATTTTTGCCATTTCTTAATTGTAAATTTGTTATTAAGTGGTTTTAGGTCGGTGTATGGAATTTTTGTATTGGATATACATGTCTGGAGTGCTTTTTTTGCAGCTGTCTGCCCTTTCATTTCCCTGTATGCCATTGTGGCTGGGTATCCAAGTAAGAATGATGCTATTGTTTTTAGAAAGAGTGTTCATTTTATCTAGTAGTCTTGTAATGAGAGGAGTTGATGAATTTTTGCTCTGTAGAGCTTGGAGGACTGATTTGAAGTCTGATTAGACCTTATATTTGAATCTATTTTATAATATAACAACTATCACGGAGTCAAAGTTAATTCACCAGATAATCAGTTTAAATAACAGAATAGTCCTAGCATTTGTTAAAATAAAAAGGGAAAAAAAAAATCCACGTGCAGTTTTCTAACATGTAAACTATTCAAGACATAACTTTTATAAGAGCTACAGAACTGTTTTATCCACCAATGGTAAATAGAGATAAATACCAGATGAAATAATGGAAAAGAATTCTTAACAATGACTAGGGGAACATAACGGCTTTTAAATATACCTGGTCTTCTTCAACTCCCTCTCTATTTCCCCATTTGTCTTCCCCCAAAACTGCCACAAAAGCAATAGTCCACATATTTATAATTGGAATTGTGACACAAATGAATGATAATTTGGTTTCTTTGTCTAATGGCATATCAACCTAATTGGGTTATTTAATGCCAAAGCCATTCTTGTAAAAGGACAATAGAGGTGCTATTTTACCCACAGCTAGGGCAAGCAAATATATCTCCATCACACAATAGCACAACAGATTGAAAGTCTACTAGACTGGTCGTTTTACAAAGGTTAGTGTATTCTATAGTTTTATCAGAGCTAGCAAGGGGAAGAAGAAATTCGTACTTTTACGCCAAGTTCATTAGCACCATGTGAAATACCAAGAATCTTGTCAAGAATTGCATTGCCAAGTACATCATCTTCCATAAGTATTAATACATAAACCGCTCCCATCGATAAGTTCACATAAGTTTAAAAAGAGCACTTAAATTTATTTCTCATGCAGTTTGTCAACCAATATACAAATTATTAAGATACAGCAAGTCGTTATAAAATTCTATCATCACCTTCTAATAAAAAGTTGGCGACCATAGTCGAGGGTGACCTGAAAATTCCCTTTTCGATAGCTACTATACCAAGGTATAGGGGAGGGCGCTACTCCTTTCCCTGGATTGTTCCAGAACACTCTTGGATATTGAGATAAATATATATATTCAAATAATGGAAATAAATTCTCAATATTTGATCGGTGTTATGGGACGGTAACTAATAGATTCAACACAGATGACAGTGTCAAGACAGACTCCTACCACCATTTTTTTTTTTTTTTTTTTAAATTCGTAAATAACAATAGTGGAACTGGTATTTCCGTTTTTCTTTACACAATGTCAGGATTGGTATCATCAATTTTGTAAAATTAAACAATAGATTATCACAATAGATTTAAATATATATAGTCCTTATTCTTTTTATCCATCCCCTGAGTTTTTCATTTCCAATTTTCTCTTTTCGTACCCTCTCCCTTCCTTTCCTCAACTCAATGTAATTAAGAAACCTCTATTTCTTCGAACATTCTTAAAGTTTGTGAAGATGTTTAACTTCTCTGGAAGCAACCAAATGTAATTCTTTTCATAGCTGGAAGTGTGACATACACAAATGATAGATAGGTAGTTACAAGCATATCAATTATACGGGTAGTTATCAAGATGGGTCGTTCCTACATTGTTCATGCCGAAAATTTACTCAAGGGAGTAATATTTACCCAGGTTAAGACATGCTGATATAGGGACAACATTTATGAAGATAATGCGAGATAAAAAAAAATAACCGACTTACATCTTTGGGTTCCATTTGTTTCGTCAAACTGTCTATCTCTTTCAGTAAACGTTCCTTTCCTTCTTCAGCATCATGCAATCGACATTCTGTTTCAATTCTCATGTCCTCCAGCATTTTCCGTAATTTTTTCTTCTTTTCTATGCACCGAGTCACCTTGCCTTTTGCTGATTTTCGAACTTTAGACAATTTCTACAAGAAAAATAAAAAAATTTGATACCGTATAATTGTATTATTCACGATTTTTTTTTTTTAAATAAAGGATTATTATTAGTTACTTGAAACTAGAAAATTGCTTGCAAATTATTAGTGTTAAATAGGAATACTTGAAATTATAACCAAATTAGTGACTTTAAACAATAAAATGGTGTATAAATTATTAGTATTAGACTGGAATACTTGATATTCATATAAGTGAATGAAAACAAATTATAAATTAAAAAAAATTTTTTTTAGATTTTCTTTCTTTTTTTTTTTTTTCTTTCAAAAATGCAATGGAACATTAGAAATATAGTTTAGGCAACAAACAGAAATTAATCCAAAAAGAAGTTCACTTACTCCACGCAATTCCTGTCTGGAACGATCGATGGCATGTATTCTCTGTTGATGAATCGAACGAAGGCTTGTAAAATCTGAGATGAATTTCCTTTTTGCTTCTGGTGAGTCACCTACTTGACCGTCCAGAGCTTGTTTGACCATTTCCATCTCAATTTCATAAGTATCCTCAATTTTGGGAGACAACGGTTCGTCTACTATTGAAAATAAACAAAATAAAATCTAATTGAAAACAAACGCAGACACACACATAAGATTGAGTGTATAAACCTACGACATCAAGACTAAAGACGAGGGTTTCAAACTCAAGGTGAAGAGAAATGTCAAGAAATAAAAAAAAAAGTTTGCCATTTCCAACTTTTATTATTATTATTTCCAAAGTTTATAATTAAAGCTTTCTGCAGTACCAAGTGTTCCACTGTCAAGTCAGGATGATCAATAACACTTTCTTAATGATCAAGTAATTCTGACACTGGTAATTTTATCCATTTTTCTTTTTGATGATACTATTATTATTATTATATTGGCTCAACAATATTCTTTCCAAGAACACTCTTATTCACACAGTTGGCAAGGTCGTGGGAGTTAGTTTACAAAGTGATGCTTTTAGTTTCTACACAAATGGTATTTACTTTAAATATATAACTTTAAAGTAATATATATTTATATATTTTAACGGGACATTGGCATAATGGTTAGAGTGTTCGCCAATGGCCCGGGAGACTGGGGTTCAATCCCAGGTTGAGTCATACCAAAGACTTTAAAAATGGTACTTGATGCCTCCTTGCTTAACACTCAGCATTATAAGGTATGTATCAAGGGTAAAGTGGGAAAATCCTGGGAAAGGAGTTGTGCCCTTCCCTACACCTTGGTGTAGTAGCTATTGAAAAGGGAGCCTTCGGGTCACCCTCGACTACGGTCGCCAACTTTACTTATACTTTATATATATTTAACTAAACAATATAGACATTTTTTTGTCTACATATTTTTTGTATTTATCCATTCAAGTTGCTGTATTGACTTCATGATATCCAACCAAAATTGGTTAATAAACCTTCCCTAACTAATTGGTTCCCTCATACTTTTGGCCTGATCTTGGACCATCATCAGGTAGTCTATATATAGCAAATGCGATATAACCTTTGCATGTACAAAACTACTTTGTAAGAATAAACACTCAATTCTTACAAAATGGTAATGTATAGGAAATATACACACCCCCTGATGATGCCCCAAGAGCAGGCTGAAAGTATTAGGGAACCTATAAATCATGGAAGGTTTATTAACCAATTTTGGCCGGATATCATAAAATCGATACAGCGACTTGAAAGGATAAATACAAAAATATGTAGACAAAGGATGTCTATATTGTTTAATCAAATATGTATTAACTAAGAAATGCTGCCCAAATACATACATACGTGGTGCATTCAATAAGTTTCCAGACATTTTTGTACAGGCATTTAAAATTGTCATAGACTCTTGAAAATTCAGTATGTTATTGCTATACAGACTGACCAATTTTTATGATTTCAGGTTCAAATGAACAGCTACAGCAGCAGTTGGAATACACCCTACTAAAGCCTGATTATTACAGCTGGTGAATTTCAAAAATGCAATCTGGACGTCAGGACACTTTAGAAGAAAGATATGCAATAAAATTCTGTTTTAAACTTGGAAAAAATGATGCCACAGAAACATATGCAATGCTTCAGACTGCTTTTCGACCATCTTGCATGAATCAAGCATCAGTTTTTGAGTGGCATAAGAGATTCAAGGAAGGTAGGGAGTCTGTGAGAGATGATGAGAGGTGTGGGAGGAGTAAGGAAGTCAATACACTAGAGTTCATTGGCCAAAGGGTTAGGGTTAGGGTTACTATGTTGAGGTTTTAAGGGAGTTCAGGAAGAGATTCCGCCATTGGAAGAGGCCAGCACTCTTCAAATCGGGTCAGTGGCATTTCCACCAGGATAATGCACCAATCCATAACTCCATCCTTGTTACAGACTATTTGACCAAGATGGGCATCAAGACAGTTCCTCTCTGTCCATATAGTCCAGACGTTGCTCTCTGTGACTTTTGGTTATGCCCTAAGCTCACAGGCTGTCGTTATGAGAGAATTGAGGAGATGAAAGAGGCTGTGACGAAGGTCATTGACACGCTCACACAAAAGAACTTCCATGAGGCCTTCCAGAAGTTGTTGGAAAGGTACAACAAGTGCATTGCAGCCGGAGGAGATTATTTCGAAGGGGACTAGAGTTTCATGTGTGTACTATCAATAAAAGTGCCCATACGAAAAAAGCCTGGAAACTTATTTAATGATCCTCATATATATATATATATATATATATATATATAAATAAAAGAAAACATGTAAATGTTTTTCCATCTGAGGCGGTCACAAGATCATCTATAGACCAAAATAAATTCATAATGGAATAACCAAATTATATTCTTTTTCGTCTGATTTATAAAAAATATTTTTGCTCTGCACGGGAGTTTCAATATATATTTAAACAGAAATTATTTATATATTTGGTAGTTGTTGACATTGAGCACTGTTTGATATTCTACCTTCTCCTTGGATTATTACCTTAAAATGTAACCCTTAGACTATTTTCCTTAGATCATATATATATATATATATATATATATATATATATATATAAAAAGACAAACACAGACTGTATTTGCTTTAAAGTAATACATATATACACAAAGTTCAGTCAAAAAATGAAGGGACACAGTTATCAGTAAAAAGCACTGTTTACAGCGCATGCATGGTATACATAAACCAAAAAAAACCTTTTCAATATTACTAGAACATTCTATTACAAAGAGATGGGTAAATTCCAGTAATGAGAAAACACCAAAAAATAACTGGATGAAAGCATAAAATAAAAGAACAGATGACCGAGAAATCTTTAAAACAAACAGCGCCTTACTTGTCTCTTCAAATTCTGTAAGTGAATCATCCGAGTCTGATGAGTAATCATAACTTTTATCTTTCCCTTTACTTGTCGACGGTTCTGGCAATACTTTTGTATCCTTAGTGAGAGCAACAGGTTCTTTAGATATTTTTGAGACAGCTGCTTCAGCTAACTGGTGGAGCCCATTACGTTCAATTTCAGAGTCCCTGATTTCAGTTTTGATTTTATTCTCAATCGTTCGTTGTTGAGGCAATGGGGCCAGTGAAACGTTGGGAGTGAAATGCCGTTCATACCTGAAACATTAAAAGCAAACTCAGTTGCAGAAAAGAAAAGAAAAAAAAGGTGGGATGGGGGATGATACGAACAATCATCTCATTCATACAGGATCCAGCAGAGGGATCTCTTCAGTTTTGAATGTAAATAAAAAAAAAATAAAAAAAAAAAAAAAAAAGGATCCTATTCCAAATCCAATTTCACATGAACGACATTTTTTGCTATTTGGTTATTATTCTAAAGATCACATCATCTAAATACTTCCCCTCACCAGCTCTACACCCCTGGATTCAGCAGAAGGATCTCACTGGTCTCAAATGTAAATAAATCTTCAAAAAAGGAAAAGTCGACAGATTCGATTTCAAATTCAATTTTACTCTAAGAAAGAACAATATTTGCCATTTTGCTTTTGCCATCACTTCGTTTTGCCCAGTCGGCTGGGGCTGTAGAATATACCAACTGTACCTCTACAGAGGGGTAAACCTCCCGCAGCCCAACAAAGGGCCTGGATATGACACTAAACAATCTAATGGTGAGGTTCAAGTGATGCTAGAGCTTTGGGGAAAGCGGAGCACCCCTTCATTGCCATCACTCCCAGGTCCACTCTGGCCTGAAGTGATAGCACTAGATAGGGCCCTATCTATAGGTTAAATAGAACTAAATTGCATACTTAGGCTAAACTGAATTGTTTGAATTAGAACTGTTTGACTGAACTGAATAGCTTGAACTAGAAATGTTTTTGAAAATTAAGCTGTGTACTTACATTTAAACAGCGTACGTATGCTAAACTGAATTGTTTGAAATGGTACTGATATCCACAGAACAATTAATCACAAAGAGATAGATCTTGAGAGAGAGAGAGAGAGAGCCAATCATGGGTTGTCACAATGTTAGGGAGATGACATGCCCACAGGTTTTAATCACAAAAGTATAATGTTCACCATTTTATGCCATGATGGCACGGTTGCTGCTGCTCAAATACATAACTCCTACCCACTTGCCACTACTAGCACCTGTGCAGAGAGACAAATTTACAAAACAAAAACAAACTTGGAAGAAGACACTTATTGTTATTCAGAACACTAATTAGTTAAATACAAAGAATTACTTACTTGATATAGATAATAATTCTGATGCAAAAACCATATTTAAAAGGTAAATTCAAGCCATAATTAATATATTTACAACAACAATAGCATCCTTTCTATTTATATACCCTACAAAAAAAAAAATCAAGACATTATTAAGAATTATCTCCCTTGATCACCTGGATAAGTGTTGAAATTTGGACTAATGATTATGACAAAAAAAAAAAAATGCTTAAATTAATCAATCTCATTCACTTTAAAGTCACTAATATTTTTTTTTCGTTTTTGCACATTTCTCAACAAGACTGGGAAATTTTTCAGATCAATATGGACTTTATATGATAATATAAAATTACTAAAATGAAATTAATTACTAAATCTCATATGTTATGTAGATGTACATTTTCTCTTTTAAGTAGAGGAATTATATTATAAACTGAATTACTATGACCAGAAATGTGGATTTAGCTTTTATACTAGAGGTCCCCAACTTTTTCAGCTCCAAGGGCACAAAGATTAATTCAGGAGGGTCCAATGCAGCAATCTTAAAAGGACAAAAAAAAAACGAGCAAAATTCACAAGGTAACAATCATAATTTATCAATGAGATATCTGTTGTTTGCAAGCACAAAAAAAGATGTAATATCAGGTTTGGTCTAGTTTTATGGCATATCAACCATTGTTGGTTATTTAATGCCAAATCCAGTTTATACATATATACTAAATATATATGATTTGGTTGGCTTTTATGGCATATCAACCACTGTAAGTCATTAAACACTGAATCCTGTTTTTAAATATATATCAAATATATATAATTTGGTTTGGTTTTATGGCATATCAAACATTGTAGGTTATTTAATGCCAAATCCTTATATATATATATATATATATATGTATGATTTATAAACACATTTTGTAGACAACATTCCTAAAAGAGCCTGAGCTCATTTGTCTGCACACGGTGAAATGGTTTCAAGTATTGCTTCGTAACAGTCACAATTTAACACCAGTCATTTGTTTGCATGCACAGTTTGTTCTATTTGACCCCTAGATAGGACCCTATCAGGTGCAACAACTCCTGTTCAGAGTTAACCCGGGAGCAATGGCAATGAAGGAGTACTCCACATTCCCCAAAGCTCCAACAATACTGGATCCTCACCATTAAATCGTTTAGTGTCATATCCAGGACACTTGTTGGTAGGGTTGGGGTTCTTACCCAACTGCAGGGATGCAGTCAGAGTATTCTACAGCCCCAGCTGACTGGACTGTGCAATACCAGGGTTAAATGAAGAAGTTGACAAAAGAAGCACATCAGATAAGTGATGATTTGGCAGTTGCCAATGCAGCATACTCTTGGCTGGCTTCATTTTCAAGAACAAACATTCAAAGTAGAGCCAAGTTAACTCATTATTTACTGGGTTAAGTAAAAAGTTTTGAGGAATCATCCACATAAAAAGCATGCGGCGCTTTTTATAGAATTTAAAGATACATGGCAAGTAAAAAAAATCTTCTGAACACTGAAGATCAGTGAGTTCCATCTACAGTTGTAATTGTACTTCTTCACAGTTGATATCAAAAAGTGAAGAGAAAAATCCTGAAAATTGGATAAAGGGCTGCACAGATGGACTGTGAGAACCACAAGTAGTCCATGGGTTGGAGACCTGTGTTATCGTAGCAATTACCGATTACAACTATTCGATGTAAAGCTTTGAACAATTGCTATCCAGGTACCCTGCATAGGGAGGTACCTCATCTAGTAGTATATATTTACTCAACCCTTCCTACGCAACAAGCGGGAAGAGTGACACAAGGTCAATTTGATAAGTAGAGTTTTCCTTTTCTTCAACTGGTTGCCTGAAAAAGGCTAAAGAATCTAAGCAGCCCAATTATTTACCCACAGCAAGTGGAAGAACTGATGGATTCATGCCTTTCCCAAGGTGATTAGCGTGAAGCTAAAAATGAATAGCCTTATATAACTCAGGATGCCGATTCCATTTGCTCTAAAGGCTGATACAGCAAGCTCATCTCCTCCTCTGGTATGTATTTACCAACTCTTCCGCATGAGCAGGATGTAACACTGTCAATTTTTTAGTGGAGTTTAACAGGTTTGGATTCAGAGTTTTCCTTCTCCTAGACTGGCTGCCAATCCAAGGCTGAAGAACCCAGTCTGCCCAATTATTTGCCCATAGCTTGAAGAAGAATAAGAGGATTCATACCTTTCCCAAGGGTATCAGTGCCTTGTGAAATGCAATCAGCTTTGTACAGGATTTGAACTTGTATCACCGCGTCCATTTCCTACGATGATAACTATTACACTACAGGCACCTCCTCCTCATCTTGTAGGAATGACGCAGAAGGTTAAGATGCCTAACCCCTTCTTCATGTTGAAACATTCTGAAAGTGATATGACAATCAATAGAAATTTTTATTCAACGTTCATTAACGTGAATGATACTCACCTCGCCGATTCAGAGTGAGGAACAACGCGTTCTGGATGTAAAAGGACTGGTGGCCCAGTTTGCAAAAATGATGGTACGTTTCTCGCAGGCAAACTGTAATAGAACAAACTAAACTTCAATGTCAGAGACGCAGATAAACGGGGAATAAGTGCTATGAGTATCGACAAGATCAGCAGGAAATGTTTAGGTAAGTTCTTATCTGACTTGGGACACTTCAAAGGATATTCATTGACTTGGAAGGCAAAAGTGTTGCTCAATGAAAAACGAGGATTTTAATAGGAACTCAAGTAGATAATAATTTGGCTAAAAGAATACAGTAAAGTTGATGTTTTAACAAGAGCTTCTTCACCATTATTTTTAGTTCCTTTTTAAGGTGGGAAGAGCTTAGAATGTGAGTTTTAAAAACATGTATTTGAAATCTAATTCCTACTGTGCAAGAGGATGTAGGTCATTTTGGAATGAAAAGTCGAATTTTGGCAGTGAAGATCTCTTATTCTTAGCACACACACATTATATATATATATATATATATATATATATATACACACACACACACATACACACATGCATATGTAGGGTAAATACATTGACAAGTACAAAGACCAAAGAAAAAACATAACAGCAAATACTTTACAAATAATATCTGTCTTTTTCAATGCACTTAATCCAACAACTATCTTTGTTAATCACATATAGAGAATGTTAAGCATTGAAAATTTCTGATCAAAATTCTTATTGACTGTGTCTCAGGTTATAAACTTATCAATAAACATAATACACACACACACACACACACACACACACACACACACTAAAATAACTTATCTCACATCCTAATGTCAGCAACATTACTTAGCGTTTCATGTATTTCTTCAAATATATGAAACTTTGGGAAATGAAACCAATATAAGTAGGTAAGAATTTATATTAAGTTTTATCCTGCTCTACTGGTCAGCATTGGAGCACTCCCTTGATTTAAGACAGACATTTTCAAAACGATTTCTTTATTTTACATAATACATACACAAAATTATGGCTCTGGTTTAGATTATGTAAATTTTCATGTACTACTACTACAACCACCACCACTACCACCACAGAGCAAGGAACTTAAAACTTGCGCTGCTATATATAGCATCAAAGACTTTTTAAACCTTTTTCTTAAATATTTTGTTTTAATCAATTATTTTTGTTACTATAATATATATATATATATATATATATATATATATATATATATATATATTATAGTAATATATTATAATTATTTTCATTACTATATATATATATATATATATATATATATATATATAGTTTATTACACACACACACCTGCATGTCTGTGAATACATGCCCACAGGGTATAAAAGCAACACCTGAGGGATTTTTAATATTAAAGCACTGTATTAGTTAAATAAGTAGTGTCAGGTGTTTTTGCTCCAGTCAGTTGTATGTGCGTTAGCATGTATATAGATTTAGCAGAGAGCTGTCAAGAAATATGAACCCAACTGAATTAGCAAATTTGGGTTCTGGGAAAGTAGAGTATTAATGAGTAGTTTATTTATCTAATCTTGAATAAAGTTGCCATTTATACTTTATAAGAGGAAGTGGTCGGATTTCTTTTCCTTTGGCCTCAGATTAGACATTTCCAAGAAAGCCTTAAAGATTATTTATTCAACAGGTCTCAAAATCACAAGCAATAGTCTGCTACCTTCACTCACTAAACACTGCAAGAGATAACCATCAAAATTCTTGAGGGTTCTTTGTTACTAGAATCCAACAAAAATATTTTTTGGTGTTTGGTTTAACAGAGTACACTCCAACTCGCCAATATTAATTTATTTCTTACATAAACTTTAACTTAAAAAAATGATCAGAAAATATTTAAGATTAATATGCTATGCTTTTATATGGTTGTTTGTTTTTTGTTTTGTTTTGTTTTTTTTAATAAAAACTTGGCATTATTTTTTATATTAAGTTTTCTTTATTATTATAATTTTCTTTATATTTATTTAATTTTATATTTTTTTATATTATATTTTTATATTAACTTTTCTTTATTATGATTTTTTTATCATCTTTATTAATTATTATCTTTATATTTATATATTTTATATATATTTTAAAAGATAATATATAAATATAAAATATAAAGAAAACAATAAATATAATTTTTTTTCTTTTTTAAATAAATAAGAAAATGAAAAAAAATGTATATTTATTATTATCATCATATTAGAAATATAAAGATAATAAATATATAAATCTTATTTATTTAATTTTTTTAAAAGAAAGAATAAAATTTTTTTAAATTTAGATTTATTATTATAACCAGACATGCAGGACACCACTGCTGGAGAAGCAGGGATGAACTCATAAGAGATGTACTCTTATGGACCCCTACACATGGCCGTGCAAAAGCAGGACGACCAGCACGAACATACATTCAGCAGCTATGTGAGGATACGGGATGTTGTCCTGAAGACCTACCTAGAGCGATAAACGATAGAGAGGAGTGGCGAGAGAGGGTCAGGGATATCCGTGCTACCAACACGATATGATGATGATGATGATGATATCTTATATTTATATATTTCTTACTATTATTTTCATTATCTTCAGACCATAATGATTTTTAAAAAAATAAAATCCGGCATTATTTTCATACTAAATCTTTCTAATTCTATACAAGTAAATATCAGGTGTGTAGATCAGATATATTTCCTGATATCAGTTCAGGACAGCAACACAATTAAAATCAGAAAAAAAGCCATACTGTCATTATTACAAAATCAAAATGTAAGCCATATCCATTAACATCTATTTCATATCTCCTAAATTCTTTTACTGGTACAAGTCAAAAGGAAAGGACCATCTTTCGGTTTTAATGTACTATATTTGATTACGTAGACCAGAGGGGCCAGGGGGGAGGGGCTGAAAATGGGAATTAGAAAAGATTTGATAGGACTTACCTATCCCTCATGATACTAGGGGCCATGAATTTAGTGTCCTTAAAGACGATGCTTTGTGGCCATGAATATCCAGTGACAGGGGGGGCAATGGTGGTGGCTGCTGAGTGATGCGGTGACCAAGATGCCACTTGACTTGCATTCTCTTCAGTTTTGACTCGTTTGCTGGGGATCCACTCGTCGCTCACCTGCAAAAGAAAGAAACGTCTCTCAAATACTCGGAAATTATAGTTGAAACATACTAAATGAAACCAATTCACATCAGGCAGGTATCGACATTTACCCTTCTAACATGGTCAGGATGTGATACAAGATCAGTTTTTTTAAGTGGTTTCAATTAGGAGTATTGTAAACTAACAAAATAAGGAGTATCGTAACCCAACAAAGTAAGGAGTATCATAACCCAACAAAGTAAGGAGTATTGTACCCCTCCAAATAAGGAGTATCTTAACCCCCCAAAAATAAGGACTATTGTAACGTAAAAAAATAAGGATTCTCCTAGAATTACAATAGTGGTACTATTTAACCCATAGCTGGGAGGATAAGGGGGTTCATACCTTTCCCAAGGGTATTTGCCTGAAAGTGAACGTAATAGCGCGACTGGAGTATGAACTTGCGCACTATGACTCTGCAGTCTATGGCTTCAACCATTACACCACGAGGACCCCCCCCCCAACAAATGCCCGAAAATCATATGATAAAGTCTTTTACCAGCAAAGAAAATGCAATGATTCTAAAGCGAAAAGGACAATCCATTAGTCACCTCTTGAAACTATTTTAGATAAAACAGATGAATCCTGACAAAGAGATACGACTGAATAGCAAAAAGGACAAGAACCGTCAAAGTTCAATTGTTTTTGATGGCATGTCAACCCACATGGAATTATTTTATGCCTAGAACTGCATACACTATACATTTATATTTTGTGTGAAGTTTCTTTTGCATAGGGTTATATCAAGTATTCCTATCTAATACAAATAACTTGCATACATTTTTATGGTTTCAAGGACTCCTACATAATACTAATAATTTATACACAATTAAATGACTTCAGCAAATTATTTTTATTAAATGATAATCACTTGTTTGCACACAGTTATAGAGTTTCAAACACAAATAATCCTTAGTAAACAATTAGAGCTTCAAGTAACTATTCTTAATACAAATAATTTACAGTTATATGGTTTCAAGTAACTAATAATAATAATCCTTAGTAAACAATTAGAGCTTCAAATAACTATTTTTGATATAAATAATTTACTTATATGGCATCAGGTATTCCTATCTAATACAAATGATTTTTAAACAGATGTATTTGTCTCATATATGGGACACCAACAGGCTAGAGTAGACCCAGGAATAATGGCCATGAAGGAGTACTTCACACTCCCCAGATGGCCAGAACTGGAGCCTCACAATCAGTTAGTTCAGTATCATACCAATGACACCAAAGAATACAGTCAGTATATTCTTAGTCCGACAGACAGATCTGAATGATTAAGTTCATCAGATTACATATGAAGCAAATACTCAATCTTGCTTAAGATGCACTTTAGAAACAGCAAAATCTTGACGTACTGAGTACATAACTTTTAAAAAATGGATTTTAAATATTTAGAGCAAAAACAAAAATTTTTTTAAAAATTCAAACATAAAACACATTTTAATTTAAAAAAAAAAAAAAAAAAAAAAATCAAGGATAGTCATCAATAAGAAATATGAGCTTCATGTTTCTTAGCAACATTTTCTATTGTAGTTAACGACAGACACTCAATTCACAAAAAGTTTTTTTCCCCTTTTTTCTTTTTTTGCATCAGTTGAAGAAAATTCATGTAACATGGTTGTTATTTTTTAATATTTTTTTTTTAAATCATTATTTGGTTGAATTAACACCCAACTAAAAAGCAGAGGTTTTTTTGGGTTTTTTTTTTAGGTTCCCCCCCCCTCACATCCTGATAAACAGATGAGTAAATTCTTGTGAATGTTTTTCTAAATGGCATCACTCAATGGAATAAGCCAGAAGATGGTATCGATCTCTGCTAGCAGAAAAAGAACGAACTATATGACTCATTCCATCCTTAACTCATTGGTAAGGAGTTTGAAACACACACAAGCTTGTGTGGTGTAATGGTTGTCATCATAAGAAATGGACATGACAAACTGAGTTCAAATCCTGGACAAGGCAGTTTGCATTTCATAGTGCTAATACCCTGAGAAAAGGTGTGAATCTATCTATTCTTCTTCCAGCTATAAGAAAATTACTATTTGGGTGGGAGAGACCTCTTCAACCCTCGTATAATAACCAGTCTAGGAAAAGGAAACCTCTGAATTCAAACCTGTTCAACTCCACTTAAAAATTGACTGCATCTGTCATCCTGTGCACGTGTGTGTGTGTGTGTGTGTGTGTGTAAGATATTTTGGTAGGTACAGAATTTAATCAAAGTACTAAAATGACTCAAAGTTTTATTCATGATAGGACTAAAAACATAAAAAGTAAAAGAAGGTAACAAGCTAGCTGACTGGTTTTGTTCCTTGCTCAACAGAACTAAATCGAGGAAAATATAGTGTAAAATAAATTTAAAAAAAAAAAAGAAAAAATATGAGAAATACTTAGGACTCATTATTTCAATATAGTTTCCAATACAATATCCCACCCCATCCTAAATACTGCACAGATTTTCTTGGTTTCTTTATTATTTTATACAATATTTTCCTCAATTAATACTTTTTTTTTGCTTTTTCTGTTTTTAGTCCCATTATACACCCACACCCAGATTCCCAAAACCATCGCTGACTCAAGAGTCAAAATTGGCAGGACAGCAACTATTTCTTTGAAGTAGTATGTGTATATTACATTTTTTTTTTTGAGTGCTCGATATGGGACAGACCTATTTTATTGTGTTGTATAATATACAATTATATTATTTATATTCACCCAATCTGGCTTAAGAATGTTTTTCTATTTTGTAAAACAGACAAACAAACACGAAGTTAAAAAAAATTGCATTAAGTTAATATAAAAACAAAAATGAATCACTAAACAAAAGAAACGAAGTGATTTCAAAACGCAGACACATGAAGAAATGTAAAAGCAAAACAACAACACGATACAATGAGGTAGGGGCTGAAAAGTTCACATGATGCTATTTCTGCCATTTAACCGTGACCAATGAGATCCAAGCACAGTAACACTGATAGAAGTGTGTAGACCACAAAGACTATATTGAAGAAAAATGAAGGAATTTAAAAAAAAAAAAAAAAAAAAAAAAAAAGAAATAAAATACACCCCCACCACCAAGACTCATTCGGCCAGATTACATGAGTATTTTGGTCAGCCTATGAACTTTTCAGACAACCCTTATAGAAAGCAAATCAACACTGATGGAGAAACAGGTAACAAGATCGGATCATTCCAAGGAAAGCTGCAGAACAAGGTAACAGTTGCTTATTAGGTAAGAATGAATAAATAAATAAAAAATGGCAACAAACCGTTCGTTAAAAGCCAGATCAAAGAATATCATCTATTATACAAAAACAACAAAAAGGCGGAATACACATGCATTCACAGGAATTAACACAAATATTACAACAAAATACTAATTAGAATTATATATTGTTTATCAAATAGAAGCACCAATATCATCATGGACTGCTGCTAATTAAAATGCTCATAAGAATCCTTAACTCCTTCCTAAATAGAAGTATCAATATCATCATGGACTACCTTTGAAATAGTAACCTAACAAGTCTAGTTATTGTATTGTTTGAACCTACTAATTAAAAAGTAGAATTTGAACGTATTCAACTCATCAAAATAAATAAGTTGTTGGTGACCGTAGTTGAAGGCGACTAGAATGCTCCCTTTTCAATAGCTACTACACCAAGGTGTAAGGGAGGGCACTACTCCTTTCCCTGGATTGCTCCATTTTACCCTTGATACACACCTTATAATGCTGAGTGTTTAGCAAGGAAGTATCAAGTACCATTTTTTAAGTCTTTGGTATGACTCGACCTGGGATTGAACCCTGGTCTCCTGGACCATTGGCGAACACTCTACCCACTAGGCCAATGATCTGGTTTCAAAATAAATAAGTCATTATTAAAAGTTATATTTACTCGATGAAAGTAATGTCTCATTAATGAAAGTAAAATATTCAAACTTACTGCATTTTATTGCATATGCTACAGAACATAGAGACAGACAGACAGACCTCAACTTGCATTACAAGAGTCAGTTACTGGCAAGAAAAAAAGAAAAAAAATGCAGATTACTGATGAAGCAAGTGCACAAGTCCTGCCTCTAGAGAGTTATTGGATGAATGCCATCAAATGTTCAAGGGAAAGGGTTGTACTAGAGTTCATCTTTCAGGTTAGAAATTAACTTCTCTCAAATATCCCACTCCTCTTTGACACCTATCAAATGGAAACCAACTATGTACCAAATAAACCTGGGGAAAGCAGCGGCAACCCCTTACCCCAAATCCAACACTAACTATCTTCATGATTTGCAATATCTATTTTTTTTTTTTTTTTAGCCTTTTCTTTTTATTTCTTATGCAGTTTGTTATGAGCAGGTTGTAGTCAGCAGCTGTTCTTTTTTGGGGAAAAAAAAAAGAATAATTACAACTAGAAAAAAAAAAAAAAAAAAAAAAAAAAAAATCACGGTGCAATGCCTATTTTGCAGAGGGGGTGGGGATCTGAAGCAGGGGATTAAATTCTATCCACCAGTGAAAGTGTGGCTGCTTAAGCAGAATTGAGAGAGAGGAGGGGAGAGAGACAGAGAGAGACAGAGAGAAATTGTACAAAATAAAAACTAATATCCAAAGCAAAAGAAAAAATTGAGAAAAAAAACTCTAAGAAAGCAAAAAATAAATCGTTTTAAGGATACTGATCATAAAAAAGACTGTGACACTAGAGACTCTTCTGTCTTCAGATGTACATAAGGTTCAAGCTGTTGTCACTGAATTTGTTTGTCTGCTCAAGATAGAACAAACAGAAATTATAGGCAATGCATTTTTACAGTAAAAATCATTTCCAGTACATGCTTCTCATAAATTCTTTTTTCAAGCCATTGCTTTTCTCCTGGTATGAGTCAATAATAGAGTAGACTAAGCTCTTGTAGCCTTAAAAGGGCAGCTGGTCTAAAGGAAAACTAAATACAACCCTCATCATTGCTACTACTACTACCACCACCACCACCTGCACCAATAAGATTAACAGGTAACAAATGTAGATAGACGACTAAGATAAAAAGAAGCTCTCTTAAAAAGATGGATGAACCTGTTGATATATCAATGCTATATAAAACTGGTATGAATGTCATAACATCAAATGATAACTGAAAATTTGCAAATTTTATCAGAATATCAAGTACCCCAACGATACATATACTATATCCAGGACAAAATTGAGTGTCGTTCAGAATCATTCAATCTTATTTTCCATCAGTTTACAAATACTGATAGGCTTGACCTAATGAGTCAATTAAACCAGGGTGGTCCATATAGACCCCTTGAGAGTGAATAAAAATTTCGGCAAGGGGGAATAAAAGCAAAGGGGGTCCACAGGGGTTGAATTTACTAGTTTGCATTTAGAAACCCCTTTGTATATCCACAAAAAAAACTTGGTTTATACAAATCTATTTTGCTCCGACACAACTTTCAGTCTTTTGCAAATGTGTCCTCTTTCGATCAACCAGAAGAAAATGTTTTCAATAATAATTTGTTTATCCATATAAATCACAATAAGAATTTGCAAAAAATGACTTTCAAGTTCAAATCAAGGATCTTCTAAATATGGAAATTTCTGAATGGATTATTTCTCTATTTGATGTTGAAGAGAAAATTGCAAATTTAGATGACTTTCTTACTTATATCATACATCTTCATTGATGCATCGGGATGGGTCATCAGTGATGTTTCCTTTGGGTTCACGAGGGGTTTTGGGTCTTGCAACATCAGATCTCCCTCCCCCAAATGACCCAGTTGGCATTGATCTTACTCCAACTCCCATCCCGGCAGCTAACTTGAGCATCCACACAAGACAAATGACCACAGAAATGGCTATCACTTAAAGGATTTATTGAAATGCCTTTTGATCTTGAAGCAAAGTCTATGTACACATTTAAAAGAAATTTGATATTGCCAGATGAACAAAAAACGGTGGCAAAATATCTCAAGCTTTGTGCATCTGTTGAGCCCATTTTACTAACTTTTCCAAATTTGCATATGGTAGAATCTGGATTTGGTCATGTGCATTATTTACTAAGCAAACTGAGACACACTTTGAACATAGAACGTGATGATTTGCGGCTTGAAGTCACAAACCTGCAATCTAATAGCTGCAATCTCTTAAGTGCCCACCAAACACATTCCTTCCCATTGAAAAATAATTCAAAAATTAAAGATGCATTTAAATCAATAGTTTACTAATTCTTTTCTCATTTTATCATTATCATGTTGTGCCACCAGCACGGATATCCCTGACCCTCTCTCGTCACTTCTCCCTATCGTTCATTGCTTCTGACGGGTCCTGAGGGCTACATCCTGTATCCTCACAGAGCTGCTGTATATAGGTTTGAGCTGGTCGCCCTGCTTTAGCAAGGCCATGTGTGGGGGCCCCATAGGAGAACATCACTTATGAGCTCATCCCTACTTCTCCAGTAGTGTCCTGCATGTCTGGTTTGTCTAATTTTAGATAGTTTTCGTCATGGGAGGTAATATTTACCCAACCCCTCCGCTCGAGCAGGATATGACACAAGGTCAATTTTTAAGCGGAGTTTAACAGGTTTGAAGTCAGAGTTTTCCTTCTCCTAGACTAGTTGTCTGACCAAGGCTGAAGAACCTAGTCTGTCCTACTATTTACCCATAGCTGGAGGGAGAATAATTGGATTCATACCTTCCCCAAGGGTATTAGTGCTATATGAAATGCAATCAGTCACGTCCAGGATTTGAACTCGTGTCGCCGTGTCCATTTCCTATGACGATAACGACTACACCACGGGCACCTCGTCATAGGAGGTAGGTGGTCGTACAACTGCTGCTTTGTAGGGTGTTGCCTTCAGGATTTGTTCAAAATTGCTTGCAGCATTCTTGTATAGTTGCCGTCAAGCTTTTTCTGCATCCGTGTAGTTAGCACTTGTGTAGTTGCCGCCAAGCTTTAAACACAAGTAAATTAATCATGTTTTGTAATTAACTTATGAATTTTTTTAAGGGATGAATGGAAATTAAATCTGGTCACAAGGGATGTGTAAAATAAAGTGTGAGAAGCCCTACACAAGACCAATTATTGTGAGTACGATGGTGAGGGGCTTAGAATATGCTAACTGTATACCCTGCAGAGCAAAGGTAAGAGCTCCACTTTAAAAAAAAAAGGGGAGGGCTGTCCTGAGCATTAAACTAAACTATATTTAGTTGGGAGGCTCCAGTTCTGAAAGTACTCCTTAATTTCTATTATTCCCAGGTCCACTCAGTTGGAGGAATAGTATGTTAGGGTCCAATCTATGGTTCAATAGATCTGTTTGAAAATTAGAAAGAAATACTAGATATCATGTAATTGTGAAAATTTATAATTAAATAAGAATACTCACTTAAAATCATAATTCTATATTGATTATAACCATTAGTTACTTAAAATCGTACATTTATTTGGTATGGCAACCAGTATAGAAGAAGGAAAACTTTGAATTCAAACCTGCTTCAAAATTGACCTCGTGTCACATCCTGTTCATGCAGAGGGCTTGGGTAAATACATAATTGTTAAAAAAAAAAATTAAAAAAAAAAAAAAAAAAAAAATCGGGCATTAAATAACCCAGCAAGGGTTGAGATGCCATAAAACCAACCAACCTAGTCTAAACTAAACTAATTCACCCCAAAAACCCTTCTAAAACTGCAAACCTTAAAAATTCTCATTGTACTATCAACAGACCTCTTTCGTATAAGCATGTTTGGCTGGCTATATATGAAGAGGCAAAAATATTATGCAAGTAGATGTGAAGAATTCCTTATTGTGAAGAGAAGTAGAGAGAGAAGCAAGTAAAAAGAAAAGAAAAGAAAAAAAAAAAAAAAAAAAAAGATACTATAAACAGTGAGGTAACAGCTGGAGGTGGGTGGAAGTACCATTAAATCTTGAGACCAGCAGTCTCAAGTGTTAGTTGCTAAGAGTGAAATATGTCGCGTGCAGAGAGGCATGAAGTAGTATTCCCCTTTTGAGCTGGGCTATCACTTCTAGAGAACTTAAAACACATACTATGTACAATTAGAACAGAGTATTGCAGAAACATTTATATAGCCAGTGTACATGCAATCTACTTCTATCGGTGGGGGCTTAAAAACGCAAGAAAAAAAAAATTCAGATTATATATATATATATATATATATATATATATATATATACACACACACACATATATATATATTTTACATTATATAAATAAATAAATATAATATCATTAATTAAAGTACATCTGAAGGTGAATGTAGATTTTTAAACAAGATATTAATATCCCCCTAAAAATAGACCACTTCAGAAATTCCCCAAAACACTCAGCTGTAAGGGTCTGGATTTCCATGAATAACAAATTTAAAAACAGAAACATATTTGTATTAAAATGATATATAAACTCTACAATAACAATCATATCATTGGCAAAGAGCCCCTTTTTATTTCTAGAACAGCTTTCATGATTAAGTAGGGTTCTGTGCAGAAAGTAAAAGTCTATGAGTACACATGTTACCTGTAGGGGTCAAACCTAAAGTTGATAATTTACCTAACAATCAAAGGTTTATTGCACTATACGTTTTGAAACTTATACGTGAATGTAACAACAATTCTTGCATGAATTAAGCAGTTGTTGGCTGCATCAGCCCCATTAATTCATAAGACAATAATGAGACAGAGGTAAAAATCAATTATTATCTTAGTTCTATAATAGTTGGTACATTTAGTTTATGAAATATAAGTAAGTAAAGTTGGCGACCGTGGTCGAGGGCAACCAGAAGGCTCCCTTTTCAATAGCTACTACACCTAGGATTGCTCCACTTTACACTCGTACGTACCTTATATTGCTTAATGTTCAGCAAGGAGGTATTAAGTCTTTGGTAAGACGCGATCTGGGATTGAACCCAGGTCTCCTGGATCATTGACGAACACTCTACCCACAGGGCCAATGAGCCAGTATGATGAAATGTATGTACAAATGTACAACTACTATGATCGCAGGCTTGGCCTAGGGGTATGTCATCAACCTGATGTAAAGTTATACAAGTTTCAATCCTGGCTTGGAGCGTCTTGTGTGTCTAGCCACACTGAAGAGTTGAGATACAATGAAACAGTCTGTCTTTGATATTTAAACTACATACTTACGCTAAGAACTGTTTTTGCCATTGAAACTGTAAGTAAAGTAAAGTAGGCGACCGAGGTCGAGGGTGATCCGAAGGCTCCCTTTTCAATAGCTACTACACTGAGTAGCTTCTTTCTCTGGATTGCTCCACTTTACCCTTGATACATACCTTATATTGCTGAGTGTTAAGCTAGGAGGTATCAAGTACCATTTTTTAAGTCTTTGGTATGACACGACCAGGGGTTTGAACCCAGGTTTCCTGGACCATTGGCGAACACTACCCACTAGGCCAATGAGCCGGATAAAACAGTACTTACACTAAACAGAACTGTTTGACTAAACTGAATAGCTTGAAATAGAAATGTTTTTGACAATTAAACTGTGTAGTCATGCTAAAATGAATTGTTTGAAATAGAACTGATTATTCGTATAAAAATGGATTTGGCATTAAATAACCTACAAAGGTTGATATGCCATAAAACCCAACCAACAACTATTATGAGACAGAAGTAGTAAGATAATTTTGTGATTATAGTATACCAATATGGAGGAATAATTTATGGGATAAATTATCTTTTGAGGTCTTATTAAAATGAAGAATCAGCTTTGTGCTCTGTTGTAGGTTAAGAATATTGGCTTTTTTTTTTCTTTTAACATTGAATATAATCGATTGACATGTTCCTCATGAAGGTTGAGGTCTTTTCATTTGAGGCCTAATAATAATAAAAATAATACAGCTTGTTGCACTTTTAGCTTTCTGTGCATATCAACATGCAATGTGTAGAATTGGAGATATTAAAAATGGCTCTGTCGACTCTTGGGGTTATGCCAAAGTGTCTGGTGCAATAAAAAAATAAAAAAAATAAAAAAAAGAAAGAATTTTGTACAAATAATTAGTAAAGATGTGGTGGAAAGGGGCAAAGATTATGCACTGATACAGTGCAAGATACTTGACTATTTTTTTAATTTTTTTTTTTTACTCTCTCTCTCCGCAACTGGGTGTGGGGTATTTCTTTTTCCCCTCATGTGCAGGCACACATAGAGAAGGAAAGAGAAGAGAGAGATATAGAGAGAAGGAAAGAGAAGAGAGAGATATAGAGAGAAGGAAAGAGAAGAGAGAGATATAGAGAGAAGGAAAGAGAAGAGAGAGATATAGAGAGAAGGAAAGAGAAGAGAGAGATATAGAGAGAAGGAAAGAGAAGAGAGATATAGAGAGAAGGAAAGAGAAGAGAGAGAGAAGGAAAGAGAAGAGAGAGAGAGAGAGAGAAGGAAAGAGAAGAGAGAGAGAGATAGAGAGAAGGAAAGAGAAGAGAGAGAGAGATAGAGAGAAGGAAAGAGAAGAGAGAGAGAGATAGAGAGAAGGAAAGAGAAGAGAGAGAGAGATAGAGAGAAGGAAAGAGAAGAGAGAGAGAGATAGAGAGAAGGAAAGAGAAGAGAGAGAGAGATAGAGAGAAGGAAAGAGAAGAGAGAGAGAGATAGAGAGAAGGAAAGAGAAGAGAGAGAGATAGAGAGAAGGAAAGAGAAGAGAGAGAGATAGAGAGAAGGAAAGAGAAGAGAGAGAGATATAGAGAAGGAAAGAGAAGAGAGAGAGATATAGAGAAGGAAAGAGAAGAGAGAGAGATATAGAGAAGGAAAGAGAAGAGAGAGAGATATAGAGAAGGAAAGAGAAGAGGGAGATACAGAGAAGGAAAGAGAAGAGGGAGATATAGAGAAGGAAAGAAAAGAGGGAGATATAGAGAAGGAAAGAAAAGAGGGAGATATAGAGAAGGAAAGAAAAGAGGGAGATATGGAGGCGTGGGCTGGGTGGGGTAGAGAGTTATGGAGACAGAAGAAATGAAGAGAGACAAAGAGAAAAGAAGGAAGGGTTAAAGAGAAAAACTGTTAAAAGAAAACTTCAACGAGAAAGAGAGAGCCTGAGAGAGAAAAAGGGAAGTGAGTGAAAGAAAGAGACACAAAGAGAAAGAGAGAAATGAGGGGAGAGAGAGAGAGAGGAAAAAGAGAGAAAGAGAAAGGGGGGGACTTGAAAAGAGAAAAATTCCTGTTAAGAAAGTTCTCAGAGTGAGAACTGGAATGGATGTTTGTGGAATAGTACAAGACATCTGAGGTATATTTAGACCCCCACCTTTCTCTCTCTCTCTCTCTCTCTCTCTCTCTCTCCATGAGTGAAATATGCTTTACAACCACCAATAGTACCTGGAATAAACAAGTTCTTATAATCTATCTTTTATATGATGCTCATAAATAGGTACACTATTCTAATGTTCGATGAGAAATAAAATCCTGGTATCATAGAAAATTAACTTAATTATATGGGGGGGGGGTTGGAGGGGATGTATTTACCCAGCCTGGCCAATTCCAATCTCTGAAACGGAAGTTGGGTTCACCCAGCCACCTGGCATTCATGCTAGATGGCAACAAGGACAAGCATAGATTCACATTGCATAAGACGCTCTGGATCTAGTGAATCCGTGGTGTAGTCGTTATCGCCGTAGGAAGTGAACACGGCGATACGAGTTTAAATCCTGGACGAGACTGATTGCATTTCACATAGCACTAATACCCTTGGGAAAGGTATGAATCCAATTATTCTCCCTCCAGCTATGGGTAAATAGTAGGACAGACTAGGTTCTTCAGCCATGGTTAGGCAACTGGTCTAGGAGAAGGAAAACTCTGAATTCAAACCTGTTAAACTCCGCTTAAAAATTGACCTTGTGTCATATCCTGCCCGAGCAGAGGGGTTGGTAAATAGTACCAGCAAGGTCACCTGGCATATACGGCAGGAGACTTAACAACGACTAGCATTGTTCATATTGCTCCAAATGAACGTATGACCAGCACTGACCAACAACCTTCCCCTCTCCAAGCCCCACAATAAAAAAGGCCTTGTGTCAAATCCTGCCTAGTGGGAGACATGGATAAATGCCCCAACCTCTCAGCCATAGGTAGAACGTGACACAAGGTCAATTTTTAAACAGAGTATAGCTGGTTTGAATTTGGTTTTCCTTCTCCGACTAGTCGCCTAACCAAGACTAAAGAATAGTCTGTCCTACCCATAGCTGGAGGAAGAATTATAAGGATTCATATCTTTCCTAAGGACATTACCTCAAGTTTAAATGCAAAGAGTCTTGTTCAAGATTGAACTCAGATTACATTTCCTGTAATAATTACGACATTATGCTAAACACACCTCCTAAACTTTTAGGGGTGTACCTACTTCTGGGTGATATTGTATGTACAAAGCTTAAACTGGCATATGGTCATTTATTTAGGGGTTCAAGATAAAGAAAGAAAAAGAAGTCAATATTTTAGCACTAGAATATTCAATTTCTCTTCTTGGAATTTGTTTTTGTATGACAAAGCAGACTCAACATTATTAAACCAAAAGTCAAGCGTTCAATCCGTCACTTAATCACAAAATCAAATCAATTTTAAAGCACATCTGAGTCATAAGAAAATGCTAAGTCTAAATGAAACTAGTCAAAAACCTGCCCTATGGGTGGGATTTCTAAGAGAACTTATGAGTTAATCAATGTCATTGACAGGTCAACATTTATACTTCCAAGCAATTCATATGACAAATACATACGCAATCCCCAGGTTCAGTGATTCAGTGCAGTATGTCTACGAATGTTTTCTTGCATAAGAGAGATTTCCCTCTGTTTTTTTTTCCCTCTTATATTTTTATACCAGATGAAAGCCAAAGAATAAGTTAGCTAAAACACCTAAAGAATCTTAAGATGATGTTTAATTGTTCAAAGAATTTACAGAGCAAACAAAAGACATTTGTGGCATTACCATTATATATTTATGCAAAAAAGTTGTAATTTCCAGTCTAGGAAATAAGAAAAGTTACATGGCGCTAGACCTGGTGATACTATGGAGAGTGCTGCACTTGCACGAAGAACTGCATGTTTTACTAATGACTACAATTCAAAAAGTACTGAGATTGCTTTTTAATAATGATTTTCAAATTAGGTAGGATACAATAAACACTTGTTAAATCCATTATGGGTTGGGATCAATGTTCCCTTTTAGACCTTCTAAGAACTAGTTTCAAATCCTGAACATAGAACAGGTTTTCTATAAGTAAAATTAATAGATAAAAAAAAATTCCTAATATTCTCCCAATTCAATTATTTATATTAACAACCAAGAGGAACTTATCAGATTTCTAAAAATGAAACACTTGGTGCTTAATTAGAACAATAGACAAAAACAAAAATGTTTAAATCAATAAATTTCTTAAGTAAAGATTACCCAGATAAAAAGATTTCTATACAAAACTTTTTCAGAAAACAATATGAACTTCAGAAGATGTTATAAAGAGTCGAATTGGGAAATCTTATATGAATTTATCTTTCATAGTAATATTCATAATAGTTCAGTGTAAATTTTTTTTACTAGACAACAAAGATTCTAAAACGGACATTAAAAAGAAAGAAATAGAAAGAATTTTTGACATATGTGTCTCACCATGTCTTCGATCCAACTCTTTATAGGTTCTTCAAGCTGGAGATGTAAAATAATTACATAGTATTAAAACTAACAATGGGGACAAAAAATAAATATATTTAAGTAGATAAATATCTAAAATGTCCCTCAAATCTATAAAAAAAAAAATAAAATAAAATAAATAAAATGAAATAAAATAAATTTCTCGACAAAACCAAATATAAAAAATATAAAAAGTTATTGTGGGAGTGTGTGTGTGTGGATTTATCTTTAATAGTAACAATTACTATTTATAACAATCTGATGACAGATTTTTAAAATTTGTAAAAATTGATAAGTTAGAAAAAATAACTTGTTATAAATATTGGGGGAAAAAAAAAAAAAAGTTTTACTTCTTAATCGTACATTTAATTTTTTCTTTTTTTACTGGGGTATATCAAGTTCTGAGTCTACAACTCAAATACTGAAACTTCTAAAAATTCATGGACTGTAACACTAAAAAATAATTCCAAACTTTGAAAATGCCATCAGAGTATCCACAACATTTTTTTCAAAAATTCTAGCAATTTTAGTAACTGTATTGCTCATGAATAATTGACCATGTGCCAGTTTAAGCTTGGTAAAATATCACTGATATGTAGACCCTCAACCAATTTTTATTCCTAATAAAAACGTTAATCATTATCTAAATCAAAATACCAGGATTACATTTTTAATAGAACATGACACAAAATGTTATTAGATATTATTCATTACCAAACTCTACAGCAATAAGAAAAACTGAAACCAAAAATGAAATTGTGTAAACGTATTGTTATTTTTGGATGGCTACAAATTTGTATCTTTATATAAGAATGGATTGATTCTATAAAAGAAATCGATCCTTTGGAAGCTAAAAAAAAGACCTTTTACTATTTTCATCCTGTTTAAACCTTTACAATTCATTTGGAGATTTCTCTTACAAATATGCAAAAAAAAAAACAAAAAAAAAAAAAAAACAACAAAATACTGTCTATAACAAAGAAAATTAATATCTGTTTATTTAATGTTTGTCCAAACATAAAAAAATATTATTTATTGATAACTATCCTTATTCAATGATTAATAAACTAATTAATCACTAATGTTCTTAAGATTAATTTTTTATGAGCTAAAATGTAGAAAAATCCCTTTTTTTGAATCAAATATATCGCCATGATGCCATCAAGAAAGTTAAAAATATTTCTATTCATTAAATAAAAAAAAAATAAGAACAAAAAAGTTTTTTTTTGGTTTGGTTTTATGGCATATCAACCATTTTAGGTTATTTAATGCCAAATCCATTTTTATACAAATGCTCAACTGAATTATTTGAAATAGAATTGTTTATAAGTACACAGTTTAGTTCTTTTTAACCCATAGATAGGACCCTATCAGGTGCTACCACTCCAGACCAGAGTGAACCTGGGAGCGATGGCAATAAAGGAGTACTCTGCATTCTCCAAAGCTCCAGCATTACTGGAGCCTCACCATCAGATTGTTTAGCGTCATATCTAAGTCACTCATTGGTGGAGTCTTACCCCACTGTAGAGATGCAAAATGTGCCTTCAACAACCCTCCAGCTGACTGGGCAAAGTATTTGTTCTTTTTTTAATTTTTATCTGATATAAATTTTAACAAAAAATATCCCTGTATACAATATGAAGACCTTTTTTCTCATTGATAAATATCCTTAATTTAAAAAAGTCTTGGTACTCCATACTGCTTGCTTAGATGTGGCACAAGGTTATATGAATGGGGCACCCAATGAGAATCGAACTAACAAGTCTAACCTGCTAACCATTATACTACCCAAGGAGCCTTGTGCTCCATCCTTCTTTCCTTGTGAAAAACTAAGCAAAGTCTTGTAAATGACTCCTCAGTCATAAATAATTACACCCATAAAAGTTTTTTGATGGGTTCATTTACTTCTAAACCAAAACAAGGATTTTAATTGTCAAACTCTAAAGAAAATTAGCAGAAAAAAGAAAAGAAAAAAAGACTGCATGCACGACACCAAAAATAAGAACATCACTTATATATTCTGCAGTTTAAATTATTTCTATAAACAAAAATCTATGAATATCTTTTTTTTTTTTTAATTTGATGAACTATATGACAAAATATTTTTCTTGCTTCTAAAATCCTACCACCAACACAAAAAAAAAAAAAAAAAAAATTTTTTCTTTTATTTAGGAAATTGTCTTATCTCTCCCCCCCCCCAACTACCATTAAACCCCTCTCCTACACAATTTTTCTTCTTGCATTTTCAGACCTATCTCTTATCACCCTCTTCCTCTGACCTTATAAAGCCATCAAACCTCTCTTTCTGCCTGCTTGTGATCTACCACCAGACTTGTTGGGTTGTTATTAGCTATCAACACAGGAGTACATCTTTGCTTACCAATTCAACAGAATTCTCACTGAATCACAAAAAATCCACATGGGTCATTCAACTATTTCTTCATTCCTCTACTACACATTTACAGAGTTTTATAAAAATGGGAGTCAAAGGATCTTCTCTTTCAATATATATATATATATCTCACACACTGGGCCATTGGCTTAATGAGTAGACTGTTTACCAATGGTCTGAGAGATCAGGGTTCAATCCCAGATCAAGCCATACCAAAGATAAAAAAAAATGATACTTGATGCCTTGCTTAAAACTCAGCATTATAAGGTAAGGATCAAGGGTAAAGGAAATCAATCCAGGGAGTGGAGTAGCACCTTACCCTTACGCCTTGGTGTTGTATCTATTGAGAAAGGAGACATTGGGTCACCATCGACTAACGTCACCAACTTTACTTTACTTATATATATACACACACACAATTTTCAATATACTAGTGAAATTACTAAGAAAAAAAAGACAGAAATAGAGATATAAAATGTGAGAAAGAGAGAGTATATATATATATATATATATATATATATATATATATATATATATATATATATATATATGTGTGTGTGTGTGTGTGTGTGGAGAGAGAGAGAGAGAACCAGATAAACTAAAACATGAGAGTGTGTAATGAATAAATAAAAACTTGGCTTCTCTCCCAGACTCAACAAATTCCAGAACATGGAATGTAAGAGTTGTAGTAGTCAAACCCTACAAGTACCATGTTCTGGCAGAGAACCAGAAATGAATGCCATCTGCTCAGGTACAGTTAAGAAATATCTTCAATGAGAACTCGAACCAGTTATCAAACTTGGAAGGAATAAAATTCATAAAGAAACGAATAAAATTCATAAAGAAAGGGAAAAAAAAGTGGGGGGGTGTCGTCATTCCAAAGTGCTTTCTTTGCACCAAGAAGAAAAAATAAAAATGAAGTCTGCTGCATATGTATATAAACTTCATACATATATTTATTGCATGTACTTAATCAAACCCCTCCACAACTGGTAGAATGTGACACAAGGTCAATTTTTAAGGTGAGTATTTATTTACCCAGCCACTCCCCAAGGACAGAATGTGACAAAGTCAATTTTTAAGGAGAGTATGTATTTAGCCTCCTCCACCCCCTCTGCCATAGGCAGAATATGATACCTGATGTTAGGTTCCAATCCAGGAGTTTTGTGAAAGATGGATTACCTCTTCATTGCCATGACTCCCAGGTCCACTGACCTAGAGTGATAGTACTTGTTAGTCTTCTATCTATGCAGATGAGACCCTTAAAGGTACTACCACAACTTTTTAAGCAGAGTAAAGCAGATTTGAATCCAGCTTTCCTTCTTGATTAGTTGACTAGCTAAGACTAAAGAATCCAGTCTGCTCTACTATTTACCCATAGCAAGGAGGGGTACATATTGATTCATGACTCTCTTGAGAGAGAGCATTAGTGCAAAATCAAATGCAAACACCCTTATTCAGGATTTGAACCCGGTTTGCCAATTTTGTTTCCTAATACAACAGCACCACATTTTGAACACTATATATAACACCTTTCGAGGGACAGATTGGTATCTCGGGTGGTATAATGGACTAGCAAACCTTCACAAGTGAGTTTAAGCCTCATTAGGTATGGCCTTGTGCCACATCTAGGCAAAAAGTTTAGTAAATTACAACCTATAATAAGACAGAGAGGGTAACTAAGATAGAGGGCCTGACAATAGAGCAAATTTTTTTAGGTTTGAAATATAAACACAAGTCCATAAAACCAACAGGAAAATAATTTTTTAGGTTTGAATTTCTGATTAGGACCTAATATTTCTGTGTTCAATCCCTGATTTGGCTTCAAAACAGAAGCCTCACCACCACTGACAGAGTTTGGGATTGATTTTATTTGCTTTGGTTTCATTTAATACCACATTAATCCCAATCAACGGGTTACTTAATGGCAAAGCTTTATTTATTTGTAAATCATAACTAATTATATTTTTGATATTCCACTGTTTTAAAAAAAAAAAAAAGAAAAAAAAGAAGCACTTGTATTATTTAGCTGCTGCTGCCGTTATTATTATTATAATTAATAATAATAATCATCATAATAATCATCATCAACATAATATTCATCATCATCATTTATTTACACAATTACATGGTATCATGGTTGATTGTGTTTTAAAGAATTTCAACCATGAGATGCAATTTGATGCCAGATCTTGTTTATTCATATATATTAAATATATGATTTGGTTTTATGGCATATCAACCATTGTAGGTTATTTAATGCCAAATCCTCATTAAACATATATACTAAATATATATGATTTGGTTGGGTTGGTTTTTATGGCATATCAACCATTGTGGGTCATTTAATGCCAAATCCTCATTAAACATATATATATTAAATATATATGATTTGGTAGGGTTGGGTTTTATGGCATATCAACCATTGTAAGTTATTTAATGCCAAACCCTCATAAAACATATATATCAAATATATATGATTTGGTTGGGTTTGTTTTTATGGCATATAAACCCTTGTAGGTTATTTAATGCTAAATCCTCATTAAACATATATATTAGATGTATATGATTTGGTTGGGTTGGGTTTGGTTTTATGGCATATCAACCATTGTAGGTTATTTAATGCCAAATCCTCTTTATACTTATATATTAAATATACATGATTTGGTTTGGTTGGCTTTTATGGCATATCAACCATTGTGGGTTATTTAATGCCAAATCCTCTTTATACATATATATTGAATATATATGATTTGGTTTTCTGGCATCTCAACCATTGTAGATTAATATGTCATAAAACCCAACCCAACCAAATAGCAATGAATGGGTACTCCATATTTCCCAAAGTTTTAGGACTGAAGACTCATCATCAGATGGTTTAGCGTCATATCCAAGACACTCATGGGATGGATCTTACCCCCCGCACCTTGCAGAGATGCAGTTGGCATATTTGAGAGCTACACCAGCTAACTGGGCTAATTTACTATCTAATACACATGATTTGCACACAATTTTATGGTTTCAAGTACTTCTATTTAACACTAATAATTTGCAAGCAATAATACCATTTTAAGTAATTAATAATAATAGTTTTAAGTAAAAAAAAAAAAAAATTACAGCTTTAATACTAAAGATTATATATATATATATGCCCAACACCACAATTCTAGAAAATTCTCACCGACAACACAACGTTAGAACATCAAAATAATAAACAAAAACTACAGATTCTCGAAGCACTATATATTAGAAACATGCAACCGACACTTAATAGAATTAATTTTCAAACCAGTGTTAATGTACTTAAATGTCTTTAGCAACTGACACTAATTATAGAAACCCATTTAAAAGCAAACGCCATAATCTTCAACAGCAAAAACGCTCTTACATAGTGGTAATATGCTAAAACAAAAGTTACATCACTTTTGTAATAGATCCTCCCCTGATGATGGCCCAAAGTTGGGCAGAAAGTACTAGGAATACATACAACTATGGACAATACATAAATCAATTTCCCCCCGAATACGATAAAAGTAATACGGGAATTTGAACGGATCCAGAAGAAAATATGTAGGCATAAAATGTGTATTATGTTTAATGAAATATATATATATATATTAGTTCAATGGTTTCAAGTATTCCAGTCTAACATTAATAATTCTATTCAATAATAATCATTTGTATACAATTATAGTTTCATATATTCCTATCTAATACTAATAATTTTCAAATGGATCTGTTTGATCCATAGATAGGATCTTAACAGGTACTACCACTCCAGGTCAGAGTGGACTTGGGAGTAATGGCCATGAAGGGATAACTCCACACTCCTCAGAGCTCAAGATCTAGAACCTCACAATTAAATGCAGTTCAGGACTCGGCTAATTTGGAGAGGGTGGGCTTCTTACTTCTCGACAGGAGGGGGGGGTACAGCTGCATATTCTAGCCCCTGGATTCAGTTTATTTCTATTTCGGATATTTCTATGACCACTTTCATGAAAAAGAAGTAACGGCAATGAAGAGGTGATTCTACACTCCCTATGTTTAGTGACATGCCCAAAATACCCAAAAGCAAGAGGTCAAATGGCACACACTGCAGTATGAGTAGCAATGTGGTCGAGTGAGAGAAAGCAAGAGAGAGAGAGAGAGAGAGAGAGAGAGAGAGAGAGAGAGAGAGAGCCATCCACCCCACCATATGACCCTGCATAAAACAAGTGGTAGATGCTTAACAGACAAGCCAATATAACATTAGTCACTGGAAATGGCAAAGGCTGTTGTTGCTACTGTTGATGCATAGAGCTACTGAGACAACTTAAACAAGCAACAAATGTAACCCCCCTCACCCTCTCCTCCTCCTTCCACTGCCCGTTATTCTACCCTCAACTCATCTTCTGTCGATGCCAATTTTGTACTGCTGCTCAATCGTTCTTCAACAGCACAACATCCTCCTTGCTTCCTCAACTCTTGGATGGCCCAGGAGGCAAGAGTGAAACAGCAGTATTATTTTTTTTTATTCATTTTTAGGTGGAGGAAGAGGAGGTACAGTTAGTGCTTGAGAACTGCTGCGGTCAGGCTAGACAGATGATGAAGAGAAGGAGATGGAGAATGACAAGAAGACTGTGTAATGAGTACAAAATAAGTACGAGTGGACCTCATTTAAAGAAAATATATTCAACAAAACTATTTTTAAAGGAGTATTATTATTCACTTTCAAGAAGCTAATTTATTATGGAAATTGTATTTTTAAGACTTGATTTCTGCTCTCAGCCTTCATCCAACCTCGACACCAACCAAGGTAGAAAAATAAGTTTTAAAACTAACAGATTTTATAGAGATAAAGCTATTGATTAAACACACAGAACATTAATGTATTTACAAACCTCTCCCCCATGAGCAGGATGTAATATAAGGTCAATTTTTAAGTGGAGTACAACGAGTTTTCTTTCTCGACTAGTTGCCATAGTAAGATTAAAGAGTCAGTCTGCCCTACTATTTATGCATAGCTGGAATGAAGATAGATAGACTCATACATTTCCTAAGGGTATTAGCACAAAGTAAATTGCAAACAGCCTTGACCAGGATTTGAACTCAGATCATCAATTCCATTTCCTACAATAATAACTTAGGCCAAGGGCATTTTCACACATTTCCCAGATTGATCTATATTTGCAATACATATTTCGCCCCCCTGAGGATTCCTAATATTGAACCCAAAATAAATTACCTTTTACAAGGCTAAAGAACTCCGACCACCTTGCTATTCAACCAATAGCTAGGGCTGAAATGATTCATGCCTTTTCTATAAGTAATTGTACCAAGTGAATAAAAATTGGTTTCAGTTGGGAGCATTTCTTATACTGGTGATAAAAGACAATCATTTTATTGAGAAATTTTCAGAAATCCTATCTGATACATAACTAAAATTCTCATGTTTCTACATATGTAATCACAACATAGCAAAAAACAGCACATTGTACCAAGATTTTTATTAGAGCAATATACTTAAAATGCTTAGGGAATAAAGCAATTTCTAGTCTAATTTGCAGGGGGGTCTGCATTCATGTTGAATTTTTTTTTTTCAACACCCTAATTCTTCTTAAGATAATTAAAATCCTGTTTCCTTGGTATGATACTAAACTGCATCTGATGGTGAGACTCCAGTCCCTGGATATTTAAAGAGTGTAAAGTACCCCTTCTCTGCCATTACTCCCAGGTCTACTGACCCAAATTGGTAGCATCAGTTTGATTCATCGACATGTCAAATAGGTCTGTTTAAAAATTTATTTCTATTTGATAGGACCATGTGCTGATTATCTCAAACAACTCAAAAATATGTAAATATGAATGTACAATGTATACAAATCCCTAACCTCTAGGTATAAAATAACAGGTATAAAATGCCATTAAAGTATCAATCAATCAAAATCCTTCTCTTCTTTCTAAATAGATATATCAATATCATTAACTGGTGATTATAAATGTTTCTCTTTATTAAAGAAGGACAAGACAAGAGAGAAATTAGTATTTTGACTAAATTTTACCTTTTGATTAATATTTAGAAAAAATTTAGCATAAAGAAAAATTAAAGCAAAAGTTTTCCATATTTTACAAGTACAGTCAGTAATTGCAAAATAATTTTTAAAATGAGAGTTATTTTTTTCTTTCTTTTTTTTCGGGGATGTTATAAGAAAACTGGTAAAAATACTACAAACATAGGATTTGTAAAAATGTGATAATAATCCTAAAATATTAATGCTAATCAGAGCTAAGGGGTTTTACGAGAAGGAACAATATCGATTTTGTTCTCTGTATGTATACGTATCATTTCTTATATAGTTAAAAAAAAAAAAAGCACTTATTTTCTTCAACCTTTTGTATCCAAGATAATGAAATTTAGAAACTTATTTTCTATGTCAAAAGACTTTTTTTCTTTCTTCATTTATGCAAATTTTATGAATTTATATTAAAGTTATACAAAAATGTACACCAATTTTTTTGAAGTTAGTAGATTTATAAGATTTTTAACTTTCAGCCCCTAAATATAGTCTCCCATCATGTTTTTATTACATGCTCTTTATTCACAAAATTTTAAGACAAGGAATCTTATTGGTATAAAGAATTGGGACAAAACATTTTCTGCTGAGAAAAAAGAAAAAAGAAAATTTTGTTACATTGCGTCATTTTAAAAATTTGCATTCGTGTTAAACATATATATATATATATATATATATATATATATATATATATATAAATAAAACCATGACCCAATGATAACATTACACCAGGTTCATTTTTATTACAGCAATACTCAAATTTTTTTTAGAATTCTGTGAATTAACTAATTTCTAGTTTCTAATTTGCAACTCATTCCTCTGTAAGAAAAATTTCGTTCCTGGATAGTAAGTGTAATTTCTTAATTGCTTATGTTGTAAAAATATAGAAAATGGCTATTATTCTCTTTAAACTTTGCTTTCACACCCTGGATAATAAAATTTAGAAATTTATTTATTTTCTATGAAAGAAAAAAAAAAAAAGAAAAAAAAAAACATAACGTCTGAATAAAACATGTGAATCAAAATTCATTCCAAGGTTGAACAAAAAGTTTAGATGCGCAACTTTAATTTAAATCACTTTTACGTAACAGCCCCCAAATATAGTCTCTCATAATGTTTTTGTTAAAGGCTTCTTATTAAAAAAAAAGTTCAATTAAATCTTTTAGGTAATAGCAATTGGGAAATAACATTTTCAATCGTGGAATAAGGAAAAGTAGAAATTTCGTTACACATTGTAGTGCAATGTGGGGGACTGAAGAAAGAAAGACAGGAGGGTTAAGATGATACACACACTCTCTCTCTCTCTCTCCAAAGTACATATTACAGAAGTGTTGCTACTGCAGAGAAACTACTACCACAATTGCAACCAGTATTTACAATAGTAGTAGTAGTAGTAGTAGTAATGAAACCTCCTCTTGCACTATCTTCCCAGGCCCACTCCTGCCTTTTTGATATCCTACCACCCTTCTAACGCACACACAAACACAGAACCCTTCCCAACGCACCCGCCTTTCAACCACACACACACACACACACACACACACAACAGCAGTAACAGAGCAGCAGTTATGCCTGCAAGGAAGCCTTGAACATTATTTCAGGCCAATCAATAACAAGAACGGCTGCTGCTGCTGCTGCCACCGCAAAGGTTGCTGCTGCTGCTGTTGCTGATTTGAATCTTCCTGGCGCTCAATTCCTAGTGCAAATACGTATGCTTTTTTTTTTTTCACTTGAAATGGTTATGAAACAAGCCGAGTGTGTGTGTGTGTGTGTTGGGGGTGAGGATTGGAAAAGTTGGAGGGCGGCGATGCATGTGAAGGGGTGGGGTTATAACAGCAGTAGTTGCAGTGGTTGCAGCAGTTGTGGTGGTGGGTGTAGAGGTAAAAGACGTGTCGGGTTTGAAAGGTTGGGGGGGGGGAGCAAAAGTGACAGGAGGATGTGCAAAGAGAATAGACTGAAGTTTAATAATAGTCTGACCTGCAGACAAAATGCGTTCAAGTCTTCCAACTCCCCACCACCCACAAAAAAAAAAAAAAAACAACAAAAAAAAAACAAAAAAAAAACACATATACACATACATAACCCATGAATAAAGTAATCCATGATGATATCGACACTTCTGTTAAGTAAGAATTGAAAGATTTTAATTGTCATTT
The DNA here is from genome assembly GCA_963585895.1 of Sepioteuthis lessoniana. Classification (NCBI taxonomy): domain Eukaryota; kingdom Metazoa; phylum Mollusca; class Cephalopoda; order Myopsida; family Loliginidae; genus Sepioteuthis; species Sepioteuthis lessoniana. The sequence continues at coordinate 8,984,126 of OY757932.1, forward strand.
TATAATTAACTCAAGAATTTCAATGATTAAAAAAAAAAATAAAGTTCAACATGAATACAGACAAAAAATTAACGATTATCATCCATTTACAAATTGGACAGGAAATTGGTTTATTTTCTGAATACTTTCAACATATAGGATGTAATGGGTAAACTGTCATCTAAATTATGTAAAATTGAAAATAACACAGATCTCATTTTATCATATAGTTGGCGACAGAGTCGAGGGCTACCTGAAAGCTCCCTTTTCAATAGCTACTACACTGAAGTGTAGAGGAAGGCACTACTCCTTTTCCTGGATTGCTCCACTTTACCCTTGAAACGTACCTTATAATGCTGAGCGTTAAGCAAAGAGGTATCAAGTACCATTTTTTGAGTCTTTGGTATGGCTCGACTTGAGATTGAACTCCAGTCTCCTGGCCCATTGGCAAACACTACCACTAGTTACCAAAATTACATAAAAATCTTTTGAAATATAATTAAATTTATTTAAAGAAATTGTCATTGGCTTCAACCATGGCCTCCAGTCGACTTCAGAATCCCCTGCAAGCCTTTGAGATGGTCTAGTTTACATTGGTAAATGTTGCTGTTAGCCTTGCCTTCAGTTCATCTTTGGTATTGCCCAGAGTTTTATTTGTCTTTCGCTTAACTGCACCTCAAATCTAACAATCAAGAGAAATGCAATATGAGGAGTTAGGCAGTCATAGGTTAGGAGTGATGTGATGTGGTCACAGAAATTTTGTTACAGCTACAATGAGTTTGGTTGCCAGAGTTTTCAAACAGCCAACCTCTTAATCCAGGGCAGCACTACATCCTCCAGGTATTTCATTTAAGCCTCCATGTTAAGTCATGCGGAAAGACAAATAAAGGTATGACACCATTGCTTGTGACCAACCCAATAAAGAATGATGAGGACAGGGTGTTTGCTTTTTATCAATATGAATATGTATCTGTCACTCCAACACTGAATTGCCCAGTCGGTTGGGGCTGTAGAATACACTGACTGCACCTCTGCAGAGGGGTAAGACCCCCCCCCTAATGAGTGTCCTGGATATGACACTAAACAATCTGATGGTGCTTTGGGAAATGCGGAGTACCCCTTCATTGCCATCGCTCACTGGTCCACTCTGGCCTGAAGTGGTAGCACCTGATAGGGCCCTATCTATGGGTTAAATAGAACTAACAGCATACTTTTGCTAAAATGAATTAAGTAAACTGAATAGCTTAAAGTAGAAACGTTTTTGACAATTAAACCGTACTTACACTTAAACTGCGTGCTGATGCTTAATAGAATTATTTGAAATAGAAATGTTTTTCGACATTAAAACTGTATTTACACTTAACTGAATTATTACATATAACTGCTTGAATAGTTTGAAATGGAAATGTTTTTGACAATTAAACTGTGTACTTATGCTAAACTGAACTGTTTTCAATAGAACAGATTATTTACTTAAAAATGGATTTGGCGTTAAATAACCTGCAAAGGTTGATATGCCATAAAACCAAACCAATCTAACACTGAAATCTTTGTATTGAATCTTCTGATATGAATGCCAAGCAGTACAGCATGCAGTTTCCAAATTTCTGGAAGGGTAAATTGCATCATGGTGCTGCTTTCCTTACAGAGCTCAATTGACTCTTGTTTGCTGCACAGTAGACAAAACTTGAAACAAGTAAAGCACACGAGCAAAATGAATAATTTAAAATGGTGACAATTTACCCGTTGCACCTTGCGTGTGTGTGTATATATATATATTACATTAGAATAAACAACTGTTTGAAAAGCATTTGTAAAATCCAAAAAGTGCTCAAATGTTCACCAGCAGAGCAGTATGAATACTAAAAGGAATTAAGATCTTGCCTTACTATTGTTTTGTAACTAAATTTCAAATATCTTCAATAGTCTGTAATTCCTTTTATATATATATATATATATATATATATATATATATATATATATATATGGGGTAAAAAAAAAAAAAAATTGAGCAAGAAAAGGGTCTCAGTCAGTGATTAAGAACTATTACTACCTAGACAAGCATCTGAAGATTAATTCAGAATGCAAAACTGATAGTTACACGTGGTGTAATGGTTAAAGCGATGGACTGCAGAATCATAGTAAGCGAGTTTGTACACCAGTTGTACTATTATGTTCACTTTCAGGCAAATACCCTTGGGAAAGGTATGAACCCCCTAATCCTCCCACCACTGTTCCTCTAGGAGAATGGCTTTGGCATTGAATAACCCAGAAAGGTTGATATGCCATTAAACAAAGAAACCAAACCAAACCAAAAGCCTTGTGACGACCATAATGCAACAATGATGTGACACAAAGTCAATATTTAAGCAGAGTAAAGTTGGTTTGAATTCATTTTTTTCTTTCCTTTTTTTTTTTAATTCTCCTAGACGGCTAAAGAAACCATTTTATGCTACTATAACCCGTAGCTGGAAGAGAGGGAAGAATAGACGGATTCATGCCTTTACCAAGAGCATTTTATATGGCGTGAAATGCCACCAGCTTTGTCCAGGATTTGAACTCAAGTTGCCAACTTTATTTCTGATAAAGATAACCATTGTACTAAATACACCGAAAAAGACCAAAGAAAAAAACAAAAAAACATAGCTTAGATTCACCACAAGGCCACAAGTACAGGGCATCCAATGAGGACTGAACAATGATAGCTGTACATATACTTTTGTATAGGGATTTCCTAGTGATATGAAAGTTATTTCAAAGATCCTACTAGTCTAAAATGGCTAGCAGGCAAGGAAAAAAAACAAAACATAAATAATATCAAACGAACAGCCGACTGGCGTCAAAAGCTTATCTTTTACATCTCCAGATAACCACCGTCTGATTAAGATTGTGCCTCTACGTCAAACAAAGTCTTTATCCTTTACAAGTGACAGGGTACAATGGGTTGAGATCCCTTAGTAGCAGTCAAAACTGACAGGTAGAAATAATATAAGAACAACACTGCTTGAGTTACAGACAGCAGCAGTAATGGCGGCGGCAGCAGCAGGCAAGGGTTAGGGTGAGGCAGGCAGCAGTATTTTCCTATGACCTCACATCTTTGATGTTACGCTGCATGTTGGCTGTAAGTGCCAGAACGCAATCACTTTCTTCACAGACGAGTGCTTTTGCTAGTCCGAGCATTTTTAGATCTGTGTGAGAGAGAGAGAGAGAGAGAGAGTCATGTTGGGAGGGGGTGGTTGATATCTGTTCCTCCCCCAATCCACTAACACCTCCCCCCAACCTGTTTGCAATGCAATTTATTCCTCTATGTTCCTTATCTGTCATATTATGCATTGGTTAGACTGAGTTTAAATAGAACGGGGGGGGATAGTTTACAATTTGATAAAATGGTGGGGGGTTAATGATTGAAGTGGAAGGAGAGGAAGATCAGGAGAAAGACAGCAGGAAAGACAGACAGACTTGGTAAACAGAGAAAGATGTTCGGAGAGAGTTAAAAATGTAAGAGAGAAACAAGAGAGAAAAGTGAGAGAAAAGTGAATGGGAGAGAGAGAGAGAGAGAGAGAGAGAGAGATAGAAGGGTGAATGAGAGAGAGAGAGAGAGAGAGAAAGAAGGGTGAATGAGAGAGAGAGAGAAAGAAGGGTGAATGAGAGAGAGAGAGAAAGAAGGGTGAATGAGAGAGAGAGAAAGGAGGGTGAATGAGAGAGAGAGAAAGGAGGGTGAATGAGAGAGAGAGAAAGGAGGGTGAATGAGAGAGAGAGAAAGGAGGGTGAATGAGAGAGAGAGAGAGAGAGAGAGAGAGAGAAAGAGAGTAACTGTTACAGGGTTAAATGCTAATAGAGATATGGCAGGTGGATAGAGAGAGAAAGGTACTAGAGGTGAGAAAGGGAGAGATGGTATTAGTGGTGAGAGAGAGGAGATAGTATTCGTAGTGAAGAGATGGTGAGACATAGTATTAGTGGCGAGGAGAGAGAGAGAGAGAGATGATAATGGTGAAGAAAGATTTGTAATGAAAAAAGAAAGAAAGAGATATGGTCATAGTGGCAAAGAGAGAGATATGC
>OY757932.1:8990663-9098163 GCA_963585895.1 Sepioteuthis lessoniana
GTAACTATCAGTTTTGCATTCTGAATTAATCTTCAGATGCTTGTCTTGGTAGTAATAGTTCTTTGTGTTTGTCCAAAAGTGAACTTAATAGCATGACTGGCGTTCGAACTCATGTGCTAAGATTTCGCAGACCATCGCTTTTACACCACAGGAACACTCCCTCTTAGTTCTTGATAGAGGGAATGGCTAAAGAAATATAATGTGAGGCGGGGATTGTAGCAAATTTAAGGTTTTAAATAGGAGTCAAACCACCAATGAATATTTCAGGTTTGATATTTTCTGTTTTGCTTGAATGAATATTTGTCATTCAACATCTTGTCCAGAATATCTCACAGAAAAAACATAATAGGTACATTTGCCACCCAAATAAAATAAGTTTTTGTGAACAGCTACATTTTAGTCCCAAAACTGATTTGTCAACAACTGACCATAAATTGCCATCTTCTAACTGGTTGGGGAGAGAAAGGCTCAAGAAATATAGCGGATGAGTGAATTTTTAGCAAACTGAAGGTTTTAGAAGTAAAAAAAAAAGAAAAAAAAAAGAAAAAAAAAAAAAAAGAAAAAAAAAAAGAGTACCCAGTCAACTGGGGGTGTAGAATACACCGACCGCATCTCTGCAGAGTTGTAAAACTCCCAAGTGTCCTGTATATGATACTAAACAATCTGATGGTGAGGTTTGAGGAATGCAGAGTACCCCTACATTGCCATTGCTCCAAGGTTCACTCTGGCGCTATCTATGGAACTGTTTGACATTTAAACCGAGTGCAAACAAATGACTAATGCTAAATTGAATAGTTAGAAATAGAACTGCTTGATCATTTAACTGTGTGCAAACAAATGACAACTGTTTGATTGAATTGTTAGTGTTAAATATCAATACTTGCAAACATTTAACTGTGTGCAAACAAATAATTAATGAAAAATAGAATAATTATTAAATAGAAATAAGTGAAATCATTCAACTGTGGGGAAAAAAAAAAAAAAAAAGCTCAGGCTCATTTAAAAATGTTATCTACAAAATGTGTTTAGAAATTCTAATGGCATATCAACTTTTGTAGGTTATTTAATGCCAAAACCATCCTTGTAGAAAAAAGACGTGGTGACAGGGAGGATGAAGGGTGAAAATAGTACCCTTAAAAAATTACAATTTCAGAGTGCTTACACTTTCTTTGCATATATTTTGTATGACACTAAATTATATCTAATGCAGAGGCTCTAGTTTTAGAGTTTGGGAATGTAGAGTACTTTCTCACTACCATTACTCCCAGGTCCACTTCAACCCAGATAGAGTCCCATCTGAAGATCAAAAAGAACTGATCAATATTTTACTAGGGATTATTATTCATATCTTATAGAACTTTTAGTGTTAAATAGCAATACTCTTAACGATTTAACTGTGTGCAAACAAATGAGGTTCAGCTCATTTGAAAATGATACTGGCAAACTATTAAGTGTATGTGAGTGTGTATAAAACAGGATTTGGCATTCAATAATCCATAAGGTTTTATATGCCATTAAACACCAACCAACAAAAAAAAAAAAAAAATCTTTCCTTGCTTACATTATGTTATGTAATGGACCGCTCAGGCACATATTTGGAAATGGATATATGAGCTCTGGGTTTAGAGAGAGTAAAGAGAGTTCAGGAAACAGGTTACACACTTGTGTAGGAAAAAAACAATTGATGATGGGATATATATATATATATATATATATATATATATATATCTCACACATGCGCGCGCGCGCACACACACACACACACACACACACACACACACACACACACACACACACACACACACACACACACACCCCCAGTATGAAATAGTTTTTGTAAAAATTTTTACATAGATTAAATGAAGTATATGATTTGATAGAAGATAAAGAAAGATGCCAAAGGGTTATATTTAATCTTCATCAGTTGGGTCTTGCATTTCGAACCCCACCACCAACTCGGATAATTACTGCCATAGTGATTACCTGGTTTCAGTTAAGATTCATTACAGGCAATAGTTGCTTGCCAAGACAGAATTTATCACTAGGAGCTTGAGGCACCCCCATATGAGGTACATTGAGTGGGGATCAAGCATCTTTTATGATGGCCATGCATGAATCTTGGTGGGAAGTCTGATAAATATCTGCCTATCTTCAAGAGTGACTGTAATAGTGAAACTAAAAAATTCAAGCACACTAAATAGAATGTCATAGACGAGCATCATAGCCACGACGCAACAGGGACTCCCAACATCCAGCTTGAAAACACACCCACAATGAAAGGGCCACCTCAGAATTAAAAACAAATGAAAGAGTGAATTTAAAATTATAAACATGCATGTCCAATCTTTCAGCATCCATAAAACAAAAAGAAAAAAAAAAAAAATTGTTTTTGGAACCTGTCGGTTTGGTTTGTTTAACAACATATCAACTCCTTAAGGGCTATTTAATGCTAATGATTCATTGCATTAATTTGTTCATGCTTATTTGTTTGCTGCATTATGATATTAAGTATTCCTATCAAACACTAATAATTATATACATCTCTATAGCAGTTTTAATATATATATATATATATATATATATATATATATATATATATTAAAACTGCTATAGAGATATATATATATATATATATATATATATATATATATATATATATATATATATACGGAGCACACTTCTCTCCCTCGGTATGTATAGACCTCATTCTGATAGAATAATAAATTCATTCTTAAGAAGCAATCTCTATAGCTGCATCAATTTGATTTTTAATAACGCTTTTTTTAATACACATCATTCAATCTAATAAATTAACAACAGAATAAGTGCATGACCTTAAAAATAGTAAGCTTTTTTTTTCTTAAAAAAAACAAAAGAAAAAAAAAAAAAAAACAACTTCCTCTTCTTTACCTTTCAGCAAGTCTTTCTTACAATTCATTCATTTTATGAATAAGGCTGAATTCTAGAAGAGTTCGGTATGCGAAGGGCAAAGGAATTTTGTCGGCCATTTACTGGTCACTGCTTAAAAAGATCTGTCCATTTATGGAGCCAACCCCGGATTTTATATATATATATATATATATACACACTAATTTTTGTAAATGTTTAACAAATGTGACCATGCTACCCATAATGTTTTGAAGATTCTACAAGAAATCAAAATCTGGGTACCTGGTTTAGAAAAAAAATTGAATGTTATATATATATATATATATATGTGTGTGTGTGTGTGTGTGTGTGTGTGAGCGCAGTTAAAACACTATTTTTATATAGAAGTCAGAGATAGATCACCTTGGGTATGCATACAGACACAAAGGTGTTTTTTAAGCATTATATATATATAAAGACTGAATTTTTCCACAATTCACACACACACACACACACACACACACTAAAATGATCAAGAAAATATGATCAAACTTGGTTTGAAAATATAGATATATACTTTTGGACAGCTGCATAAAGTTTCAATGCTGTAGAGTTTGGTAATAAATAATACCAAACAATGTATGTTTGGTTCCTATAATGTTCCACAAGAAATAAAATCTTGGAATCTTTGGTTTAGAAGGAAATGAACTTGGCAGGTGTGTAGGTATGTATGTGTTGATCTTGTCTTGTAATAATACAAAAGCATTTATTCATCTGCTGGTCTTAAGTAGTCACCCATTTAGGTACTGAACAGGCTCACTGTTGCTTAACTAATTCTCTGCCAAGAACCAGTGATTTTAACAGGACTTAATCCGCTTGGTCTCTCTCTAATAATAATTTATGCACAATTATAGAGTTTCAAGTATCCCAATATAATACTAATAATCTATATACCATTATATTGTTTCAGGTAATCATTGCTATTCGATAATTTATTTGCAATCATATAGTAGCAAGTATTCCTATTTAACATCAATAATTTGTGCCATGTTATATCATTTCCTGTGTTCTAACTGAATAGATCTCTATTTGACCTGTAGATGAAAATCTAATAAGTACTAGCACCCAAAGTCAGAATGGACCTGGGAGTAATTACAACAAAGTAGTACTCCACTCTCTAGAGCTCCAGAATTGAAGCCTCACAATCAGATCTAGTTTAGTGTCATACCCAAGATACCTATCCCCTTTTTCAAGTGTGAGTGTGTGGGGTGGGGGTGGGTTCTTACCACTTAGCAGAGAATGCAATAAGCATGTTTTACGCTAAACTGCCAGAAGTATATATATGTCTTATCTTTCATGTATTTTTATTTTTTAATATTGACTTTCCATCCCCAAGGTTCAGCCGATGGACCATCCATGTTTATCCAGCAATTTCAGACTCCTTGAATAAGCCAAAGTAACCCTCAGGGATTGATATTACTTTGTCAAGCCCTTATCTACGTCATTAGTAACCACACCAGTTAATATAAGTTTCCGATTAGAGCTAATATCTAGCCAGATTTCTAGAGGGTCTAGACACATTCCAGGTCTTTGAGAGCATACCTATTATCTACCATCCCAGTGTTTAAAAGAAAAAGAAAAAAAAAAAAGAAAGGAGGAAAGAAAACAATGACTAGCATTACAACCTTCCCTTTTGTACTCTCAATGTTGCAAAGGGTGATTATTTTATAAGAGAGAGTAAGAGATAAATGAGTTAACTAGAAATAGAAAGAAAAAGGAGAGAAGAGGAAGAAAGAAAAAAAAAAAAGAAAAGAAAAAGAGAAGACAAAAACAATCAACTTGCTGATTTCTTCCTTCTAAGACAATTCCATTCTTGGCTAGAATCCTCCCCCTTGCTCTCCCCAACCCTATCCTTACTCTCCCTAACCCACACCTACTACAACCAGTACTTTACCAAGCAAATGCAACCACAAACAAGCACAGTATTACGACTGACGGGTTGTATCACACACACACACACACACAAGCCTCTAAGTAGATATGGCTGGCTGCAACAGACCTCTTACTGGTGTTTTTGTGGCGCCAATGACGGCACCAACGCCAACATTGGTGCCAAATTACTTACTCTGTGGTGGTTTGGGCAAAAATGTGTGTAGAGTGAATGAAAGAATGCAGCAGTGTCTGATCTCTTTGCTCAACAATTCTCTTGTGCTCTCTCACTCTCTCGTGCTCTCTCTCTCTCTCTCTCTCAAGAGCATAGTTGAAGAAGTGAGATACCAAGATCACATTCCACATCAACAAGTTCAACACATACAAACACATCTATATAAAGAAACACAAACAAAATATAGAATCTATCAAATTTGTTTGCAATCTATAGATACTGTTGTGAATTTTTTTCATTCACGTGAACAAATTACATGGGAGGGTTTAAAAAAAAAAAAAAAAAAAAAAAAAAAAAAAAATCCTTTAAATAAAATTTTATTTGTTGAATTATTATTATTACTATTTCAAAATTGTAAATTTAAAACTAATAATGTTCTATTACTACTGTTATTAGCCAAGTGGGTAGAGTGTTTGCCAATGGTCCGGGAGACCAGGATTCAATCCCAGGTCGTGTCATACCGAAGACTTTAAAAATGGTACTTGATACCTCCTTGCTTAACACTCAGCAATATAAGGTAAGTATCAAGGGTTAAGTGGAGCAATCCAGGGAAAGGAGTAGCGCCCTCCCCTACACTTCGGTGTAGTAGCTATTAAAAAGGGAGCCTTCTGGTCGCCCTCAACTACGGTCGCCAACTTACATGGAAAGGAGTAGCGCCCTCCCCTACACCTCGGTGTAGTAGCTATTAAAAAGGGAGCCTTCTGGTCGCCCTCAACTATGGTCGCCAACTTTACTTATTACTGCTATATATTTTATTGCTATCATTATTATTATAATGAAAAATTTATATTTGGAGGGATTAAAATTATAATTTTTTTTATATAGGTCTTTGCTCCAAAACATTTAGAATATATATATCTTAAGACTCCATATACGACTCCACAATATATTCTAGATGACAAATGAAATATGTAAATCTGATTTCTCAAACCTCTTCCTGATGGATTTCATTTGGAATTTTACTAACATCTTCCTTGAATTTAATTCTTTATAACTCTTTGCAAGTTTTCACACCAGTCCAAGTGACAGCAAGTCTTCTCAGTTCTCTAGAACTTTTCTCAGTATTCTATTATCATCATCAAGACAATCCAGCAGTTTTCAACCAAGTAAACATTACAAAAAAGTAATCCTGGCTGTATCTATATAATCAGACAAAGAAACTAGAACCTCAATATAACCAGGTTAGATTACTTTGTTTTAATGGCATATCAACCCTCATGGGTTATTTAATGCCAAAGCCATTCTAGTAGAAGGACACTAGTGGTACTATTTAACCCATAGCTTGGGGGTGGGGTGGATAAAGGGGTTCATACTTTTTCCAAGGGAATTAGTCCAAAAGTGAATACAATGGAGTTTTAACGTTACTACAATGTCGCAACCCATAGCTAGTCATATTATAGAACTTTTGAAAAAAAATCAGATTTATCATCAACCCCCACTGGTAACCCAACATAAGTCATCCTAATATGAGAAACACTTCAATTTTAGCTTCTTTAAATATCAAAATTTTAAAGTTTTATATTCACAGGGACAGATTAAGTAAAATTAGACCTGGTGTGGTAGTACCTGATAGAGTCCTATCCATGGGTCAAATAGAGCTAAACTGCATACTCATGCTAAACTGAATTGTTTGAAATGGAACTGTTTTTGTATGTTAAACTGAATATTTTGAAATAAAACTGTTTTTGACATTGAAACACTACCTATGCTAAACTGAATTGTTTGAATCAGAAAATATACATAACTTATTCACACACACACACACACACACAAAAAGATGCCTTCAATGCTGTTCATTTATTCAAAATATTAGTCATAAGTTTACTCGCTTTAGTAACATTAGTAGCCAAACTAGTGACAGCACCATATTTATATTTAGTATACAAATATTGCTGTCATATAATACACTGATAAGAGTATAATACACAGATAAAAAAAAGGAAAGAAACCAGGTTATTTGGTACTTGGAAAGTATAGCAAAAAACAAATGTAGGGTGCAGAGGGAGGCTGCTGCTAGACCTAATGGGACATTATAGTCTGTACCATGTTTTACCCACCAACTATCTCACCCCCCCATTTTCTATCAGGCCTTCATTGTTATCTATTAGGTACAGTTCTATTTAATCTCTTTACATAGGTTTTCTTTTATCTTTTCCTTGCAGCAGCATGCCCTACCCACTCATTTTTTGTTGTTTAATAATGTCTATAAGATTTTAGCTTAACAGACTACTCTCTGAACCATATTGATCTCTTCAGAGTTATTTTTAACATTGCCGTTAATACCATGTGGAGATTTATTTTTAGAGAAACAATCATCAATTATAAATTCAGAAAAATGAAATGAAGGAATTTTGATATTTGTCTGTCTCAATGTTTGGGAGATTGTTTGGATCTTTGATTTGTTTGGCTTTTATGGCATATCAACCTTTGTAGGTTATTTAATGCCAAATCCATTTTTGTCAATTGTGTCCATACTGCTATATGGGTGCACCATATGGACGCTAACTAAACCTATAGAGATAAAGCTTGACAGCAATTACACAAGAATGTTGTGAGCAGTATTAAACAAGTCCAGGAGGTAACACCCCATAAAACAGCAGCTGAGCAGCCACCTACCACTCATCACAAAAACTATCCAAGTTAGATGAACTAGACATGCGGGACACTGCTGGAGAAGTAAGAACAAACTCAAAAGTGATATACTCCGGTGGACCACTTCACATGGATGAGCAAAGGAACCTATATACAACAGCTCTGTGCCAATACAGGATGTAGCCTGGAAGACCTCTGGGGGGCGATGGATGATAGAGACAAGTGTTGAGAGAGGGTCAGGGAAATACATGCTGGCAGCGTAACATGATCATGATTTCAAACAATTCAGTTTAATTGTCAAAAACATTTCTATTTCAAGCTATTCAGTTTAGTCAGACAGTTCTAATTCAAACAATTTAGTTTAGTGTAAATACAGTTTCAATGTCAAAAACAGTCCTATTTTAAACAATTCAGTTTAGGAGAAGTATGTAATTTAAATATAAAAACAGTTTTATTTCAAGCAATTCAGTTTAACATGAGTATGCAGTTTAGCTCTATTTGACCCATACATAGGACCCTATCAGGTGTTACCACTCCAGGTCAGAGTGGAGTTGGGAGCGATGGCAATGAAGGAGTACTCCGCATTCCCCAAAGCTGCTGCATTACTAGAACTGCACCATCAGATTATTTAGTGTCATATCCAGGACACTTTTCGGGAGGGGTCTAAACCCACTGCAGAGATGCAGTTGGTGTTTTCTACAGCCCCAGCCAACTAATTGTTTGCCATATTTATAAATAAAGCAGGCTCAATATCAGCGATAGAAAATATATAACTAAATCTGAAAAGAGTCAACAACACTTGACAACTTAGTTCCCTGCTAATGTAATTATCAGACCAAGACCATAGTCTAATGATCACATATGAGATTTAAGAATTATCACCTAGGTGAGAAACTAATAGCCACTAACCACCAATGACTATTCAAACTTTTTAATATATATATAAATATATATGAATAAAGTAAAGTTGGCGACCGTAGTTGAGGGCGACCAGAAGGCTCCGTTTTCAATAGCTACTACACTGCTACTACTTGGGATCTTCAGTATCTTTACTCTTCAAATTGTCACATTCAACTGTTTATAATATTACAAGTGTAATTGTGTGCAAACTGGCTCATTGGCCTAGTGGGTAGAGTGTTCGCCAATGATCCAGGAGACCTAGGTTCAATCATACCAAAGACTTTAAAAATCGTACTTGATACCTCCTTGCTTAACACTAAGCGATATAAGGTACGTATCAAGGGTAAAGTGGAACAATCCAGGGAAAGGAGTAGTGCCCTCCCCTACACCTCGGTGTAGTAGCTATTGAAAAGGGAGCCTTCTGGTCACCCTCGACTACAGTAGCCAACTTACTGTGTGGAAGTATAGACAACACCCTCCACTGCCCTGAAAAATGAATATCAAGGGCAGGGAAATTTTTTATACCAAGTATATACAAGAAATTAGTATAGTTCCCTAATAAAAAGATTTACTGATGAAATACTGCTTCTAAGGAAGATAATGTTGTAGCAGTACATTCTGCATAAGAGTAGCAAAGCGTAGTATCTGTGCACAGAAATTTTAGTTATTGTGAGGAATGGACACAACCACCAAAGCTTCAATCCTAGACAAGGCTACTTTTGCTTCACATAGCGCTAATAAGCTTGAGAAAGGTAGGCATCCAACTATCCTCCCTCTAGCTATGGGTAAATAGTAAGGCAGACTTGACTCTTTAATCTTTGTATGGCAACCAGTCTAGAAGAAGCAAAACTATTTGACACTGTTAAACTCCGTTTAAAAAAAAAAAAAAAAAAAAAAAATTTAAACTTTTAGTCACATTTTGCTTGGGCAGAGGGGTTGGGTAAATACATGCTCTTAGAAATTTCAGCTATTTTAAAAACTATATGATATAACATGCAATATGAAAGGAGTTATTCCAAGAAGCATTAAATTCAATATTTATATATATATATATATATATAAATCGAACATGAAAACAAATACCTACTAAGCCATGTGAACACTAATGACCCATCAAAGACGAATAAAATTCGATGAAAAAATAATGAATACGATTCTAAAACCCACAAGACTTCTGGAGACGGGTTGCCACTTAGACATCAGGGAAAAATCATTAATTAGGGCTCGTGTGAAAAACCTACAAGGAGTTAAATAATAAATCAAAACTCTCGAAAAGAAAAAGGAAAAAAAAAAAAAAAAAAAGCAACATAACCTTAAATAAATTTAACAAATCACAAAATCCGAAATATAAACGAGGCCGTCTTAGAATATTCAATAAACTAGATCCCTCTTCTTAACATGCCCTACAAAACCATATAAACTAAACATGATTATTTCAACTTTTTTTAGATCATGCATTGTCAATCAATATTTTGAATAAATTTCGGGGGGGGGGGGCATAAAAGAAAATTAACAAGATTTAAGTCCTATTAATTTTAAGAGCACTGATTAATATCAGAGCTTTTTAGCAGTATGTAAATGAATTAATCATCTTAATGTGACCGATTTATTTTTATTATTTTGAAAAAAAAAGCCAACATACACACACGATATATATATATATATATATATATATATATATATATATATATATATATATATATATAGAGAGAGAGAGAGAGAGAGAGAGAAAAAGAGTGGATAATCTGTAATTATAACGCAGAGAGCTTTTCATGCTCATCTCATGTTATGTCGGAATGATGCTGTTCCAGATAGAATTTTAAATCCATAGTATTATCGGTTTTCTATCCAGAACAGCATCTTTCCGACATAACAAAGGGATAGAAATGTCCTAAATTTCAAATGAATAATAATAATCATTTAATTCATTTATTTAGCGAAATATTTAATGTTTTATTTTGATGAATACAGATAATTGCCAAATAGCCAACTACATGGTCAGTTTTGGATGAATAAGTGGATGAAGGACAAAGATGGCTCACTTTTCATAATCCAAGTCAAATAGATCTTCTAGTTCAATGGAGAGGTACTGCTACAAGTGGGAACCACCAAAACCAAACTTGTTTTTGCTATCTGGAAAACTGGAGAGCTAAACTATGATCATTTATATCACTTACAGCCCCACTTCAGCATAATGGGTCTCATGCCTTTATGCTTAAGCAAGACCAAAAATCAGTCAAGCTCCTTTGATGACTGACACAACTGGCATCTGACTCTACAAAGCATCTTGACTTGATGCAATGGCATTGGTATGGGCCAAGAGTTTTGTATTCAAGCATACATTAAAAAGGAGAGGAAAAGAAGAGAAAGGGAGGAGAGAAAGAGGGGAAAAGAAGAGAAAGGGAGGAGAGAAAGAGGGGAAAAGAAGAGAAAGGGAGGAGAGAAAGAGGGGAAAAGAAGAGAAAGGGAGGAGAGAAAGAGGGGAAAAGAAGAGAAAGGGAGGAGAGAAAGAGGGGAAAAGAAGAGAAAGGGAGGAGAGAAAGAGGGGAAAAGAAGAGAAAGGGAGGAGAGAAAGAGGGGAAAAGAAGAGAAAGGGAGGAGAGAAAGAGGGGAAAAGAAGAGAAAGGGAGGAGAGAAAGAGGGGAAAAGAAGAGAAAGGGAGGAGAGAAAGAGAGGAGAGAAAGAGAGGAAAAGAAGAGAGAGGGAGGAGAGAAAGAGAGGAAAAGAAGAGAGAGGGAGGAGAGAAAGAGAGGAAAAGAAGAGAGAGGGAGGAGAGAAAGAGAGGAAAAGAAGAGAGAGGGAGGAGAGAAAGAGAGGAAAAGAAGAGAGAGGGAGGAGAGAAAGAGAGGAAAAGAAGAGAGAGGGAGGAGAGAAAGAGAAGGAAAGGAGAGAGAGGAGAGAAAGAGAAGGAAAGGAGAGAGAGGAGAGAAAGAGAAGGAAAGGAGAGAGAGGAGAGAAAGAGAAGGAAAGGAGAGAGAGGAGAGAAAGAGAAGGAAAGGAGAGAGAGGAGAGAAAGAGAAGGAAAGGAGAGAGAGGAGAGAAAGAGAAGGAAAGGAGAGAGAAGAGAGAAAGAGAAGGAAAGGAGAGAGAAGAGAGAAAGAGAAGGAAAGGAGAGAGAAGAGAGAAAGAGAAGGAAAGGAAAGAGGGGAGAAAGGAAAGGAAAGAGGGGAGAAAGGAAAGGAAAGAGGGGAGAAAGGAAAGGAAAGAGGGGAGAAAGGAAAGGAAAGAGGGGAGAGAGGGGAGAAAGGAAAAAGGGGAGAAGGGAAAGAGAGGAGAGAGAGGGGAGAAAGGGAAAGAGAAGAGAGAGAGGGGAGAAAGGGAAAGAGAGGAGAGAGAGGGGAGAAAGGGAAAGAGAGGAGAGAGAGGGGAGAAAGGGAAAGAAAGAGGGAAAAGAAAAGAAGGAGAGGGAGAAGAAAAGAAGGAGAGGGAGAAGAAAAGAAGGAGAGGGAATGAGAATAAGAGAAATAGATAGAGGTAGTGAGAAAAAGAGAGAGCGGAAGAATAAGAGATAGGGAGAGGGTGAAAGGGAGAAAGATTAAAAAAAAAAAATACGGACAGGAGTACTAAAAGACAGTACTACAACAGTGAGTAGTAATTGTAATGATAGTAGTTGATCTAACGTGTCCTACTCTGTCTCTTGTTTTGGCCCTGACTAGACAAGAAATTACCCACCCTTCAGCAACCCTAAGAATATTTTTGTTTAGTCACTGTTAATAGTAGACAGAAATGTAACAGGTGAAGAATGAGAACAATTAACAATAAAGCCCTACGGCTTACAGGTAATTGAGAATCGTCCCATTAGGAAGACATCTAACAAACCAAGCCATAAATAAGATTTGTCATGAATGATTGGCTTAAAACAAAAACAAAACAAAAAACTCTAGCCTTTCTTAAATCCCATCTCAATCTGGTCCTTTCTCGCCACCATTTTTCTGAAGTCCTCAATTTCTTAGGTACATTAAAAAGTGGATGAGAAAGACTAATTTTTCTTTAACAAAGAAAGGCAATATAAAATGCTCAGTTCCATGGAGAGAATAATGGCATTGTTTTGACCAACAATGAATTGCTACCCGACACCTCTCAAAATAAAAATTCAATTTTTGGTTTATGGTTTGTTTGTTTTTTCAACTGGGAAGACAAAACGATATAATTTTTTAAAACAAAAGTGTGGAGAATTTGTTGAATGGGGGTAGAGGGTTACATATTGAATACTCAGTTGAGCTCTCAGTAGCTGTTAAGCGGATATATGTAGACAAAAACAAATGTGATACATCGGTGTTTAAATTTCCTTCGCTTGCGCTGGTTTCCTCATGGCTGAGTGGCAGAATCTTGGATTGGCGTTTCAGTCAGCCAGGTTTCGATCCCGGCTTTGGGAATCTAGCCTGTCTAGCCACACTGAAGAGTTCTGATAGAACGAAACAGGTCTGTCTGTGGATGACAATATATATATATATATATACACACACACATATATATATATATATATATACACACCATAACACTTATTGTAAGCCAGAATATTCACAAGCATCCTGGAGACTTGCTGTCACTTGACTCCAGTGAAAGACCACAAGTTAAAACTGTCCTAAAAAATAATAAATTAATATCAAATTTGAACAAATATTGTTTCATACTTTCTATCTTCTACCCAGGCTGGGATTTACCTAGTGGTGGGCCCAATCCAAACTCATCAGTGGACTCCAAATTCATAAAACCTCAGAACTATCTTATAGAGTGGACCCATACTCAAGTCTCTAAACTTATTGAACAGGAGCCCTTATGGTTTTAAATACATTATATAATGAAAAACGCAATGTAATTTGCTAATGGCATGCTGTATGACAAATTAGTTTTTGTGGTGCCCCAGATACTTGTGGGCATTACGTCAATGGCCTATTAGGCCGATTTTTATCAATCTGGTCCTTTGCTTTCAGAAATTAAAAAAACCAAGTTATAATAATTATTAGATTAAAGCAATAACTGGATTAATGTTGTCGTTATCATTCATCTAATTTGAAACTCGTCAGTTATTCACTTGCTGAGTATGCACTTAAAGTTTTACTATAGTTTCCCTTTTTCCTTGCTTAAAAAACAAAAACAAAACAGAAGATCACCATGTTTAAATCAACCTCATGTTAAACTTGCTTTTTCAAGGTCGTGACTGGGTAAATTACTACTTACAAGAAATTCTCAAAATCTTTACACGACGCACCAAGGCTACAAAATTCAAAATGATAACGATAAACGAGATTGTCATGTAACGTGATTAAATGAGATTTTATTTTTAAATCCAGAAAATAAAAATAAAAAATGAACATCATTCTTAGACCATTTGGGGGGGGGGGAAAGGACACTACATAAAAAACTTTTTGTTTAAGTACACTTATGTCAGTATCACTTCCCCCCACTCATCCAAAAGTGGTTAGGTCAGCTTGGGCTGGAGAATACACTGACTGCATCTCTGCCAAGGAGTAAGGCTCTCCCAATGAGTGGCTGAGTCGGCTGGGGCTATAGAATACACTGACTGTTTCTCTGCAGAGGGCTAAGACTACCTAAACAAGTGTCTTAGATATGACACTAAACAAGCTGATGGTGAGGCTTCAGTAATGCTAGACATTTGGGGAATGCCAAGTACCCCTTCACTGCCATCACTCTCAGGTCCACTCTGGCCTGGAGTGGTAGCACCTGATAGGGTCCTATCTATGGGTCGAATAGAACTAAACTGTGAACTTATGCTAAACTGAATGGCTTGAAGTAGGAGTGTTTTGATTTTTAAACTGCGTACTTATGCTAAACTGAATCGTTTGAAATAGAACTGTTTATACATATAAAAATGGATTTGATATTAAATAACCAACAATGGTTGATACGCCATAAAACCAAACCTGATCCTCCTAAAGGCCAAAAATAAAAAATAAAAACAGACTTAATGTGTCTCATATTTTAACTTTGGGGTTTTGTTTTAACAGCATAAAATGAGAAGAACTTAGTCATTGGTAGCCATCCTTACAAAACAGTAGTGGTACCATCTAACCCATACCCAATCGTATTAGACCAAAAGTGAACATAAAAGGTGTAACTTGAATTTAAATTCAATCAAAACAAAGTGGCAGTCCAGCACATTTGTCACAGTGACTCTCCCTCAGTGAAATAATAAATAAATAAGCACCTAACCCTTGCCAGATAGCTGAAAAAAATTATAGAACGTGACAGAGATACCAATCAGAGGCAGATCTTTTAGGTCCTATAGAATTTTGAGAAGTGACAGTGGGAACTGAGATCTGAGCAAATATCCAGCAAAGGCAGACTTAGAGCTGTAAGGCTCTCCCCACCAGCTTCAGCTCCTGCCCGACTTCCCCTTCTCTTACTCCCCACTTTAATTGACCTTCGGATCATTGATCTTGTGTCAAGTCCTGTCTGGTGGGAGACAGTAGCAAATATTGGCTAGAATACTTAGTAGAAAGCTGGAGAGTTGAGAAGACTTGCTGTCACTCACATGTCAGTGAAAAACTACTACTTATTACAGGTGTGAGGAGGTACCCATGGTGTAATGGTTATCATTCGGTGGGAAATGGACACAGTGATGCGAGTTCAAATCCTGTACAAACCTGATTACATTTCAAAAAGCACTAACACCCTTAGAAAAGGTATAAATTCTCTTATTCTCCCTCCAGTTATGGGAAAATAGTAGGGCAGACTTGGTTCTTCGGCCTTTGTTAGGCAACCAGTCCAGGAGAAGGAAAACTCTGCCATTGCTTTGGTGATCTTCCTTAGTTATTTGATGGCCCAGTTGGCTGGTACTGCAGAATACATAGACTGCATCTCTGCAGAGGAGTAAGACTCCCTCAACAAGTGTCCGGGATATGATACTAAACAATCTGATAGTGAGGCTCTAGTAATCCTGGAGCTTTGGGGAATGCAGAGTAACCCTTTATTGCCATCGCTTCTATGTCTACTCTGGCCTCGAGTGGTTGCACCTGATAGGGTCCTATCTATGGGTTAAATAGAACTAAACAGTACTAATGCTAAACTGCATTATTTGAAATATTCAATATTATATACATTAAAGAATTTAATTACAATACATTCACAGCTTGTATTCTTTATGACCCATGAATATGTTGGGTTTCTCTTGTAACGATAGTCCATGAGGATATTAATACTTCTATTTAATATGGAGTGAAGATTTTGTTCTTGGCTTCATTATATAAGATTTTTTAAGAATTTAAAAAAAGAAAACGAAAATTTACCCACTAAATTTTTTATTCAGTTGCAAACTGGACAGAAAATTGCTTTATTCTCTTTAAATTATAAAATTTCAAGTGTATTGCTCTATAATAAAAAAAAAAAAGAAAATAAAAAAAACTGACTCAAATTGTTTTTTTAAGGCTAGTCATATTATCCGTATATTTACTGAATTTATTTCCTGATCGTTTTTTTTTTTACTTTCTCAAGGTCAGAATGGAGGATTGTGCATTTTATAATGCGCAATAAATATTCCTTGCAAAACTGCACCAGTTGCACAATAGACTGCAGTCTGCATAGATAAGCAGGGTGCAGTGGAAGTGGGGAAGCAACCTAGGTGCTGGTGCAGACAGACAGAGGCCAAAGGGCGGTCTTTCTGCGCAGTTGTGAAAATTAATGTGCTACAGATAACATTAACATATGGGTCACATGGGTTGACGACCGATAACAGTGAAATTACGTTTTTCTTTTTTTAAATATGAACCCCACTCCTCATTGCGTGTCATGTTGACAACTTCGGTCATTGTGACCCATGAAAGAGCCAGGTCAATGTACAGGAAAACATAAATTAATGACGGAGATATATATATACATATATATACACACACACACACACACACACACACACACACACACACATATATATATATATATATATATATATATATATATACACACACATACATACATACACACTAGCATAAGCATGTGTTTATTACTGCTTTTTTACTCAGATGTTCAATTTTACATTTTAAAAAATAGATAAGAACTGTAATAGTCATAGCAATTAAAATAGGAAGAAAAGGCAAATATATAATTAAAACAAATATCAAAGAAAACAGGAAAATAGACTTTTTAAAATTTGTTTTAATTGATTAAATAAAAGGTGTTAGGATATAATTTCACAATTGTATTTTTCTTATTGTTAGGACCTCTACCCCCACAAGTCTAATTTCATAAAAAAAATTTATTTAAAATTTGACAAATTCACAATTTCTAAGGAAAAAAAAAAAAAAAAAAAAGATGCAAAATTATTTGTCAAAAGAATTTACAAGATTTTATAAACGGGACTGAAAACTATCTGTAGAGTATATGCAGGTATAGCTTGGGTTACATTGTTTTGAGTTAAGGCGTTCGATTATACGTAGTTTGTCTAAAAAAAAATATATGGAAAGATAAAAATCGGGTTTAAGTCATTTTCTTTGACTTAGTATCTGTCCGACACAAATATTGAAGTTGTAATATCACTAGAAAAGCATCAAAGGCACGTGAAATCATGTCACTGTACAATCTTCAGGCATACACACAGTATATGTCAGCTTATTGCCTACTCTCTCATTCCTTTGTGACCTTACATTTTGCCCTGATGGCGTCTAAGAAAATTCCTAGCACAAGTGCTAAGTGTCATGCTATAACAACGCTCAACAATAAACTTACTATGTTAAAATGCCATGAAAAAGGTGATAAGGTTATATCAATTGCTTGATCTTTTAGAATGAGTCAGAAAACTGTATCTACACCCATGTTGAGGATAAATAAATTGAATTTAAATATTGGTAAATTTAACATGAATTAGTTTATTTTTTATTATTGCAAAATAATTTTAATAACTGTATTTGTTATTTAACCGCACAAAATCATTTTATTTTATGTCTTAAAGCAAACCACATTCACAAATAAAGAGTCTGCAATGGACTGTAAAGATTGCTAAATTGTAAACATCTACATTTACAAGTATGTACGTATATGTATTTGTAAATTCAGATTACTCTTTTTTCTGTACGACATTAAAAAGTAAAATTTATTTGTAAACTTAAAATAGATTCTTATAGACTATATATTATTAAAAATGCATTTATAAATATAATATAGAACTGGGAATTGTTATTGATGGTTTAGCCTGGAGACGAGTAAATTTGACTTTAGTTATTTATTAACTTAAGTCGTCTCTCCTGGAACAAATTACTGACAAACCACCTGTATACCTTTATAAAAATTCTATTTACTCAAAAATTTCTACAAATTCAATTCTAGGTATTACATCTTTCTGAAAATTTTATGAGAAAAACTCTTTACTATCTTTAGCGCCAATATATCAGTAGTTGTAAATTAGCCGACCATAGTCATGGGTGATCCAGAGGCTTCCTTTTGAATAGCTACTATGAGGTGTAGAGGAGGGCATTACTCCTTTTCCTGGATTGCTCTACTTACCCTTGATCCATACCTTATAATGCTGAGCGTTAAACAAGGCAGCATCAAGTACCATTTTTTAAATCTTTGGTATGACTCAACCGGGGATTGAACCCCAGTCTCCCAGAACATAATTAAAAATTAAAAACACACAACTTATTGTTTCAAAGTCATCAAATGACTTCAGACGATCACCTGACAATCAACTTTGTGAAACTCCAAATTGAAAGATATTTTTATTTTTTTTTACCTTACAATATCTTATTGTAATATTGAGATATTTGCCCTGTCGTCTTTTGTAGAGTACAGTAACAACAGGGCGTTTTACCAACTTTAATTGCACAGCGTATGAAGTCTTAACAATTGAGTTAAAGACGTAAACTGCTAGACAATGTAAACAAGTGATTTGTTTATAGCGGTAAAGGCTTGCGTAGAACTGGCCACACTTTTAGGATGAGATAATACCAGAAGAATGGTGCAACAGATCCTGCGAAGAACAGGTATTAAATTCAGAGTTTTTCTTCCTAGACCAATAGCCCTATCAATGCTAAAGGCTGAGTCTGCTTTACACAAACAAACACGATAGTAGCAACATACAATGTAGAAGTACTGTACAGTTTAGTTAAACATGTGAACTGCCAGACTGCTTAAACAGGCGATTTGTTTATAATGGTGAAGGCTTAAGTAGGATCAGCCACATTTTCTTGATGAGTTGATAGCAGAACAATGATACACCAATGAACCACAGATTCTGCTGTACAACACTCTTCAGGTAGTGAAGAAAGAATTTTTTGGTTGTTCTTTAGATTAGCTTCCCTACTAAAGTCTGCCCTACTATTCACCAATAACTGGAGATAGATTAAGGCTTTTTCCAAGGGCATTAAACCAAATTAAGATGAAAATAGTTTCATTGGATTGGAACTGGATTTACTAAGTACATTTTCTTGTAACTTATGTCGCGTATGTGTGTGTATATATATATATATATATATATATATATATATATATATATATATATATATATATAAAAATGCAGAAATTTAAACAATATACAGCTTATCTTCTTACATTTTCATGTCCATTAGGTAAGTATATATAACATGTATGAAAAATAGATTTTAATTTTTAACAAAAATGTTATGAAAAGAATTGTGTCTACATAAATAAATAAATAAATAAGATAATCGTTTCTTATACTTTAATAATAAGTTTGAATAGCGTCAATACAGAATCAACAAAACTTGGAGACTGTCAGTTGCTCACGACAATAGTCAACATCCAAGGGCTTTCTATAACCGATATTGCGCAATCTTGTACAAGTTCTGTACAGTGAACAAAACATGGATTTTAAGATGGAATAGGATTTATATAATGAAAAATCCAAAAATAGGTCTATAAATCAATAGATAATTTATTAAAAACTCAAATCATTTTAAAGTTGACAAATTTGCTGAAAAGAGGAAAGTACAAATGAAAAGAAAGCAGAATTATTTATGAAAAAATAAAAATATGAGCGTCTCTGCATACATGCTATATACATTTTTACCTAACCCCTCTGCACAAGAAGGATCCAGCATAAGGTCAATTTTTAAGTTTAACTGGTTTGAATCTGGAGTTTCCTTCTCCCAGACTGATTGTTTGTCATAACAATGTAAAAAAAATTAAAAAAAAAAAATTAAAAAAAAAAAATTAAAAAAAAAAAATTAAAAAAAAAAAAATTAAAAAAAAAAAAATTAAAAAAAAAAAAAATTTAAAAAAAAAAAAATTAAAAAAAAAAAAAGAAAAGAAAAAAAGTCTGCTCTACAATTTACCCATAACTGGGAGATGAAGAGTAGTATTCATTCAAGGGTATTGGTACTATGAAAAATGTAAACTGCCTTGTTCAGGTATTGAACACTAGTTGCTGGGTCCATTTCTTACAGCAGTAACTATTATACCACAAGCATGTGTCGCTTTCTCTCTCTTATATATATATAATTAAATTATGGGTACAGGAAAATTTATATAATATAATAAACAAAGACACCATTGGTAATTACAGTCGGGGAACTAATAAAATGAAAGACCTTTTCGTCCGGCTCTTTTCAAGTATAAACATCGGAAATTCAAGTAAAAATGGGGTGTATATATATATATATATATATATATATATATAAAAATAATCAGGAAGACTAGATAGAGGGGGAGAAAAAAAACAAAAAAACTAAGTAACCCATATATATATATATATATATATATATATATATATATATATATATATAAAAACAGTTTAATGAAATATTTTTTTAATTCTACAGTTAAATAGTCAGTATAAGATATAAAAGCCATTTAATAAAATACATATTACTAACATTAATAATAAAAAAAAAACTACTACGGAGGCCCTAGTTTAATATAAATCAATATTGTAAAGAGAAAGAAATGAAGGACATCTGATGCCAGATTCTAGGATGGGTGACAACTGATATATCACAAATAAATTTAACTAGCAACCTTATAAGTAGATAAACATTTCATCAGTGCCCTAAGCTGCACACTTGTGCAGCAAAGTGCAAGGAAATTTATTCTGCTGCGCAGTAAAATTACTAGCGCCCAGAACAAAATACTAAACTGCATCCAGTAGTAAAGCTCCACATCTGGAGCGAATGTTGAGTTATCAATTTATTATCATTACTCCCAGGTTCACTGTCTAAAATATGAACACAAATCAAATATTCCTTAAGTATCAGACAACAAGAACAAAAAAAATAAAATAAATAAATACTCAACCATTTTTTATCATTGCTAAAAAATTTCAATCAAAACTTCAATGGTTTAGACACACATAGGAAGTGATTATTTTTCAACTCATGAAAAATGTTTTAGAAATGTTGAAGCTTACCAGGTTTCTTGTTGAAACTTCAATTTAAAATATGCCCCCATTGCCTTTGCCTGAACAAAGACTATCAGTTAAGATAATTTTTTTTTTTATTTGACATTCTTGGCCATTTAATAATTATCAATGCTATTGTGCCTCAGTGGTGGGTTTAGTTTTATGGCACATGAACCACTGTAGGTTATTTAATGCCAAATCCATTTTTATACATATAAACAGTTCTATTTCAAACAATTCAGTTTAGCATTAGTATACAGTTTCCTTATATTTGATCCATAGATAGGACCCTTTCAGGTGCTACTACTTTGGGCCAGTGTGAGCCTGGGAATGATAGCAATGAAAGGGTACTCTGCATTCCCCAAGCCTCACCATCAGATTGTTTAGTGTCATATTCAGGACAGTTATTGGAGGAGGGGGTCTTATCTCTCTGTAGAGAAGCAGTCAGTATTCTACAGCCCCAGTGGTGGGAGTTTAGCATATTTGGAATATCCAAGTAAACACCATAGGCTACACCAAGGTCTAGATTTTATCATTTAAGGTATAGCATAAATTTGGTTGTATTACAGCAGCTTTGAAAGTATAGAAAAATAAATGCTTTGTCTTTATATTGTGGGATGTTAAATTTGGTTTCTTTGTTTAATGGTATATCAACTTTTGTGGGTTATTCAATATCAAAGAAGAAGAACAGTAGTGATACTATTTAACCCATAGCTGGGAGTAATAAGAGGGTTTATAGCTTTCTTAGAGTTTCTTTATGTGAACATAACAAGAGACAAGAGTTAGGGACTGAGACTCCCTCTAAAAATTGGGAGTCATTCATTACCTGAGTATATTAGGTATATATTTAACACACTAAATGTAACAACTAGATGGGTCATGGATTAGTAACAGCAGGTAAGTGACTAAAGCCCTTTGTGCTAGAAAAAAATACAGCACAGAAATATCAAACAAGAGTTTGTCAATGAAAAATAAATAAAAAGGAGTAAGATTGAGAGTAAAAAACAACAAAAAAAAACAGCACAAATTTCTCCTAGCCAAAAGATGACCTCCCTTGATACTTGACCTACTGACCTTTGAGTAGCACTTTCAACAGATGGAGAATACAGACATGTGCCCACCTAAGTAAAGTATCCTAGTCTAGACAACCACAAAGAGGCTGTGAAAAGCCAGCCAGTTTCTATAATCATTCACTTGAGCATCTGTGGTCATTAAGGTTGGCCACAAAGCCTCTTCTCTAAAAATAAGTAGTTTCTTTTAAAAACAAATACACTATGGAAAAGAAATTCCAGATGGCATTTAAACCAGCAACCCACTGGGTAGAGAACTCAACTGAGAAACTTATGGGTGTAGCTCCTTGGTTCTAAAATCAGGAGGGGCTGACAAATGTTTAAAAAAAAAAAAAAAAAAAAAAAAAAAAAAAAGATATTCACAAAATTCATGTTTAGATTTTTTTTTATTTTCCTCTTTAGATGAAACTTTGGCAATTCTTATCTTAATTACTATTTTCTATCATCTTAAATTCAGTGGCTTTTTATCACAATTTATTTGGTAGGTTTGGATCTGTTTATGGCCGATCAACCCTTGTGGATTATTTTATATATATATATATATATATATATATATATATATATATATATATATATACACACACACACACTTTGTAAGAGAATAATTTGTAAAAAACTTATCTTTTAACAAGTTAGAGCTCACTTGTTTGCATACAAATGGTTTCAAGTATTTCTATTTAATATTAATAATAATCCCTAGTAAAATACTGAACGATTCATAAATCCATATATGGATCCAAACAGGTACTACCTCTTTGAGTCATAGTGGATCTGAGATTAATGGTAATGAAAGAGTACTCCACACTCCACAGATCTCCAGAACTGGAGCCTCACCATCAGATGCAGTCATACCAAGAACAAGTAATTCATTTAAGTCATTATTTCTTTTACATTGAACAGCACATTTCCCAAAAAGCAAGAATATGTTTTCAGTAAAATTATCTGCATATCCCTACATTTAAAAAAATTTGTTTTTAATCATTATTCATCAAAAAGATGAAAAATGTCAATCATTATTTCAAATGCGTATTTTCATTCATCGTCTTCCTTTTCATGGCTTTTTATAACAAAAACGAGCCGAGAGTTTTGAAGTTTTCCTTTATTTTCAATGCTGTTCTTCAATTCAGTAGAAATAAAAAATCAAAAGTTGCAATAAAAAAAAAAAAAAAAAGAAAAAAGAAAAAAAAAGAAAATTGATTAAATTTGAGAAGAATGAAAATTGGAGTCAAAATTAACTTCCTCAAAACTGAAGAATTAATACAATTCAAATCAAATCTATTCGTTTTTAGTTTAAAAGGACAAGAGAAAATTTTAATTAGGACAAATAGATGGGGGTGGGTGTACAGCCATTCAGAAGGAGAGAATGCCTTTTTTTTTCTCCCTTTGCAACTCTATCTCCCTCCACAACTCTCTCCTTTCAGCCTATCTGACATGCTCTTCTTCCTCCCCCTTCTCAGCCACTTAATCTCCACACTCCACATTTTTCTGAAGGTTTCATATATTTCCACCATATGACAGAGAGAGAGAGAGAGAGAGAGAGAGAGAGAGAGAGAGAACTAAAGAGGCAGAAAGAACAGAGCAAAAGAAGAGGAAAAAAAGAGAGTGAACAGAAATGAGAGAGGGACAAAGAAAAAGCAAAAGAAGCGGGGAGAGAGAGAGAGAGAGAGAGAGAGAGAGAGCAAAAGTGACAGAAAAAAAGAAAGCAAACATAACAGAGAGAGAGAGAGAGCAAAAGTGAGAGAGAAAGAGAGGGCAAAAGAAAAAAGAAGCAGAGAGAGAGAGAGAGCAAAAGAAAAAGAAGCAGAGAGAGAGAGAGAGAGAGAGAGAGAGCAAAAGAAAATGAAGCACAGAGAGAGAGAGAGAGAGAGCAAGAGAGAGAGAGAGAGAGAGAGAGAGAGAGAGATAACAAGGAAGGAGAGAGAGAGAAGGATCGCAAATTACCAAAATGTCGGCTGTTACTTAAATCTCTTTAGGTAACTGAAGATCATATTGGAAAGAAGAAAGAGTAAAGAATTGGTTGGGTATGTTGAGTAATCTTTTGGGCAGATGCCAACATAATGCCAGTCAATCTTTGCATGACTGACGATCAGTGTCTACACAGACCCAATTATGAAACCCAACTGCGAACAAGTGTCTATACATATTTGTCAAACAAGTCTTCAATTCAAATCATCAGGAGATCTGAGGAAATGGATCATCTGATGAGCTAACATTTTCAGATGATTTCAAATACATCGACAAATAGAAGGCTGGCCATTTCAGCTAAATATCGATCAGATTTAAAAGAAATGCCTTGCTTATATAATAAACAGAAAGAAATCATGACAGGCATATACAAGGTATGTTCAAAAAGTAATGAGACTGATTTCTAATTTACTTAAATTGTCACTGATGTGTGACTAGACATTGACGAGATGTCAAGATAGCTCAATGAAGCACACATATACACACACACGTGTACCTGTGTCCTTGGTTTGGTTTCTTTTTGCTTAATGGCATGTCAACCTTTGTAGGTTATTTAATGCCAAAGGCATCCTTCTAGAAGAAGAGTAGCAGTACTATTTAACCCCTAGCTAGGAAGATAAAGGGATTTATATCTTTCCCAAGAGTATTTGTCTGAAAGTGAACAAAAGAGCGCAACTGGAGTTCGAACTTGCTTACTATGATTCCGCAGTCCAGCGCTTTGACCATTACACTACAAAGACAACCTCATGTTCTTGACGTAGTACACGTCAATAACTGTTTTCATTAAAGCAGGTACTATCACACTCATTAATATGTTAATAAGTAATTTAAGGACCCCCCCACCACCAAAAAAGACAAGTTCATTTTTATAGATAAGTAATTATCAAATTAGTAATTAAATGGCATTATACAATAAGATCTTATATATATATATATATATATATATATATATATATATATACACACACACATTTAAGAAAAACAAAAAACAGTCACATTAGGATTATAAATTTATTTCCATCCTGTTATGGGTATTTATATGAATCAACACCAAAAATAACAGGGCTTCTTCAGATCTAATGGATAAAATAATTACAGTCAGAATAGACACAGGAGGGAAGAGGGTAGAAGAGTTTCCTCCCCATTTATCCACTTCCGGTTTTTCTTTTTATTACCGGTTGGAATCACAAAGTAAGTAGACGTATATTCAAAACTCACTTTCTACAGTAATTTAAATTTTTAAAACATTTTAAATTCTAAATACATTTCAACATAAATCTACAGATTTAATAATAATTTAGGGAATTAAAACATTTCTTATTGGTGTTACTGATTCATATCAATACCCACAACAGGATGGAAATAAATTTATAATCCTAATGCGACCGGTTTTTGTTTTTCTTAAAGGAATTATTGCTCTGTGATGTCAGTTACATTGAGCTCTTTACCAGGAAAATTTAAATGTTCATAGTTGAATGATTTTTTGTCCTAACAGAATTATTCTCAACTCCGGTATAAGTGGACTGAATTATATATATATATATATATATATATTTGCAAATGTCCCTTGGATCATTTCTCAAATAAAGACTCTTAGAAAAGAGAAAAATCCTGGTATTTCTATTTAAGAAAAAAAATCAGTCATATTTATTTATGGACATTATATCTACAAATCATAGTTTGGCATCGTCATCATCAAGTTGCTCTGACAGCAGGGATTTCCTTAACTGTCTCTCCATTTGTCCCTATCATCCATCACTCCTGGCAGGTCTTCTAGACTACATCATGTGTCTGTAAGGAGCTGTAGTAGGTATGTTCTTGGTCAGCCAATACTGGCACGTCCATGTGACAGGGTCCATAGGAGAACGTCACTTATAAGTTTGTCCTTGCTCCTCGGCAGTGTCAGGCATGCCTTGTTAGTCTTATTTGAATGGTTTTAGAGATAAGAGGTAGGTGGCCATACAACTCCTGTTTTGTGGGATGTTGCTTCCAGGATTTATCCAATATAGCTCATAGCATTCTGGTCTAACTTTTTCTCTATACATTCTGTCAGCGTCTTTGTAATGCATCCATACAGTAGTATTGACAACTTCTGTTTAGAAGAAATCACATTTCATTTTATTAGATAAGTTAGACTTCTACATGATCGATAACTTATCAATGCAGTTCATGCCTTCGCTAGGTGCATATTGATGTCACTTTCAGTAGTGAGTCAAGCATAGGGTCACTTATTCATGGGCAATATTGTAGGGTAGAATTAACTTATCTTCATGTTATCATATTTACCCAACCCCTCTGCTCGGGCAGGATATGACACAAGGTCAATTTTTAAGCGGAGTTTAACAGGTTTGAATTCAGAGTATTCCTTCTCCTAGACTAGTTGCCTCACCAAGGCTGAAGAACCCAGTTTGTCTTACTATTTACCCATAGCTGGAGGGAGAATAATAGGATTCATACCTTTCCCCAAGGGTATTAGTGTTATGTGAAATGCAATCAGTCTCATCCAGGATTTGAACTCGTATCGCCGTGTCCATTTTGTACGACGATAACCATTACACCACGGGCACTTTATTATCTTTTATCATCAACAATATCTAAGTCCAGTTCGATACCCAGTTATCATTCAAAACTTTACTTACAAGGAAAGTTGGAGTGTGAGGGACTTTACAATTATACTGAGGATGCAATTATTCAACCAAGTTCAAATTTGCATTCACTTTAAAGTGTTTATGGGTTTAAAATGATTATGAAGGTACATTATTGTACCAAATATAAGAACTGTTAAATTGGCTTCAACAGGAAATTACATTCACTTTCGGGCAAATACCCTTGGGAAAGATATGAACCCCCTTATCCTCCCAGCTATGGGTTAAATAGTACCACTACTGTTCTTCTAGGAGAATGGCTTTGGCATTAAATAACCTACAAAGGTTGATATGCCATTAAACAAAGAAACCAAACCAAACCTTCAACAGGAAAATAATCCAACACAGATTGGCAAGCTGTAAAGGTTTAGGTTTGTTTTATTTAATGGCATATCAACCCTTTATGAGTTATTTAACGCCAAAATTTGATCAATTTGTAAACATATGATTATGATAAATGTTTTCAACATTCCATTGTAATTTTTTGTTTGCACACAGTTATAGACATATCTTATACTGAAGAGGTCCCTGTGGCATAATGTGTTAAGACTACAACATTGTAATCAGCAACAAAGACTTTATTTTATAAATTATCTAAGATTTTTGTATATATACAAAAAACAGTGAGTATATATAAAGATAAATGAAAAGAAAAAGGGAAAAAAGCGAAACTATCATCTGACAATTGCAAAAACATGAAACTTGCAGAAGTGATCAATAAGTTTGCATTTTAGAATTTGGTGGTCAATTCAATTTTGAAGTCAGTACATATACTGCTCCGTTGGCAAGGCCTAGAACATCCCCGACAAAGAGTAAAGACCCCTCTTGCAGAAAAGGTGTCATGGGTATGACATTAAACTGCATCTGATGATAAGGGCTCAGTTCTAAAACTCTGGGAAGAGTGGAACACCCTCTACTGCCATTACTCTCTCATCCATTCTGATCATGTAGTAGTACCTGTTAGAGTCCTATCAATGGATCAAATAAATCTGTTCAAAATAATTAAATGATAGCCAAGATACATTTTTGTATTACATACGACAATATATATTTTTCGAAAATGTCAGGCTGATTCAAAGCTGAATAAACTTCAACTTCCTATATACTTGTGAGGTTTACTAAAGGGTTCAGACATGGGAAGTCAAGGTTTTACTGGAATTATCAGCGGGAGATGGGCGGCAGCCATATCAAGGCAAGTAACATTTTCAGCTGGGATCAGCTGTGTCTTGTTTTTGGATAGGACTGAGAGGAAAATTGAAATAGATGTCCTTATTCAGTGGAGATCTCCCACCACCACCACCACCACCACGGGTTAGCATGTTCCCTAATGCACTAAAAGAGAGAGTTGTCCTCATGCCTTTAACAAACGGGCCATGGGAGAGGGGGATAATTTTTACCTCTACTGATGCGTGTTGGACCCCACATTATACCTATGTCAAATTTACCTTCAATGGCAGGTGTGGGGAGTAGATAAAACCCAACATCTACAAGTGTATTTATTTATTCGCACTGAGGATCACGGACTCTGCTCATTTATAGATGATTCATTCTTATTCTTTTTAGAATCCCCTTTTTTCTTAAGCAAGAGGGAGTAACTAATTATGGCCTCAAAAGTTTCTGACAATGTTTATAAGAGATATATATGTCAAAGGGTTAACACCTCCCCACCGCCAGCAGCAACCCTGCTGTACTTTCCACCCACCACATAGTCATGGTTTTTATGCCACACTTTTTTTTGCTCATTTACAACTACCATCTTGTAGTCCAAACCCAACTTAAGGGCTTGTTTGTATTACAAGAAACAATATAACAATAGGGGGTAGGGAAGAGACCCCCAACCTGAAAAGAAAAAAAAAGTGAGGGGGGAGGCCTATAGATGGAACCTCCCCACCATCTCCCATTCTTTCTCTTTTTCCATTTGGGTTAACAAAAGATGAGTGAACATGAGATTTGTAAAAGCCCCTGTTAAACTGACATATATAATGAGCGAGCGGGGGGGGGGGGGTTATAAATTAAATAAAAAGAGAAAATCAGGAGCCTTATTTACTTCACTGGTAGGGCCAAACAGAACCCAAGGTCAAGTTTAACATAAGATAAGGCCTAAATTTTGAGGGAACAAAAGAAGAGGCCATTGAACAACTGTTTCATGACAAGGATATTGCGTTTATGATTAGACACAAAATTTTAAAACCAAATATGTTCTGGATTTTTAAAATATACAACGGCTATATTTATTTTATTTTGAAAACAAAACGACATTAAATCGGTTGTCATTTAAAAATACAAACATCCCACACAGTTATCCATTTAAAGCTCTCTTCTTTCCAGCTCCAAACGTTATCATATTGAAAAGCTTTATTTCCCTCCAGAAAAGCTTTATTTACATCCAGAAAAGCTTTATTTACCTCCAACAGCTAAAGAGTATATAAAATTAATAATGTTGAGATTCAGTTTTCTGTGACTGAACCCTTCTTAGGGAAATTGTTGGGTCTTTCTTGTAGTTGTTTTGTTTGTTTGGTTTAGCTTTACGGCATATCAACCATTATAGGTTATTTAATGCCAAATCCATTATTATACATAAAACAGTTCTATTTCAAACAATTCAGTTTAGCATAAGTGCATTTTTGTTTATACACAGTTGAATGTAAATACAGTTCTATTTCAAACAATTCAATCTAGCATAAGGACACTGTTTAGTAATATTTGACTTATGGATAGGACCCTATCAGGTGCTACCACTCTGGGCCACAGGGGACTGATGGCAATAAATGGGTACTCCACATTCCCTAAAGCTGCAGCATTACCCCAACCTCACCATCAAATTGTTTAGTATCATATCCAGGACACATGTTGGAAGCACCTTATCCCTATGCAGAGATGCAATCGATGTATTCTGCAGCTCCAGCCAACTTGGCCATTTTGTTTGGGGGTTGGTTTTTTTCACAGTTCTATTGAATGAGAATTAAACTGATTTGAATGACAGATAGAACCCTAAATGTAAATCCTATTCAGGACAGAAAAAAGAGGTACTCCTCATTCCAGAAAAACTGGAGACTGACTTGAGAGAACAGTTTGTTGGACAGAACCTGAAAAGCCCTACATTTAGATTTGCCGCATATGATTGACAGATTGATTTCAAATGACATGGCAACTAACTTTTATAGGTCAGGAAACCATGTTCATTGAATGTTTGATATTTAGACTTTTCGTGTAATTGCTTATTAGGCTTTATTT
Organism: Sepioteuthis lessoniana; assembly: GCA_963585895.1. NCBI lineage: Eukaryota > Metazoa > Mollusca > Cephalopoda > Myopsida > Loliginidae > Sepioteuthis > Sepioteuthis lessoniana. Next base: position 9,020,409 of record OY757932.1, read on the forward strand.
ATTTAGTCATTTCTTCCCAGTCCTAATAAATAGGAATAAAGAGATCAGTTTGATCCATAGATAAGATCCTAACAGTTACTGGCACATCAGGTCACAGTGAACCTGACTGGTTTGGTTTTATGGCATACCAACCATTATAGGTTATTTAAAACCAAACCAGGTTTATTAATATATATTAGATATATATGATTTGAAAACATGTCAACAAAGTTAAATGGTTCCAAGTATTGCTATGCATCACTAACAATTCAATTAGATCAGTCATTTGTTGACACACAGTTAAAGGATCAAAGAGTTCTCTTTTAAACAATTCAATTTAATATAAGTCAACAAAGTTAGAGGGTTCCAAGTATTGCTATGTATCCCTAACAATTCAATTAATCATCAGTCATTTGTTTACACACAATTAAATGATCCGTTTTATTTCCAACAATTCAATTTAGAATAAGTCATTTGTTTGCACTCAGTTTAAATGTCAAACAGTTCTATTTGACCTATAGATAGGATCCTTTTAGGCACTAACAGAGTGGATCTGAGAGTAATAGCAATGAAGGGGCATTCCGCATTCTCCAAAGCTCCAGCATTACTAGAACCACACCATAAGACTGTTTTGTGCCATACCCAAGCCAACTGGGCTGAGAGTGGATCTGGGAATAATGACAATAAGAGGTACTCTACCATTCCCAAAGCTCTAAAAGTGGAACCTTAATATCAGAAGCAGTTTAGCATCATACCACACACACACACACTACATATATATATATATATATGATAAAAGCTAATACATGAACATAAAGGATAACTTGATATAAAATATCATTGTTTATGCATATTTACAGCTTAGTTCCTTTAATTATCTGCGCTGTTATGTAGTAACTGGGGTGAGAAAATGAGGGTGATGGAAAGAAAAGAAAGTTAAACACTTAAAGAGACACTGACTTGTGGTCAGCTTGTTGGCAGTGATGTTCAGAGAGGAGGAGGGGGTTGAATTGGACTCTTGAGTCAGTGTGTGTCCCCCCCCTCCCAATTACATTTAATTATAATCATTAGACAGACTTGGCAGAATTTAATAAGAGAGCAATAATCAAGAGATGATCTGGAGCCAACAGTCTTCCATCAATGCCCAAAAGTCGACAGAAAAAATTGGTATTAAAAAGGGAAAAAAAAAAAAAAAGGAAAAAAATTTTTAAATTTAAAAATCTTTCCTTTTTGAATTTTTGGAAAAAAAAAAAAGAAAGAAAGAAAGAAAGAAAGAGCTTCTCCATTAACCCCTGTTTTTTTTTTTTTTTTTTTTTTTTTTAAGTTCAGAGGGAATAAACAATAGATAACTCCCACTTCTTTAGATCTTTTCTGAAAGAATTCAGTGGGCTCAAATCTTTAGAGCAGTACCATGTGGCAGACAGAGAAGAATTTTTGGTGACAGTGCTAGCTAAGAAGAATGTTATCGGTTATAAATATTGGAAGAACCTTCCAGAAGCCACAACAAAATTACTCCTTAACGTTTTCAACACATTTTCCAATTTTCTGTAACTCCTAATGCCACACATACAACCGCCCCCCCCACCTCCTCCAAAAAGTTGAAATGTTCTGATTTTTCTAACATGTAAGAATACCAATTATCTTTCCCCTGAATTTATTTATAAATGTACATTTTGAAATCGTACTCACATCATTGAAACTTAGGCTCTAATAGTTATCTTCTACTATCGTGGATTTTATCAAACATATCTATTTGATCCATTAATGTGACTCACAGGTACTAACAATGTGCTGCCCGGATCCATTTGTAGTAACCTTTCTTCCATAGTCCATCTTGACAAAAGGTCCAATAGTCAAAAACTGTTACTTTCTGCACAATAGTTCACTTGCTAGGGGTTCAATAGCAACAACCTCTCCACCTGCTTTGGGGTCCCGTAACAAGAAGTTGTTATTTCCTCATCTCCAATAGTTCACCTTGATAAGGGTTAAGCAAAAGAAAAATGAACCACTACGTAATAATCATAATTTCAAGTAATTATTCCCATTTTGATAAGTCAATTATTTGCACAGTTATATCAAGTAGTTCTATTTAGGACTAAATAAGTAAAGTTGGCAACTGTAGTTAAGGCTCCCTTTTCGATAGCTACTACATCAAGGTGTGTGTGGGGGCTACTCTTTTCCCTGGAATTGCTCCATTTTACCCTTGATCCATATCTTATAATGCTGAGTGTTAAGCAAGGCAGCATCAAGTACCGTTTTTTGAATCTTTGGTATGACTTGACCTGGGCTCTACTTATTTGGCCATTTTTAAACAGGTCAATTTCATACAAAGAGGAGACCCTAACAAGTACCACCACTCCCCATGAGAGCGGGGGGGGGGTAATGGTAATGAAGTGATGACTTCACACTCTAGAATGTGAGATTTACCACCCAGGACACTGAAAAATTCTCAAGGGTATTGGAAATATGAACCAGTTTATTATTTACATGGCTTAAAGGATAAGAGTTGTGGGACAGTGAATGGACAAAAGGGGCTGATAAGGAAAAGGGAATAAGGAGAGGATACAGAAATTAATTACATCTAGGAAGCTTAAGAGGTCAATTTGTGGTGGCTGAGGCATCCCAAAAAAAACTTTTAAAAAAGTCTAACACCTGACCTTGTGTCAGTGTTGACCTTATTTAAAAAAAAAAAAAAAAAAAACCCAAAGATACAAGGTTGCTCATGCTACTGCAACTGTTGTCTCCTAAGTCCAGTCAATGACCTTCTTCAACCCATTGTGGTTAAGTGACACCATCTTACTAATCTGGACTGAAGGAAAAGTGGGCTGATGTAATTATCTAGTTCAACAGTCCTGATTGACTTGCGGCTGGCTTAGATTAGACAACTATCATTCCCACATGGTCACCTAAGTGTAGGAAATTAGAACAGAGATATTCATCTGTTGAGAATATCAGTACATGATGTAAATATAGCAGTTGATAAGACTTGCAAATCTTGAAAGTGCCTAACTACCAAAACAGGGATCAAGTATTAAAAAAAAAAAAAAAAAAAAAAAAAAAAAAGACAATCCTTAAATCAGCACAAAGTAATTTTTATTAAAATTTTTTTTTCCCCAATTCCTGACATGCCAACCTTTTCAAAATTGGGTCTGCAAATACAAGAGTACCTATTAACCTAACATTTTTGTCATAATGATCTCCCCGCCCAGTATTTCTTTCATCATAGTTTTAGTTGTATTTTATTGTAAATATTCAAACTGATCACCCCACCCCCTCGGCAGTGGGGTAATGGCTAAAGCGTGGGGTAGGGAGTTTGAAGTCCTGTTATGTTATTACATTCACTTTCAGACTAATACCTTTGGGAAAGGTATGAACCTCTCCATCTCCCCAGCCATGGTTTAAATAGTACTACATATGATTTTCTATAAGGATGGCTTTGGCATGTCATATCAACCTACCCATGTAAGTTGATATGACATTAAAAAAAAAAAAAAAAACAGTTTAAAACCATAAATAAATAACTTGGTAAATTAAAAATATATTAATGATATGTAAGCATTTACCCAACCCCTCTACCGTAAACAAGATGCAACACAAGGTAAATTTTAAAACAGAGAAGATTTGATTTGAATTCAGAATTGTCCTTCTTGGAGACAGGCTGCCTTACAGAGGCTGAGGAACTCAGTCTGCCCAAACTCGTAATGTGTAGATTAATATAAATCCATACAATGCTTCGGCCAGCAGAGTTAATAATTAGTTTACACTTGTACAATATAAAGCAATAACAAAGAGTATTGGATGGTTTTAAAGGTGTTATTTGGTTTGGTTTGGTCTCTTTGTTTCATGGCATATCAACTTTTATGGGTTATTCAATGCCAAAACCATCCTTGGGGAAGAACAGTAGTGGTACTATTCAACTCATAGCTAAAGAGAAGAAAGGAGTTTATGCCTTTTTCAAAGGGTGTTAGCCTGAAAGTGAATAGAATAACAACTAGATAATGTGAGCCAAGACACCGCAGACCTTGCTGGAGCTGCTGAATACACCGACTGTATCTCTGCAGAGGGGTAAGACTCTCCCCAACGAGTGTTCTGGATATGACACTAAACAATCTAATGGTAAGGCTCCAGTGATGCTGCAACTTGGAGGAATGCAGAGTACCCCTTCATTGCTATCACTCCCAGGTCCACTCTGGCCCGGAGTGGTACGATCTGATAGGGCCCTATCTATGGGTTAAATAAAACTAAACAGTACTTATGCTAAACTGAATTGTTTGAAATAGAACTGTTCTGACATTTAACTGTAAACAAAAACTACACTTATACCATACTAAATCGTTTGAAATAAATTTGGCGTCAAATGACCAAAGCAGGATTGATGGGCTGTAAAAACCAACTAACCAACCAACCACACCATGGAAAATCCAATAAATTAGCCACTATACTACAAGATTTCTTTCATATTATCACAAATTCTTTTAGCTTAGATGGTAAAGCAGCTAGTATGGTGAACCAGGCTTTACTGGGAATTATTTCTTCAGGATGTTTGTTTTGTTTTTTTTTTATTGGTTTGGTTTGGTAGGTTTTATGGCATATCAACCTTTGTAGGTTATTTAACACCAAATTCATTTTTATCTAAATAATCTGTTCTATTTAAAACAATTCAGTTTAGCATAAGTACACAGTTTAATTGTCAAAAACATTTATTTCAAGCTATTCAAGAAGTTATATGTAACAATTCAGTTAAGTGTAAATACAATTTTAATGTCGAAAAACAGTTCTATTTCAAATAATTCAGTTAAGCATAAGCACGCAGTTTAAATATAAGTACGGTTTAATTGTCAAAAACATTTCTATTTCAAGCTATTCAGTTTACTCAAACAATTCAGTTTAGCATAAGAATGCTGTTAGTTCTATTTAACCCATGGATAGTGCTCTATCAGGTGCTACCACTCCGGGCCAGAGTGAACCTGGGAGTTATGGTAATGAAGGGGTACTCCGCATTCCCCAAAGCTCCAGCATTGCTGGAACCTCACCATCAGATTGTTTAGTGTCATATCCAGGACACTTGTTAGAGGGGGTCTAAACCCTCTGCAGAGGTGCAGTCAGTGTATTCTACAGCCCCAGCCGACTGGGCAAGTTTTTTTTTCGATGAGCACTGTTCCTTGCTATAGTAGAAATAATGACCTGATTGAGTAATGATAAAAAGCAACTAAAATTACAAAGATGAAGGTTAAGATTCAGAACAAATAGTAGAAATAAGATATGGAGGGCGTTTTAACTAATCAAGATTCCTTTTGGATAAAGTATCCAGTAGAGAAACAATTTCCCTTGGATGATTCCAGAAGGAAACTTTGAAACTTAGGCAAAGGGTGTTATTTTAATAACCCCCTTTATCCTGTGGGTAGGAAGAAGGGTAGATTTAAAAGTTAATATAAGCCTTGAAGTGAAAGTGATATTTGATTGGACAAAACAGAGAGAAAGAAAGAGAGTAGTGTTAAAAAGAAATTTCTTTGGGTGTAAGAATTCGCAGAGAAAATAATAACTCCAGTAAGTGTACATGAGACCAAAGACATCTAAATACTATCAAACAACCTTGTGTGAGTGTATATATATTACCCCAGGCAAAAAAAAATTATTTTGAGATATTTTTCGACATAAGATTAAACAAATGATGGAATCATTAAATTTAGAAGAAAAAAAAAAAAAATTATTGAATCACCAATAATAGATAAATAAAAATAATCAGTATTTTGTTCCATCCCACCACTTCAGCCTTTAAGACAATCTCAGTTCTTCAAGGTATGGACTTTATATATATATATAACTATTTTTCATCAAGTTGCTTCCAGCTTTCTCAAATAGCTCTAGACAAATCAGTCTTACAGATTGGAGCCATTTCCATCATGAATTATCTTAATTTGAAGATTGTTCCATGAAGCCAGGAAGTTTGGCTACAAAATAAAATAAGCTTTTTCTCAGATTTGTACTTAATTTATTTTTCAGGGAACAAAAATAAGAGAAGAAATGTTTTCAAAGAGTGCTGAGTCCATATTTTTTGCCAGGGGTAATATATATATATATGAGAGTGTGTCACATGACAGAATATATTCATCAAAAAGGAAGATAAGTCCAATAAAAATATATTAATGGTAAAATTGCAAAAAGGCCCTTGTCTGAGCTTTTATATCTTGGAAATAAATGAATTTTATTTTAGTGTATCAAATATATTTAATATATTTTATACATTAATTTTTGAGTTCATCATAAAGAATTTGTAGACTATTTTCCCCAGTCACAAAATGATTTTGCGGGTTAAGACAAAAATAGGTAATTTGTCTGTTTATAATGCTATTAATATTATTATCATTACAACAACTATCATAAAGGGATCAAAATTTAACTGTTTTTATTGAGAAAAGAAAAAAAAAAAAGCTGTGTCATACCATGGATGAAATAAGAGACACACTTAGCATAGGATCATAGGAACTGGAATTGATGATCCAAGTTCAAATCCTGAAACAAGCTTGTTTGTATTCCTCTTTGTGTTAATGCCCTTGAGAAAAGCAAGAATTTATCTGTTCTCAGGAACAACAGATACTGACAACAATTCAAGGTTCGTGTGCCCAATTAAGTAAAGATTAGTAAATAACAATTATGATGGATGCCTGAAGAAGGTCTGAGTATTGACTAAAATGACAACTGAGATGAGAAAATTAGTTCAGGTGTATGAGTGGACAAAGATTCTTCATCTCAAAATTAAAAAGAAAAAGATTTTATGCAATTAGCTGTCTAAATTTTTGAGATGAAGCTTGATGATTTTTATCATTAAGGGTTTTCAGACTATTGTCTTCATCTTTACTGTTATTTCCACAATGTTTTGGACAATATGTCTTCTGGCCTTCTTCAGGTGTTTGTCGAACTCAGGAACCGACACGAAACTTTGAACTACATTCTTTATTGAATCCACGGGGGTCACCTGTTCTGATTCCGTTAGCCATAACCGGGTACAAGTGTAAAGTATTCCTATATTGTTACTGGCCTGCAGTCAGGATTAAACCTGCAACCTCCAGATGATTGTCTTCTTAGAAGCTTAGATTGCAGGTTCAATCCTGACTGCAGGCAAGTAACAATACAAGAATACTTAACACTTGTACCTGGTTATGGCTTATGGAATCAGAACAAGTATCCCCCCACTCCACAGATTCAATAAAGGATGTAGTTCAAAGTTCAGTGTCGGTTCCCGAGTTTGACATACACCTGAAGAAGGCCGGAGGACATACTGGCAGAAACATTGTGGAAATAACATAAAAGATGAAGACAATAGTCTGAAAACCTATTATGCAATATGGTTATATTCAAACACTGACCAATTTCTACCAGAGATACTGTTATAAAATAATTTAATAGCAACCAAAATACCTGCCGCTATTACCAAAAACCATAGACAGAAGTAATAAGGCCCTTTTTGCAATACAGGAAACATTTTATACTAATTGCAAAACTTTTGATCATGAATAAATTTTTTTTTTTTTTTTTAACCAAATACAAACAGCACTAAATACAGACAAAGCAAGCACATGTGACAATATGACACGATCCAATTCACTAGCAAACACGCACAAGAAAAATAAATATATATGAGACATAATGTTCAACAAGTGCACTGCTTTTAAAACGACGCCAGTAGCAGCAACACGATTTCAGAAAGCCAAACTTTTAGCTGACTTATGACCAGTTAAATAACTAAAAGAACCACAAACAAAAAGCCTACCATTTAAAAACACATTACAATCCATTTAAATAACAACCTATCGACCTCTTTTAAAACCCAGAACAACAAAAAAATGCCAAAACATACGCCTTTTTCTTTCTTTTTTTTTTTAAAGAAAAATTCTTAAATATATCAAAAGTTTCCAAAAATCAAGATATTGGCAGTTGGTTCAAAAAGCATACTTGCTTAGTTTTTGTTGTTGTTGTTTTTTCTAATTATTTTTAAAAGAAAAAATCTTTTTAAAATGGCAAATCAGGTTATTCTGGGCTTTTCACAAATTAAAAAAAAAACAAAAAAAAAACTGAAAGTAAAGAAAAAAAAAAAAATTAAAACCCTTAAATTTTGTACATTTCTAATTAAATTTTAAAGTTTTATTTTTAATATTTCAATCGATTTAAAAAGTTGTTTTTGTTTTTAACATTAGTTATGTATAAAGAAAAACTAATAAATACATTTGAATTTCTGTAAGATTTTTTTTTTTTTTAATTAACTAAATGACATTTACATCTAATATTTATATTTTAATTTCTATAACTGAGGTTATTTTTCAATAAAATTTATGTCTTTTACAATTTTTAAACCAATGTTATTATACTAAGTTTTGGTAACATAGAAAATTGTATGAAGTAAACAGAGACAGTCACATAGAAATAATTACTTTTTTTTTGTTGTTTATTTTGTTTGGCTACATTTTAATATAGCCAAACAAAATACACAGTAATTGAAAAATAATTCAATATTTCAAAATTCTTATAGTTTATTTCCTCGCAATAATTTTGAAAAGAAAGCATATAGGGAGTTACTTTTCGATCACCCTATATATAAGTTAGGAGAGCGGAGACACAGAGTCAGTGGTGTTTGGTGACTGTGGGATTCTTGCCTATGCGGTCACTGGACCAAGATCACAGGATCTGATGACCATATAGGTGAGAAACTGACAGTCACCAACTGCTGTTGGCTGTGTATATGCTATCCTAACTTATATGATTTATGATCAATATTTTCATTTGATAGTTCATGACAACTGTTCCCTGTTCACTACAATTACTGAAATTTAAATTATACCCAATATGAAACAGTTGTCATGGACTAGTAAATCCAAACATTGATTATAAAAGATATTGATGATGGGTATATTGTTTAGCAAAATCTTATCTGGTGACTGTATCCATGACTTCATTTTTTTTTTCTGCATACAGGTGCAAATACCTTTATGTTGCCGTTGACACCCTTTACAATTATTTTAATAAAATGTTTGTTTATACATAACAGAAATCTCGTTTCAAATAAAATTTTAAATATGCCGATAAATCAGTGATTTTTCAAGTGTTATCAATAAAAAAAAAAAAAAGAATCATTTAAAACCAGCATTTTGATAATAAATCTGGTAAATGGGTAACAAAAAAAAAAAGTTTTTTAAGGGGTTTTGAAATATATTAAAAACAAATTTAAAAATATATATATATTTTAAGGCTCAAATAAAAAAATAAACTTTAAATCCAGATTTATAAACTCAAAATTTTAAAAGCTATTCCTTTAATTAACTATAAAACGGAAGGTATATGGAGAATTTAAATGTATTAAAATTTATATTAATTTACCTAGTAAAACAAACTTTACTGTTTTTGTTTTTCTAACACAATTTGAGCCACAAAAATCCATATTTATCCAACCCCTCCGCTTGGGCCGGATATGACACAAGGTCAATGATTTTAAGCGGAGTTTAACAGGTTTGAATTCAGAGTTTTCCTTCTCCTAGACTAGTTGCCTCACCAAGGCTGAAGAACCTAGTCTGCCCTACTATTTTACCTATAGCTGGAGGGAGAATAATTGGATTCATACCTTTCTCAAGGGTATTAGTGCTATGTGAAATGCAATCAGTCTTGTCCAGGATTTGAACTCTTGTCGCCGTGCCCATTTCCTACGACGATAACCAGTACAAACCAGCAACAAAAATCACCATCAATGTAACTCTTAATTGACCTTAAAAACTATGAAACAGTTAATACTAACATTTTAATATGATGACTTATTTAAAGAACCTTACAGAGTAAGACAGAGAGAGTATGAGAGAAAGAGTGTGAGAGACAGAGAGAGAAAAAGAGTTTGTAAAGATTGCTTGATTTGATTATATTAATTCCCAACTTTTTACTCTTTTGGCAATCAATATTTTAGGAGTTTTATGTATTTTACCTGGATATTTTGCTTGAATCAAACCCTGTAACCATCCATTTTAAACTTCAGTTAACAGCAACCTCGTCATAATATCAGTGCACAGGGAGCTGTATAAAGTTTCATAATTTCCCTTTATTTAAATGGATATCTTCAGTAAATATGATATATATATTAGATAATCATAAAAATTCTGGGCTCTTACTCATTAGCCAACAAAGACTAAAGAATTTAATGATCTTTAATTATAGCTAGATAACAATTGTTAAAACTATTTTATTATTTCCTTTGGATCTTACTAGATTACGAGTTGTTTTGAGGAATATATAATGGTAGGACAAATGTAAGAGTGCAGTTAACTTTCTATCAGGTTATTGATTGTTCCATTACTTTTACCACACACTGTATGTATATGGTGTCAAGAAAAAGTTTCAAAAATTTAGTTTAAGAAAAAACAGATTAAAACATTGACAGAGTTCTGTAGAGAAATTCTCAAAGTTTATCATTGCCACTTATAGTCAACACAAAACTAAAAATTAATCATTAATTGACAGATTTTAAAAGCATGTCAACCCATCTAAAAAATTGCATTCATCGTACATTTGAATTAACATTTTTAACAGTTCTATCGAATATGAACAATTTTCACAGATATATTGAACCTTAAAACAGTAATTATCACTTAAGGTCAGAGTGGATCTGAGAGTAATGGCAATGAAGCTGTATTTGATATACTCTAGATCACAGGTCTCATTATCAGATGCACTCCTTGAAATGGGGACTGTGCCTTACCCCCATCTGTAGTGGGGAGAGATAGAGACAACATATTCTAAGCTCTACCAACAGGGCCAAACTAAACACTCCATAAACCTGCTTTCATCATTACAAGTCTTCAGCATTTCTGAACAAAATAATAAAGAGTGATTTTTGCCCAGGTGCTTCAAGCTTAGAGGCTCCACAGAGGGTGCAGCATTTTTCATAGCAAAAAGATTATAAGGAGTAGAGTTGCTAGCGCTACAACACGCACGCACATATACACTTAGGAATAATTGCAGTTCATGAGGAATTGTTTTCCGCTATTTCTGCAGATTGTGTTCGTAATTGTTTTTACAATAGTCTCTTAAAAATTTCTTGCACCAATCGCAGATAGATTGTCTTGTTGACAGGAATTTCCCAAAATGTGACCCAACAGAATTTGTTTTTAAACACGAAATGCATTCTTAACAGCTAAGATTTTTTTTTTTTTTTTTTTTTTTGGCAACTTGACAATGAAAAATCCACAGCCCATGATATTTTTGATAATAAATTTAGAGAGTTTCTCTACAAAACTTTGCATCAATATTTTGTTTTTTAAAGTTTTGAAACCTTCTATATTAGTTATCTTTGATATAATAAAATTTTTGCACATTGTAAATTATGTTTTTAAGAGTTAAGAGATGTGTAGAAATGTGTGTGTGTGGGTGTGTGAGAGTAAAAAGTAAGACAAATGTATAAATAAAAAAAGAAAGAAAGAAATAAGAAGAAGAGAAAGACTGACACGGCAACAGTTTTTAAAGAGACATATAAAAATTGGTACCAACATTGGTCTTGTTAGAAGAAAGTGATTCTTTCCACATATGGTAGAATACGTCAAAAGCGCCACCAGTGAATCGGGAGGGGGCGCCCTGAAATAACAATGCATACAGTATAGAAAAAATGTCCGTTAAAAAAAAAAAAAAAAAAGAAAAAAAAAAAAGTCACTTCTCATATTGATTTCAACAATCATCAAAGGCAGAACATTTCCTCGATTTGGCTTATCTTTTAACTAAACTTCAAGTAATACATGAATGAATACAAATGAAGAAAAAAGGAAGGATTTTCTGAAATGAAGGCGGTGAAATCTAGTCCAGTAGAAGAAGACAGATAGACTAAAGACAGACAGACAGAATGAAAACTAAAACACAGACAGAGAAACAAACAGACAGAAAACTTAAGACAGACGGACAGACAAGATTAAAAATGGACAGACAGAAGAATAGAACATAATAATAATAATAATAATAATAATAAACAGAATAATCTTGCAAAAAAAAAAAAAAAAAAAAAAAAAAAAGAGTTTTAATTCCAGTTCACACACAAATGACAGACATCAAGTTCAGAGCCAATAAAGATTACACAATCCAGTTCAGTATTAAATCAAGAATTGACACTTGCAAGAAACATCATATTAAATGGCCCATAAGACAGTCTTTTTCATAGTAATTATAAGATTCATTTTATACACAGTGCAAGATCAATGGTTATATCAGACAGGAAGTTGTTTAAGGCTTATACCAAAAGGTTAAGCCAACAAAGGCAATCGCATTCAGTCCAGTTGGCTAAGAATTGATTCATCTCAAAAAGATGGATTTTCACAATAACACTACATCTTACATTAACTTGATATCAAAATATTTCATTTTTTAATACAGGGTAAATAAATATGCATTCTTTCTTAAATGTAATTTTTTTTTAGCACACAAGAGAAAAATTATGAAAGTGATAAAAACTATTGCTTCTAGTTTTGAATAAAACCAAGAAAACTTCCATCATTTCTTTGCTAATATACAACAAATAAATGAATGAATAAATAAAAAAATTTTTAAAAAATCTAAAAATGTAATACTTACATTCACAATGCAAATACGAATAAGTTTCAGTCATTTACTTCATTTTAGTCACAAAAATTACATCAGAAAGTCAACATTTTCTTAGAGGTTAGAGAAAAGATTTAAGAAACATGACAGATTACTAGCTATTAGAAAATGTACTTTTGGAATTTACCAATGAAAGAAAATGCAGCAAATGACAAGAGCTTGTTCTTATTTGGATGGTATTGCATTTCAACATAAATTTTTAAGATTACCACAGAAATAACAAAAATTTTCTTTGTAGTCCTATTTTTGACAAGCCAGACATCTTTTTTTTTTTTTTAAACAAACAAAAAAAAAAAAAATTTTTTTTGAAACGAGATCCCAATAGCACCATCATCCCATTCACACAAATTGCTTTATTTAGATTTTAGATACTGCTAATGTCCCTGATATGGCACTGAACTTTATAATAAATATTCATACCAAACAGATTATTTTTAGCAGTTTTTTTTTTTTAAATATTCCTCTTGTATAATTCAAATAGATAAATGAGATAAGAAACAATCAAATAAAATCAATATCCTTTTAGTCTCTACTTGCCTATACAGAGGCCATTTTTGGGTCATATTTTCAAATTCAAGTGAGTACACTTTTTATTATAATGAAGTGAAGTCTATTAAAACACTAAAAAACAAAAATAAGAAATTTTGGTCAAAACTGAGACAGTGACCAGATGACTGATACAACAAAGAAGAAAAAAAAAAAAGAAAAAAAGAGAATTTCTTTTAATTTATACCACACATATCCTTTCAAACTAACAACTTGACTAAAAATATTATCACTACAAAAGCTAAAAGTCAAAGGTTTAATGATTTTGAAAAAATTAGATTTGGCAAGTAAACCCATCTTTTATATAATCTTAGCAAATGACAAAAAATAAGTTTTCCCATTCTATAATAATTACCAACAAATAGTTTTTTTAAAAATTAAATAAATAAACAAACAGGAAATTTTTTAACAAATAAGACAAATTTAAAATTTATTGATTTTCTGACAATGCAGACATCCACCATTTAAATGATGGGCCCTGTCATAATTTTGACAAAAAAAAAAAAAAAAGATTTTTGCATATTTTGGAATTCTTATAGATCAAATTTCCTAAAATTATCATCCACAAGTGAATTATTTAGAAAATAAACATCATGAAAGAAAACCTGTTGGCATATTTTCTTCATTGGCACAAACAATTTAAATGCAAATAAATAATTTATCTTCAAACTAATGAAAAACATGCAATAAATTTATTTGCCTAAATTTCTGAGATGACGTTCGATAATTTTTACCAGAGTATTGAGACTAGTGACTTTATTTTTTTGCTATATTCACAGCATTCAGTTCGATGCGTCCTTCAGATGTTTCTTGTCAAACTCAGGAGCTAACAAAGAATTTTGAACCAAACTCTTTATCAATTAATGGGGGTAGAGTATTCCAATTCCATGAGCCATAACCAGGTGACAAGTGTAATGCTATAGAAAGTACTCCTTGTTATTCTTACCTATAGTTGGGATTGAACTTGCAATCTCCAGATGACTTCAATTAGAACACATGGCACGACAGATATAGGTGTTTGGTTAAAAGTTCTACTAAATGAAGTCATCTGAAGGTCACAGGCTCAATCCCAATGACAAGGAAATAACAATGAATACTTACTATAACTTAACCCATGTATCTAGTCATGGTTGACAGAATAAGAACAATCTACTCTCATGGATTAAGTAAAGGATTCTGTTTGAAGTTCTATGTGTGCTCCCGAATTTGACATAAAACACCTGAAGAAGGTCGAAGGACATATCGGACTAAATGATGTGAATCTAACAATGAAGATGAAGACAATATTCAAAGTGATAAAAAAAGATGCAATAAATTGTTTATTTAAAAAAAAAAAAAAAAAAAAAAATGTGTACAGTGTCCAAACTACCATATCAACCTGAAATTCATACGATAAAGAAAGCTATTTATTCAGTTTGAGAAAAATATTAAATACTTAACCCAAGCAACCATATTCACATCACAATCCTAAAGTAGATATACTCCATTTCTACAATCACTACAGCCAAGAAAAAAAAGACAGTCAATTAAGCTGTTAAATAAGAGATTATATTTCATAATTTCAGCCATTTTTCAGGCTAGGAGCCCTAAGTGGGAACCCTGTAGGAAAAGTTTGATGTGGTTTCTTTTTTAAAGGCATATCAACACTTGTGCCAAAGTCATCCTAATAGAACAGTCATCATCAAACCGCGCCAGTAGCATAGAGTAACTTGACTATTGCTCCTGGCAGGTTCTCGAGAATACATCGAGTGTCAACAGAGTTAATCTATGCAAGTCTTTGATGGTTGGCACACATTGGGATGGGAATACTACAAACTCATCGCTGTAGGAGATAAGGGGATTCAAACCTTTCCTGAGGGTTTTAGTCCCAAAATGAACATAACAGCCCAAGTGGAATTCAAATTTGCTTACTATGATATTGCAGTCCAACACGTGAGCCACTTAGACACAGGGACATCTTCCCTGCAAGTTGACGGGTGGGGATGACATAGGGGTCAAAGAGTTAAATACTGTCATGTCAGACAATATAAAAACCTCTCAAGAAGAATCATAGACTTCAATTAACTGGAGTTGATTCAATGAACAATAACCAAATAAGGAATTCATGTGATTTTAGAAAAAGATTTGGTTTTATGGCACATCAACCATTGTAGATTATTTAATGCCAAATCCATTTTTATACATATAAACAGTTCAACTTCAAACAATTTAGTTTTGCATAAATACACAGTTTAGTTCTATTTGACCCATAGATAAGATCCTATCAGGTGCCACCACTGCGAGCCATCACTCATTTGTCTACATGCAGTTAAATGATACAACACTTTATATTAAACAATTCAATTTGTTTGCACTCAATTTAAATGTCAAACAGTTCTATTTGATGCATAGATAGGACCCTATCAGGTGCTCCCACTCATGGACAGAGTGGACCAGGGAGCGATGGTAATGAAGGGGTACTCCACATTCCCCAAAGCTCCAGCATTACTAGAGCCTTACCATCAGATTGTATAGTGTCATATCCAGGACACTCATTGGGGAGGTTTTATCCTTTGGCAGAAATGCAGTCAGAATATTCTACAGATCCAGCCAACTGGGCTGAGGGGCGAAAGACTTGTTCCATAAAATAAAAAGAAGTTGACAACCACCAGTTGCTAATCTTGTTGCAAGTTGGGGGTGAAAGTTTCTGGAAGCATGAGGATGATCAAAAGATCTCATATGTAAAGAATTATATAAACAAAATAAAAACAAAAAAAAGAGCTCAAGATGTTCCCAACCATCTAAATTGATCACTAAAAAGACTTTTAATAACCCCCCCCACACACACACACACATAACAACACGGTTTTTCAAGAGATAACTCTTAACTGCTAATTACGGAAAAATCTTCCATCTTCAGTTATTTGCAAATGCATGAAAAGAAAAATATGGACACAACAAATATGACAGATGGCTTGACAAATAGAAATCTTTTTGACAAAGAAAATTATATTAGATAAAAATTATTCAGAAACAGATATAAGATGGGAGAAAAAAAAATAAGGGAGAAATTCTAAAATAGACACGACAGTCAAAATTAAGCTTTCAACGAATAAGAATTCATTCAGTTTTCATTGCTGTAAGTGACTATAGTCAAAACCCTATCATCAGTGTGCCATGTGTACAACTCTAGTTAAATTCCAAAAGCCTGTGGAAAAAAAATGAAAGAATGAAAGGGGAGATGAAAAAGAAAGAGAGAATTAAAGGAAAGGAAATTTAAGAAGTGATGAATGTGAAGAGAGACGGAAAGGGAGAAATAATTAGACAAAAGATCTCAAAAGATATGAATTAACGAAATTAGAAAAAGATGAAAATCAGAAACATAAATGCAAAAAACAAAAAACTAACATACCTAATCTTCCTGTGAATCTTTCTTTCTTCTTTAATTTCCAAAACAAAATGACAGCAATACAATACAGAAAAAAAATTTTTACGATCATGCTGGTTAAGTTCAATCAACCAATTCTCTTGTGTTCTCAACTCACCCAACATGAGATGCCCATTTCATTCCAATAGCTTCTTTCCCAGAACTGTGGATCAAATTCCCTAATGAAGGTTTTCTTTTCAACAACTTTAAACTAAGTCCAGGGTTAATAAATGTCTTGATTCATTTTAGTTTTTTTGTCAATTTTGCTTTGTTGTCCCTTTACGATATACTCTTTTCTGACCTCTTGACCTTTTATCATTTGGTAATTCTTTGCATATAGTAGTAATAGTCGTCACCTAGCCTTGTTTAGTGACCGAGTCAGAACAAAAAAATAAACAAAAATAGTAATATTCTATCAGTAATACTTGCATCAATTCCTGACAAACAACATCAATTCTATCCCACACCAGATTCACATTCCATTCTAAAAGCTTCTTTTCTAGATCAACCGTGTCGATCAAGCTGCTAATAAAGGTTTTCTTCTTAACTATAACCTTTGACTTTTTTTAGGTCCACAGTTAATAAATGTCTTATCCAAGTCTTAGTCAGGATTTCTGATTCTGTTCTTTTATTTATTTGTCCTTTTGTTATATTGTCATTTTTGTAATCTTTTGGATATTGCATCCAACAGGACTTAACTTAGAATGAGTTTGAGCATTAAAAATAACGACTGATGCAGCGGCCATCTCAATCCCAGACAAGAAAAACTGCCGCGACATACAAAAATTATCCTGTCGTTTATGACAAGAATTATGCTAGTATAGCTAGGGGGACGAATTCCATAGATTCGAAGAGACTAATGAGAGTTGGAATATTATTACACAAGACTTTTGGCCATGTCTTACAAAGATTAAGGGTTGGTTTGGTCGGGTTTTATGGCATATCAACCTGTGTAGGTTATTTAACACCAAATCCATTTTTATCTAAATAATTAGTTTCATTTAAAACAATTCAGTTTAACATAAGTACACAGTTTAATTGTCCAAAACATTTCTATTTCAAACCAATCAAGCAGTTATATATAACAATTCAGTTTAGTGTAAGTACAGTTTCAATGTCAAAAACAGTTCAATTTCAAATAATTCAGTTTAGCATAAGCACACAGTTTAAATGTAAGTACAGTTTAATTGTCAAAAACATTTCTATTTCAAGCTATTCAGTTTAATCAAACAATTAAGTTTAGCATAAGTATGCTGTTAGTTCTATTTAACCCATAGATAGGGCCCTATCAGGTGCTACCACGCCGGGCCAGAGTGGACCTGAGACTAATGGCAATGAAGAGATACTCTGCATTCCCCAAATCTCCAGCATCACTGGAACCTCACCATCAGATTGTTTAGTGTCATATCCCGGACACTTATTGGTGGGGGGAGGGTCTTACCCCTCTGCTGAGATGCAGTTGGTGTATTCTATAGCCCCAGCTGAATGGGCAAACAAAAATTAAGAACATAAAAACAGTGGATCAGAAGACCAACCTATTGTCTGATGAATTGGTTCAGACATTTTTTTAGGTCACAGGGTACAGGATGATGGAAGAAATATATTAATAACAGTTGATAAGTTTAATCATTAGATTATTTATTTTACAAGGAGTGTTTAACATTGTAATGAACATTGAACAAAGATGGACAGTGCAAGTAGCACAATGGTTAGCATCAGAGAAAAATAGACCCATAGAGCCAAGTTCAAATCCTAGATGAGGCTGTTAGAATTTCATTTAAGGCTCTTAAGGAAAGGCATGAATCAATCTCTTCTCTACCTAGCTTGAGGTAAATAGTACGGAGGACCAAGCCCTGGAGCCTGTTAGGGAGGCAAAGGAGCCAAAGAAAAAAGATCCTGATTTCAAAACCAGGGGTGTGGGGGATAGTAATTTGACCCCATAAAAAACTAACTGCAACTGAAACCTCAGTATTATAAAAAAAAAAAAAAAAACAGGGTGTGGCCATGGCTCTATGTTATTTAAGAAGTCTACAAGAGTTAAAGAGTGAGAAGATGGAGATCTTTAAGTTTTAATTTTCAGATAGAATTGCATTTAGCTTTACAAGAGAGAAAAAAATCTTTTCCATAAAAGGTGTGTGCGTGTGTCTCCTATAATTCATCAACTATATTAAAGGGGGTTTTTTTTTGTTTGTTTTTTTTAAATTCCATCCTGAACTGAACTTTTACTTTCATTTTCCTGTAAAAAAAATTTCTAAAATAAAAAAAACACAATTTTGAGAACAAATACAAAAATTGGTTTGTTTTAAACGATATATATTTATTCAACTCATCTGCAACAGGTAAGGTATGACACAAGGTCAATTTTTCAGCAAAGTGCAGCTAGTTTGATTTCAGGGTGTGTTTTTTGCAAAACTCAATTTCTTTGTTCTAAACCTGACCTGGTGTCATTCTGCCCGTGGCAGAGGAGGTAGGTAGGTAGGTTGGTTGGTCAGGTTTTATGGCATATCAATCTTAGAGGAGTTAAGGTAAATGCGTATCTAACAAATATTTATTTCCTAACATAATCTTCTTGGTCAATAAATCATATACAGAAAATTTTAAATCAATATTCAGTTAATGTGACAGACTACACACTAATTGATCACATATACATTATATATATATATATATATATATATATATATATATATATATATTATGCACACAACCATACCGATACCAAGTTGTGTAGCACTTTACTCTTTCCTTCAACAATATTAATATTATGAAAAGATGGATCATACACCCTTCCCTAGGCTTGAATGGAAGCTGGTTATAGATCCAAAATTGACAGACAGACAGATGCCCTCCCTATAAACACACACAATAACGTACAAACATACTTCCTTGGAGTGTGCAATTCACTTAAATGCAAAACGTAATTAGGCAAAAAAAAGATAAAAGAAGAAGAATAAATCGTGTAAATTGAATGATATATTCGAGACCAGGGGGAATTTTGTTCAACTCATTTGCGTAAATATTCCAAACAGACTAAATTAATAATTCATAAATCTTTGTCAAGTTCAGAGAATCATTCACTAGTAAATGTCAATGCTTAAACTTCATCTGTGTTAAAATCCTTCTCTCGGATGAAAATGCTATTTCTACATTTAAGAGTTGTTAATCTCAGTAAGATGATTGCTTGAAATGAAGAAAAAACCCTTTTCGAAATTCAGATAAACTTTTCTATAAATAAAATACCAAAGTAGAATTTTTTTTATAAGAAAAAACTAATAAGATAGATTCAAGTTACGATAGAGTAGATACAGAATCAACAGTTCTTGATTAGCCGACAGTTTCTTGCCTATACAATCAGACTATAAGTTTCCAATAATATCACATAGGAAAAAAAATTGACAGTCCCTAAATAGTGCTGTCTTTGCTATGCTATATATAACCAACAATTACTTGATAATCAAGAATTTGTCATATAAAGTTGTTTGTTGAATAGTTTTACACGTCTTTTTAATAATATGACTGGACATTGACCTAATGGTTAGTGTTCAGCAATGGCCCGGGAGACCTGGGTTCAATCCCAGGTCGAGTCATACCAAAGACTCAAAAAAAAAAAAAAAAAAAAAAATCATACTTGATGCTACCTTGCTTAACACTCAACATTATAAGGTAAGGATCAAGGGTAAAGTAGA
Source organism: Sepioteuthis lessoniana (assembly GCA_963585895.1). Taxonomy (NCBI): domain Eukaryota; kingdom Metazoa; phylum Mollusca; class Cephalopoda; order Myopsida; family Loliginidae; genus Sepioteuthis; species Sepioteuthis lessoniana. The sequence continues at coordinate 9,040,644 of OY757932.1, forward strand.
GCAATCAAGAGAAAGGAGTAGCACCCTCCCTACACCTTGGTGCAGTAGCTATTGAAAAAGGGAGCCTTTGGGTCACCCTTGACAACGGTCGCTAACTTTAATATTGTTAAATTGGTTGCACAACATTTTCATATTGAGTACTACTTTATATGTTGTTAATATTGCCACTTTAGTTTATAAACAAATGATAATTGTTCTATACACATGTACACATACTTATTGTTGCGTTCTGGTTCTGATTGTAATATTAAATAAAGAACAAACCACGATATGAGAGGAAATAGAGATATATTCTCAGGAAAAAGTATATACAATAGAGAGACTATTAGTAGACAAGAACATAGGATTAGTGAATACAGAATAAATATATAGTCCAATGATAGTATTGGCTTCCATTATTACAGTAGCAAGTAAGGTGATCTAGTTGCGATCTCCAGTCTCCAACGCTCTAATACTATTCCTATAAGAAGCTGCTCTTCACCTTCTAGTCTGCCCTGGTATTAGTAGCTTCTGCAATAAATGGTAGATGGACTAGTTCATAATGTTCTTATAATGTAAAAAAATTTTTTTAATTTTTTAAAAAATAGAAAAGAAAAAAAAAAAAAAAAGAAAAGAAAAAAGCACACGCGCACCCACACACACCCACAGAGTATCACCCGTAAATGACTTTGTGCTAAGCTAAGGGCTGGGTGTTTTGTTTTATAGTGTTTCAACCCTTTTTGGTTTCATTTAATGCTGAATTAAGTCATTTTGGTAAAAGTTTCAAACAATTCAGTTTAGAATAAATACAGATTTTTGTTTACACACAGTTAAATATCAAAACAGTTCTATTTCAAGCAATTCAGTTTAGCAAAACTACAGTTTAGTTCAATTGGAACCATAGATAGGACCCTATCAGGTGCACTCACACCGAACAAGAGAACAATGGCAATGAAAGGGTACTCTGCATTCCCCAAAGCTCCAGCATTTCTGTAACCACTCCATCAGATTGTTTATTGTCATATACAGGACACTCACTGAGAGAGTCTTATTCCTATGTAGAGAAGCAGTCTATGTATTCTACAGCCCCAGCCGACTGGGCAAGGGCTAAGCTAAGTACCACATACAGTATTGACCATAAATAAATACACCTCTAACAAGTTTTTTGAAGAAAAGTTAATTTTCTTTTAAACCAAACATAGCAGGATTTTCTTTATTTCGAGTGAAACATTATACAATCAAAATGGATATTATTAGGGTTTATTTACAAGCAAACTCTACATCAAACACTGTAACCAATAATAAAATCGCATATATATAATTTTATCATTGGTTACTGTGTTTGATGTAGATTTTGCTTGTAAATAAATCCTAATATCTGTTATATATATATATATATAACATCTACATGTTCATATTTTTGTTGACAAATATTCAACTAAAAATAAAATCTTATCTTTGGTTTAGAAGGAAACTCTTTAAAAAATAATTGATAAGGGAGTAAGTATTTATGGACTTTGTTGTATTTACAAAAATTAGTCGGACACAAGGTCACTTATTTATAAATGATGATTTTTTTTTACTCACATAATCCACACTTCTAACCATACAGATTAACTTAAGATAGAGGTGAGAGTACACCTGTCCTTTGGTGAACTGGTGGATTTAAAAAAGGTCTATTATAGCTTTTTTTATTTTATGTTAAATAATAGCATCAGAAAATAATAAGGAAAACAACCCCTCTCCCTTACCACTGTATCTTTTTGTTTACTCCGAAAGAGCTTAGATATGACTTTAAAAAGCACTGACTCAACACACTGACTGCGGAATCTAACTAGAAGGCAATGGAAAACAGCAGATTAAACATTAACAACAGATCTAGTACACTTGCTTGGTTTTAAGTGCACACTGACTCAAAATTCCATTATCAAAGCACTGCGGAGCTAGACCCACAACAGCAATAGTACTAGTATTAAAGTTAATATCTAGATTAATCCATATAGCAGTTTGTAGTGTAATAGTTACAGCCATAGGAAATGGACACGGTGATTCAAGGTTAAATCCTGGTTAAAGCTGTCTGCATATCACAAAATGCTAATACCCATGAGAAAAGTATAAATCCAATAATTCTTCCATTAAATAATAAATAGTAGGGCAGACTGTGATCTTAAACCTTGCTATATCAACCAGTCTAGAAAGAAAACTCTGAATTCAAACCTGTTAAACACCACTTAAAAAATGACTGTGTCACATTCTATGAGGAAGGGGGTTTAAATAGTAATTTACTAAGCTTTTTGCTAAGATATAGCACAAGTCCATACGAATGGGGCACCCATTGAGACTTTGTGTAGGTTTGCTAGTCTAGCTTGCTAACTATTACACCAGCCAAGGCATCTGGGAAAGTAAATATGGGGTTTTATTGCAATATGCAAACTATCTCAGCAATTTTCTGTTTGTTGTCTAAGTATTTCAGTCATAAGTTTTCATGGGAGTTTTGGTGTCAATATTGTGAAGTGCAACAATCTCACATCGACTATTTTTCAGGGAAAATGCTAAGAAAAAAAAAAAAAAAAAAAAAAAAAAAAAAAAAAAAAAAAAACTGAAGCTGTTTTGTATAATGTACAAACTGCTTACAAACATTTCAACTGCCTTTTACATATTCTTACTTTTCTTCTTTTTTTGTTAACTTTAATTCCCCAAGTCAATTTTCAAAGATAAGAAGGTCCAGTTGGCTGGGGCTATAGAATACGTTTGCTTGCATCTCTGCAGAGAAGTAAGATCCCGCACTGAACGAGTGTCTTGGATATGACACCAAATTGCATCTGATAGTGAGGATTCAATCTCAGAGCTTTGGGGAATATGGAGTACCCCTTCATTGCCATTACTCCCAGGTCCACTCTAACCCAGAGTGATAGAATCTGTTAGGGTTGAATCTATGGCTCAAATTGAACTGTTAGGTTTACATAAAAATAATTGAAACCATTTAACTGTGTGCAAATAAAACTATTGGTGTTAGATAGAAATACTTGAAGCTGATGCAAGTTGTTGGAGACCTTAGGCGAGTGTAATCTAAAGGCTCCCTTTTTGATAGCTACAAAACCAAGGTGTAGGGGAGGGCGCTCCTCCTTTCCATGGATTGCTCCACTTTACTCTTGATCTCTACCTTAAAATGCCAAGCGTTAAGCAAGGAGGCATCAAGTACCATTTTTGAGTCTTTGGTATGACTCGACCTGGGATTGAATCGAGGTCTCCCAAGCCATTGGCAAACACTCTAACCATCATGCCAATGTTCAGTAATACTAAATAAAATTATTTGTGTTAGATAAGAATACTTGGAGCCATTTAACTGTGTGATAATGAATTGTTAGTGTTGAATCTTTTAAACCATTTAACCATGCAGACAACAGTGATACTTAATTGTGACCAAAAAATTTAGCTCTAACCCATTTAAAAATAAAATTTACAAACTATTCACTTATTAATTGTCTGAGTGTGCATATATATATATATATATATATATGCATAACCATTTAACTGTGTGCAAACAAAACTAATGTTAAATTGTTAGCATTGAATAGCAGTAATTTCAACCTGTTGGTTAGTTGGGTTTTATGGCATTTCAACCTTGGTAGGTTATTTAATACCAAATCCATTTTAAAACAAATAATCAGTTCTATTTTAAACAATTCAGTTCAGCATAAGTACACAGTTTAATTGTCAAAAACATTTCTATTTCAAGCTATTCAGTTTATTCAAACATTTCTAATTCAGCTAATTCAATTTAATATAAGTATAGATTTTGTTCAGACTATAGTAAACAATTACTATAGGAAACAATTACTATAGTAAACAATTCAGTTAAGCATAAAAACAGTTTCATTTCAAACAATTCAGTTTAGCATAAGTATGCAGTATAAATATAAGTACACAGTTTAATTGTCAAAAGCATTTCTATTTCAAGCTATTCAGTTTAGTCAAACAGTTCTGATTGAAACAATTCTGTTCAGCATAAGTATGCAGTTAGTTCTATTTAAGCCATAGATCGGGCCCTATCAGGTGCTACCACTCCAGGTTAGAGTGGACCTGGGAGCAATGGCAATGAAGGGGTGCTCCACATTCTCCAAAGCCCCAGCATCACTGGAACCTCACAATCAGATTGTTTAGTGTCATATCCAGGACATTGATTTTTTTTGGGGGGGGGGGTACCCCTCTACAGAGGTACAGTTGGTGTATTCTACAGCCACAGCCAACTGGGCATAATTTCAACCTGTGTACAAATAAATGATTAATACTAAATAGATTTACAAGTGTTTAAAGTACTTTAAATGATTTAACTGTGCGCAAACAAATGAGCTCTAGCTTGTTTTAAATCTAATCTATGAACTATTTGTTTACAAATTCTATATATTTCATATATATGTATAAACAGAATTTGGTATTAAATACCCTACAAGGGTTGATATGCCATAAAATGACATAACTCCTAGTGAGTTATTTACTGCTGAAACTGGAGTCATTTAAAAATATTTGATCATAGTCATAACACTATTTACAATCGTTCGTTGTTTTTCTTTTGGAAATTACACTTTTTGTCTAGAAATTATTTGCATTGTTATATGTTTTTTTCCGATCAAATAATAATTTATGGTTATATAATTTATATGATTGTATCTAATAATAATTTGTTTGTACAATTATATGGTATTGCTGGAGTGGTCTGGGGTACAGTTATTAGTTGGGCAACCCACTAACACACGTGTATGGCACAGGGTTATTTTTTAAGTGGGTCCAGGCCCAGGGATGTAGACCAGACACGCCTAGCAGGCACAAAAATGCTTCAGGTCCCACCGGCATTTCCCCCCAAAGGGGCACTTCAGATACCAGGCAATAAACCTAGCCCCATTTAGGTGTGTTAGACGAAGGGGGGGGGGCTTGAGGAATGAGTCAGTCTCGGCTGCAAGCCACAACTGCTAGGTTTCCCCAGCAGTCGCGTCAAGTGATCTCGACTAACTGACAACCACCAAAACACCTCAATCAACCAAATTGCGTACCTCAACATGGCTAATCAAGAGAGGAGGGGTATGGGGTATAAGCTGTCTATAACATGATCCATCCTATTTATAAAGTTTTCAGTCAGCAGCAGAAGCAGGTACTCCTGGGTGGAAACTGACCAATCAGAGATGAGGATTGAAAGCATTTAAACCAGTTGCAACTTTCCGCTGCTATTCAATTTCTACTCATAGCTTCTCCCAGAAAGACATATTTTGTTGTTATCAACACTGGGGTTTTGGAGCTGAAAACCAAAACGATTACCCAAATTCTAACAGGCATCTCTAATTAACACCAATAATGTGCAAGCAATTATATGGTTTCAAGTATTCCTATCTAATATGAATACTTTTTAAACTGATCTATTTGAAGCATAAAATGGGACCCTAACAGGTACTACTTCTCCAGGTCAGAATGGACCAGGGAGTAATAGCAATGAAGGGGTACTCTGCACTCCAAAGATCTTTAGAAACGGAGCCTCACCAACAGGTAGTGTCGTAGTTAGGATACCTCTTTTGGATGAGTCTTACCCCTCAGGTGAATCTCACCAATAAAGTGAGTAATCTTTTAGGTGGATATAGCTTAACAGTTATCAGTACAGAAAATGTAAACTGAGTATAAATTCCATCAGAGTTTGTTAGCATTCACTTCACACTAATGCTATTAGGAAAGGCATGAACTCAACTACTCCTTTAAGATATAGGTAAAATAGAAGCACATAAAGTATTTTATTTTTGGTGGGCAACCTTTCTAAGAAAAGGATAAGCCTGAATTCAAAACCATTAAAGCAACTCCAGCAACAACACATACCAAGTTGTGTAAGCCCTGGTTCTTTTCTTAAACACAGATAACATGGATGCAGAGGCAACTGTCAGTCTTCCATACGATCTTGCTCAAGCTTGCACCCAGATCTATGACTAATGAATGCTAGCACGGGTGATAGGGTATTTAACCCCCCCCTCCGCCTCTGCATAGCAGAATGTGAAAAGATGTTTATTCAAGTGGGGTGTTTGTCCCACTAAAAAAAGGGTAGTAATATGACTTGTCCATCTAGGGCAGCACTCTCTTGTGTGGGGTGTCTCAGAACCTCACTCTACCCACTTTTAATACAATAGGGTAAGTGCAATGAGGAGAGGGGACAATCTGGAACCAGATGTAGGATAAATCTGTACTTTCCAACCAAAATATTGGACATATTTAAATAAAATCTCTTTTAGTGTCAGCAAGGAATGGAGGCCAAAAACAGTGGTATTTTAGTGTCTCTCAAAGACAGAAGAAGCAAGTCATGATAAAAATGATACGATGAGAGAGAGAGAGAGAGAGAGAGAGAGAGAGAGAGAGAGAACTAACAAGAGTAGAGGTGGGGGCATGCAAACCACAGGAGAAAAGATGAATATTGAGTAAGGCAGGCCACCTTGACTCACAGCAAGCAGCAGGGAGCCAACAATTCAATCGACTACCAACCCAAAGCAAAACAATTCCTAAATATCAATAATACTGCTATCAATCTTACTATATATTTTCTACTCCTCAATCAAAGCCGCATTCTTAACAGAAAAGAGTGAAAAGGTAAAGAAAATAGTAGAGATGAGGAGAAAAAAAAAAGAGAGAAAAGAAAGAAAAGGAGAAAAGAAAGAAAAAGAGAAAAGAAAGAAAAAGAGAAAAGAAAGAAAAAGAGAAAAGAAAGAGAAAGAGAAAAGAAAGAGAAAGAGAAAGAAGAAAAAGAGAAAGAGAAAGAAGAAAGAAGAAAAAGAGAAAGAAGAAAAAGAGAAAGAAAAAGGGAAAGAAGAAAAAGGGAAAGAAGAAAAAGGGAAAGAGAAAGAAGAAAAATGGAAAGAGAGAAAGAGAAAAAGAGAAAGAAAGAGAAAGAGAAAGAAAGAGAAAGAGAAAGAGAAAAAGAGAGAGAAAAAAGAGAAAGAGAAAAAAGAGAAAGAAGAAAAAGAGAAAGAAAAAGAGAAAGAAGAAAAAGAGAAAAGAAAGAAAGAGAAAAGAAAGAAAAAGAGAAAAGAAAGAAAAAGAGAAAAGAAAGAAAAAGAGAAAAGAAAGAAAAAGAGAAAAGAAAGAAAAAGAGAAAAGAAAGAAAAAGAGAAAAGAAAGAAAAAGAGAAAAGAGAAAAGAAAAAAGAAAGAAAAAGAAAGAAAAAAGAAAAAGAAAAGAAAAGGAAAAGAGAAAGGAGAGAAAGAAGAGGAGAAAGAGAAAAATACAGTGATAGAGAAAGGGAGAAGAAAATGCAGAGAGAAAGAGAGGAGAAAATACAGAGAGAAAGAGAAGGGGAAAGAAAGAGGAGAGAGAGAGAGAGGGGGAGAGAAAAAATTAAGAGGAAAAGAAAATAAAACAGAGGAAAAGAAAATAAAACAGAGAAAGAGAGAAAAAGAGAGATTGAAAAACCTCTGCTTTCAATCTATTCCCGTCTGTGTTGATAGTAGATAAAACGCAGTTCCCACCCACTACCCACCAACTTTTCTAAGGGGGCAGTATTGGAATCTTATGTAATAAAACCAGCCATCCCACCGAGCTATTTTAGCATCTTATTCTTTCTACCCATAAAAAGATGTGGGGGGGTAAGAACAAGGGTGAGGGTGAAGAAAAAAGAAAAAAAAAAATTTAAGGGTTGATTTTCAAAGCCTGCTCATCTTACTTGAAAGATCGGTGCAACACAATCTTCCTACCCTGCTATTTATGCCATTTAAAACTCAGTGAAAAAACAGGGTGGAATAGCTATTCTTATGAGACAGGTACATCCCAAGAAAATATCTGTTTGTTAGATAATACGGTTAAAGAACAGTCTTGTTCCAACAAGACTGTTCTAAAGATGGATCTTTAGAACCACAATGGAAACAAATAGCATTTATGGCCACCAAGCTGACAATCCAAATAGATATTTTATCTTTCATGTAACATTCATCATTTTCAAAATGTCTTTTTTGTACAAGCAACTGTTCATTGCCAAAAGGTCCAAAGAAACTTCAAATCAAAGAAACAAAAGAGTGTGTGTGTGTGTGTGTGTGTGTGTGTGTGTGTGTGTGTGTGTGTGTGTGTGTGTGTGTGTGTGTGTGCGCGCGCGCGCGTGCGTGCGTGTGGGCAGTATTTCTTCATCAATGCATATTTCATTGAACAATGAACATCAACCAATTCCCGCCAGACACAGTAAAATCAATTCAGCAACTGGAAAGGACATATACAAAAATATATGAACAAAACATGTCTACATTGTTCAATATATATATATATATAACAACCACATGAGTGTGATCTTATTTCTGGATGACCCATCATAAATTTGGTTGATTTTAATGGCATCTCAATCTGTTTGGGGTTATTTTATGTGGTAGCACTTGATAGGGTCTTCTCTATGGGTCTAATAGAACTAAATTGTGTACTTATGCTAAACTAAATTGCTTGAAAGAACTGTTTTGACCTTTAAACTGCATACTTATGCTAAACAGAATTGTTTGAAATAGAACTGTTTTTGTATGCTTAACTGAATTGTTTGAATTAGAACTGTTTGACTAAACTGAATAGCTTGAAACAGAAATATTTTTGACAATTAAACTGTACTTTTGCTAAACTTTATATACAACAGCTCTGTGCTGATACAGGATGTAGCCTTGAAGACCTCTCGGGAGCGATGGACGATAGAAACGGGTGGTGAGAGAGAGTCGGGGAGATCTGTGCTGGCAACGCGACATCATGATGATTTGCTAAACTGAATAGTGTGAAATAGAACTGTTTATTTGTATAAAAATGGATTCGGCATTAAATAACCTACAATGGTTGATATGCCACAAAACCCAACCAAACCAAATCACATAATATATATGTATAAAGAGGATTTGGCATTAAATAACCTACAAAGGTTGATATGCCATAAAACCCAAATAAACAAACAAACCCAACTACAAGAGATGGGTTTGTACCATTTCACTGACATGGGTAAAAAAGACATTTAAAAACTATTTATACAAGATTGAAAAACTGGGTATCAAGGATTCCAATCTCAAGAAGACAATTATAAAAGGCTAATTAGAATCCTTTGCTCCTTCCTAAACAGAAGTGCCAATATCATTATGGATAGCTGTCACTCTTGATAAAATTAGATTCCGCATAAAAAGTGACATTCCATTTTTGCCTGTTTACAGAAAAGTAAATTGGTTGACTAGACTTTTGGGAGAAAATAAATTGAAATCTGAAATCAGTAGACAATAAAGTTGCAAAGGAAATATGAGCACATTTTGGTATGCCCTTAACTAAACATATATTGTGCAAAAAACATTAAAACAAGTACCTCCTTCGTTTACGGGAAGTATATATATCTATATAAGAACAGGAAAAGAAAACAAGATAGTGAACTACCTACATCTTGAAAGAAAGAAAACTTAAAGCCTTCTAAAAAGAACAACTACTGCTGGATTGGTAGAAATATATGTCACATTTTTTGACAAAAACAAAAAAAAAAAAAAAGGACATGGGTAGTAGGGAGAGTGTAAAACAGTTTTATGCCCCCCCCCCCACACACATACATTTTCTAATTCAGACAAAAACTCTTTAAACCATAACAAAAAAAAAAAATTATCAATGTCTGGGAGGGAGGATAAATCTTTCATCCCAAAGGCTAGGAGTAGGGGTATAATTCAAACGGCCCCACCCCTTGCTAAAAAAAAAAAAACGTATGAAAAAGGACGACATAATTAATACCTCGACATATGTTTTACATTTTAGGAATATTACAGCCGCATGCTAAGCATAATATATATTAGCAAATGAAACCGGAGACCACGCTAATGTCCTTGAAAAAAGGCATGAATCCATCTATTTCAAAAGCTATGCATAAACAGAAGAACACACTGTGTTCTTAAGCCTCTGTAAGGCACCAAGTCTTAAAGAACCATTCTGAATTCAAACCAGCTTCACTGCTAAATAAAAAAACAAAACCATTGTGTCACATCCTGCCTGTACAGGGGTGACCACAGCAACAACCTGAGACCTGTGTATCAGATAAATAACAAGAAAATAAAGAATAAAGGAAGTTAAACAATGATAAGTCTAGTCATAACTTAAACGAGTAACCAGTTCAAAACAGCTGAAGCCTGTGAGAAAACTTAAATAAATAACTAAGAAATGCTAATAAAAACTATTCCCTTCTAAAAAGCATTAATATTCATCTCTTCACTGCTACAAGAGCTCAATAAATTCATGGATTGTCTAGCTTAATACTGGTTACATGAAAAAAGAATTTTCCCCTAATATACCTCATCAAAATAAACTTCACAAATCTTATCTAAATATGGGGTAGAAGGTCTTTTAAATAAAAGGGCTGTTGAAATAACAAGGCCTGATTCAGTTCTACTGTAAACCCCTCCACACACACAAACCGCCGCCCCTATTACAGTTGCTTCAACGAGCACTAAGGGGTATTTGCCCTAATTTCACTTCTTACGCACAGAAACATATTTGTTAGTGTGACCCATACAAGCAAGGTCCTAATTTACATAACAGTCAAATATGTTACAAGTTTCTGGAATATAACCGAAAAAGAGCCGTAGGCTCCCCCCCTTTCAAAGTTTTTGCTTTATAAAAATTTTTAAAAAAAGTTAATTAAAGAAAAAAAATTTTTAAATCTTAAAAAACATACTTAACCTTTTTAAATGCAGATGTGTGTGCAGATAACTGATAAAAAATGATGATGTCTAGACGCCTGGATGAGTCAGTACCACATTAAAAGAAAGTTTATCAAATCTAAACTGATTTTTTTTTTCTCCCCACAAAAAAGAAAAAGGTGTCTACGTGCCATTTTACTTACAAGAAAAACAAAAAGAAAAAAAAAAGGGGGAAAAAAATTGCTTTTCATACAATGGGAATTTCACAAGTGCCCGACACACAGGACATTATTATCTTCTGCCAAGTCTATAAATCAGGATTTTATAAATTTGCCCCCCAACCTACACAAACAGATAAAAATTTATACTTACTGGATTAAACTAATTAATAAGCGGTATAATCTGGTTATATATGCTCTATTGCAGATATCAACCTCTACACCTAATTTTACTTAAAAGCATGTCAACTCCTCATGACTAATCTAAAGCCGATATTAATTTCTAAATGTTTGATTGTAATCATAACTATATTTCCAAAGTTCCGTTAAATTTTTTGTCTATATGTTTGCACACAGCAATGTGCTTTCAAGTATTTTTATCCAATACAAATAATTTTTACACTATTATATGGTTTCAAGTAACTATTCTTAACTAATATTAATTAATAAACAATTATAGCTTCAAGTATCTTATTTCAAATAATTTGCATAATTAGAGATAATTTGCATAGAGCTGTACTGTTTCAAGTATTCCTATCTAACACTAATAATTATAAGGTTTCAAATAACTAATAATTCTTCGTAAACAATTATAGTTTCAACTAAATATAGTTAATACGAGTAATTTTCACATTTATAGAAAGTATTCTTATCGAATATAAAATTTAAAAACATGTATTGGACTCTAATATGTAGTATCAGTTCAGGTTAGAGTGGACTTGGAAGTAATTAATGGCAATAAACAGGTGACTCCACATTTCCTAGGAGTGCTTTCTGTATATTGCAGCGGATGAACACAGTAAATATATCGATCAGATCACTAATTAAGCGAAAAACTTTTACTCACAACTACATTCTAAAAAAAAAAAAAACGTTTTAATTCTTACTTTGTCCAGCAATCAACGCACTTTTTCTTTTTTTTCTGTTGATAACATTTTTATTACAAATAATTAGCCAAATAATGTTGCGGGTTCGTAAGAGATGGCAGTTATATGCAAGATGGATACATGCACTGACAGGGAACAGAGACGTAAATAAAAACAATACTTTTTTTCTTTATATTATACATCATTTAAGGTTTTTTTTCCTTTTCAAAATTTATTTTAAACCAAAGACAAAGATTCAATGTATGAGGAAGGGAGGGAAAAAAGTTGATAGTGAGTCATTAGCTTATGGAGGAGTGGGTACAGTTAAAAGGAGGTCGCTACAAATTTTTGAATACAGCCTCGATAATTTATGTGCTTGTCGACATCAAACATTTATACCTGAGCGGTGATCTGTCATTTCAGACATAAACAGAGCAAAACCTTGCTGTTAAGCAAAACTAATCCAAGTCAACAACAGAATGGGTGACTTGAGTCTCTCTGCTTTTTCCTCTCTCAAAAGCAACCCCCCCAAAAAAAAACACAGGACTCCAACCTATCTGTCCTAATTTTGACTAAGTGGCTTGACCTATAAACACAATCTCCCTTCCAAAAAGCTAATGAGATTAAACTAAGTTTTACTTCAATGTTAATAACATGCAACTGTGTAGCACTGAAGAATAAACACACATCAAAACTGCCTTGTGGCTATGACGGTTACGTGATAGCTGGAGGTGGTGGCTAACTGTAAGTTTTCCCCAAACTGGTCGTCCCACCAAGGCTTAAAGAATCAAGTCTGACCTACTGTTTACTCATAGCTGGGAAGAAAAGACATCAACTCATGCCTTTCCTAAGTGCCTAAGTGCAAAGTGAAACACAAATCTCTTCCAGATATAGAACTATTCGACAATTCTATTTTCTACAGTGATAACCATTGCACTAAGTGCGCCTCCCAAACCAGCTTTACTCCACTTAAAAAATTGACCTTGCATCACATCCTACCCATGGCAGAGGGGTTAGGTTAGTGCATACAAAAGTTTAGAAATACATGGGTAAAGACAGCAACTACCCAGCATTGTAATCCTCCTTCTCTCCAGGTATTGAACCAGACCCCACTTCTTTAAGTACAATGGGGAGGTACAACTAACCAGTATGAACCACTGACTAGCAACATACCTATGATCCCCTTTGGCATGACACCTTTCCAAGTTCAATTTCTCCTACATTATCTGACCTTGTACCTGACTTAGACAAGCTTAGTAAATACAAATGTGTCAAGGAACAGAACACAAATATCTTTATGGGTCACATAGCACTTGATCTATTTAAAGTTTAAATTTAGAGTTAATAAACACGTGTACCAGTTTTTAGGGGCACTAAAAAGTGAATATTTATTAGCTTAAAGCGTCGGTTCTTGTCAGACCTCTGACGTTAAGCAGTAATGAGCCTGTTCAGTATTTAGATGGGTGACCATTTAGGAACAGCAGGTACTGGACGCAACCTGAGACTAGTGTGTATGACTAAGTAAAGCTTAGTTAGTAATAATAATGGGTTAATTTATACCCCAATGGTAACGATTGTTAACCCTACAAACAAAACAGGATTTAAACATTCATTTTCTCATAATCAAATAAGTCAATTTTAAAAAAATCTTTGATTATTTTGTTATTAATCCCAACTGGTTTCAGCCATCAAGCATAATCAGGGGATATTTATTTCAAGATTATTAACATTTAAAGACAGATGGACTTAAGAATGCTGGAGTACTGGTGTTTGCAAGCATGTCAAAATCACGTTTTTAACATTTCATTCAATAACGATAAGCTTTTGTTCTTTGGTTTGGAAATTTTCTTAGAGACATCTACTTTATATGGTTAAACAAAAAGATAAAGATTTGATTTAACAAAACAGATAGACACAAAGTAAGGATCTAGTTTAGCATTATACATTTAAGATGTAATTTTTCAAAACCTAAACATGCCCCTGGGTCCCACTAGTAATCCCAGACAATTTGGTGGTTATGGGTCAAGTTGCCATAAGGTTATGTGACAACAAACAAAATAAGAATTTAAAAAAATGAATAAAATTTGGTGAATTATCCTTTACACATTTAAGAGGGTCTACTCAAGGAGTTTGGTGTCCTGCATAGGACATTAAACTGCATTTGCTAGTGAGGCTCTAGTTCAGGAAATCTGGAGGGTGGTGTGGGAACACATCTTCATTTCCATTACTCCCAAGTCCACTCTGACCCAGAATGGTAGTAGTTGTTAGGGTCCAGTCTATGGGTAAAGTAGATCAGTTTACAAATTTGTATTAGATCAGAAAACTCAATATCATAACTATACACCAAAAGGTAGGCTGTAGGCAATTCCTACACCTAAAGGCATTAAATAACCCGACAGGTTGACATTCTGTTAAAAAAAAAAAAAAAAAAAAAAAAAAATCAATCAAATAGTTAAGATTTTATAATTTTTGTTTGGTCTCAATTAATCTAATTTCATTTAAATTTTCTTAAACTTCTTCTCAGTTTAAATTACATATGTTCCACATGAATATTTATCTTATACAACCGCCACATCAGTTAAATTTTTAAATTCATGAAATGCAAAAAAGGATTGTTTGATTGGTTAAGTTTTGTTTCATTGCATATCAACCTATGTGGGTTATTTAATGCCAAATCTTTTAAAGATATATATATATATATATATATATATATATAAAAATACACAATTTGTTAGTAGGTTAACATTTTTAAAAAGTTCATTTGTTTGCACACAGTTAAATGGTCTCAAGTATTGTAAGGAATGATTAAATAGTTCTATTTGACTCATAAATGGAACTAACTACTATTACCACTCCAGGTCAGAGTGGACCTGGGAGTAATAGCAATGAAGAGGCACTCCACATTCATTTAAATGGTTTCAAGTATTGTACTCCAACACTAATAATTCTATCAAATATGAACCATTTGTTAGTACACAGTTTAAACGATTTCAACTATTGATATCTCAGTGCAATTGACACTCAGCCATCCCTTTCTAGCACATTTAAGATAAAATAGGATTGGGTATTTTGTTTATCACATGAGCAATTTGAAGAATACAGTCAGGATAATCATATAGGTGCTAGGGTTTGACATGAGCAGCCGACTGATCGAATCAGGCCTCTCTGACTACCCCAAAAAGTGCTAAGGTAGAGTGTAGCAAGTCACATGATGACTTTCAAATGCCAGGAACTCACCCCAAAGCATTATGGGTCATGAACTATAGCCATCAAGTGGCTATAAAAGGTGGGGGGTCTTAACTCTCCACAGAAGTGCAGTCAGTGTATTCTACAACCATAGCTGACAAGGCTTAGGATTGCTTGAATTTCTGATATGAGCAATAATCATTATTATATACTGATCAAATCTACGTCCTTGAATTTCTTTTTCCAATCCACAATTCTGACATAAAGAATCTCTGAATTGCTTTTTCATTCAGGCTCAGACCCTGGATATATGAAAGACACATGCTGTCACAGATGTATAGTGGATGAATTTGGACTGTCGTGTTGCCAGATAAGTCTGCCCTCAGCAATTATTGAACACCGTTCGGATGCTACTGTTATCCCCCCCACAACTAAAACCAATGAGATAAGCTTAAGGAAATGGTAAGAAAGCATATGGCTTAATGATTTTCTCGTGCTGAAAATGGCAAGTCTCATTTTTGGGTACGCTATCTGTTGCATACCTTCTCTGGATGAAATTTGGTTAAATCAGCAATTGATCAAGGCACCATCACAACGCAGACTGTGTATAAAAAGATTAGGTACAGGTCACTTTTGGAGAAATTTGTTTGTATCGAATGCAGTTCAAATGTCCAAAGTCCAGGCCCTTAAACAGCCAACCTACTCTAGTTCTTGAACTGCTGGTCATCAAGTCTTTCATCACTTGATTGCATGATGTCATACATAAAGATATACAATAATTCAGTCAAACAAGCAAACAATATTAAGTCTGAGACTAAGTCAACATCATTAAATTTTCTTTTGCGACGTGGCTCGGTTAAATGTGTCTACGGTAATTATTTGTGTATAAAATGCACCATTTTTCCAATTTTTCAGCAGCCTATAAGTTAAGGGTGTGTTTTATACACGGGAACTATATAATTACCTTTTTTTCTTGCCACATAACTCACTATATTCAGGACGTGTGTTTTAATTTAATGTGTTTTATACCATCACTAAGAAACATCAACTAGAATGTGTTTGTATAAAATTTATTTCTTCTTGTCAGCTTATTTTTGTGGCAAGCTTGTTGCATTTTTGTGTGAATGTGCTCATGTGTTTACACTAACAAGAGGTCAATTTTTTTTTCTCAAGCAGACTTTAACAGTTTTGAATTCAGAGTTTTCCTTCACCTCAAATGGTTGTCGTACCAAAGTTAAAGTGTCCAGTCAGCCCAACTATTTACCCATAGCTGGAAGGAGAATAGTTGGATTCATGCCTTTCCCAAGGATATTAGCACGTTATGAAATGTAAACAGCCTAGTCCAGGATTTGAACTTGGGTTGCCAGGTCCATTTTCTACAACAATAAACATTACTCATGGGTACTTCTCTTATTTTCTAGTAAGTACGAGCAGAGCTGAATGAATACAAAATATAACTATTATAAATTTTAAAATCAGAGCGTATTAGACAAGGGAATTTTTTTTTAAGATGATCAGTCCAAAATTAGATGGGGATGTGCTCGTGGTGTAATGGTTAAAGCACTGGACTGCGGAATCGTAGTAAGCGAGTTCATACTCCAGTCGCGTTATTACGTTCACTTTCGGGCAAATACCCTTGGGAAAGGTATGAACCCTCTTATCCTCCCAGCTATGCGTTAAATAGTACCACTACTGTTCTTCTAGGAGAAAGGCTTTGGCATTAAATAACCTACAAAGGTTGATATGCCATTAAGCAAACAAAGAAACTAAAATTAGAGGGAAGGGGGTTGGGTGTTATGGCAAATCAACCTTTGAAGATTATTTAAAGCCAAATCTTTATACATGTATATCAAATATATGATTTATAAACATTTTGTTGATAACGTTTTTCAAGGAGCTTAAGCTTATTTTTTTGCACATAGTTAAATGGTTTTTAAGTATTGCTGTGTTTCACTAATGATTCAATTAAACATCACTCATTTGTTTACACACAGTTAAATGATCAAACAGTTCTATTTCAAACAATTCAATTTAGCATAAGTCATTTGTCTGCACTTAGTTAAAATATCAAACAGTTCTATTTGACCCATAGACAGGACCCTATCAGGTGCTACCACTCCAAGCCAGAGTGGACCTGGAAGCAATGGCAATAAAGGGGTATTTTGCAATCCCCAAACCTCCAGCTTTACTGGAGCCTCACCTACAGATTTTTTAGTGTCATATCCAGGACACTCATTAGGGGAGTCTTACCCCTCTGCAGAGATACAGTCAGGGTATTCTACAGTCCAAGCCGACTGGGCCAATTGGATAATGAGTTAGGTTCAAAATTTCCAGAATTACTTGAAAGACACCTAAAGAGGGCTTGAGAGTATAACAGCAAAAACATAGGAACAATAACAATCTTGATAGCTTGATAAAAACACAAGTCCAAATATGTCATACATAAAAATGTCCTTTAAAAATAAATAAAAAATTTAAGAAATGTTTTTAAATTACAATGTTTCTTGTAAACAACAACAAATAAAAAAAAAATCTTAAATCAAACTCATAACATGGGCATCCACACTGGACAAACAGCATATCACATCAATCAACAAGTCATCTGAAAGTCCTTGGAGCAGACCTTCTCAATGAATGCAGGTCTTTTCTAGTAGGTCTTACATGCTTACCCGTCAAATAATAGCAAATACAGGTCCTTTACAAGTTCAGTGCTCATTGTGTAACACAACATCTAGGAGATATATTCAAAATATATTATTCTTTTTTTTTTTTCTTTAGTTCTCATTGAGACGGTAGTATATTCTCTAGGATTTTTGTATTGTTTCACAGAGCATAAGGTAAACCTTTATTTCTAGTATCTAGATGAAAGAGGGTCACTGCAAAGAATGCAGTAATTTCTCCACCTTTACTCACCAACAAAAAGGACAACAGATGTTCTTGTACATTAGCCTTTCAATTAAAAAAATTTTTTTAAATTTCAAATTTCCCCCAAGCAAGAACAAACATTTGAAAGTGATGAAGAAGGGGAAAAAACCCATTTGAATATTTAAAAAATTTTTTTTTAAAATTCAATATCAAAATCTCATTTTTAGATAAAAATTATTAAATCTTTAACTAATATTTTGATCATTTCAATTTTAGTTCCTTTTTAAATTACAACTCATTCAAGTCATTAACTAAAACAGTAAGGAACAGTTTGTGTTGTAAATAAAGAATTAACGATTGATTAGATTTAGAAATGGAGATGCAGGTTCAAATCACGCCAGATGATTATTGCTTTCTTATTTCCAATTTATACAATTCCTCACAAGCGGGCAAATACATCATCATCATCATGTAATGCCATCAGCACGGATATCTCTGACACTCTCTCGCCACCCTTCCCTATCGTTCATCGCTTTTGGCTGGTCCTCAGGGCTACACCCTGTAGGTTCGAGCTGGTCGCCCTGCTTTTACTCAGCCATGAGTAGGTGTCCATAGGAGTACCTCACTAATGAGCTCGTCCCTACTTCTCCAGCAGTGTCCTGCATGTCTGGTTCGTCTAATTTGGATAATTTTTTGTGATGGGTGGTAGGTGGCTGTACAGCTGCTTCTTTGTGGAGGTGCTGCCTCCAGGACCTGTACAATATTGCTTGCAGCATTCTTGTGTAGTTACCCTCAAGCATTTTCTCCAGCCTTTTAGTTAGAGTCTATGTAGTGCATCCATATAGCAGTATCGATACGATCACTGCTTGGAAAAAACTGTGTTTCATTTTATCGGTCAGGTCTGACTTTCATATGACTGATAGCCTATCAATAGCTGTCCATGCCTTTGTTAGTCGTGTGTCAATGTCTGTCTCGGTCGATGAGAAACTGCTTCCAAGGTAGGTGAACTTATAGAAAACTATTAATTAACTTAATTATAATAGTTCCTTACTGTCAGAGAAATAATGACTCAAGTTATTTGTAATTAAAAAGCAACCAAAAGACGGAAAAAAAAAAATACTTATTAAATTCAATAACATTGGTCCTAAATTTTGTTCGGACACTCAAAGATTTTTGTCCACATTTTGACAGATCTATTCTTTTGCCTTCAGAGTTTTAAAAAAAGTTTTATTATATAAAACAAAATTTTGAATATTAAACTTTCATCAAAAAATTAAGGCAAAAAAAAATTTTTTAAAATAGATATATAGATAAATTAAATCTTGAATCATTTTTTTTTTTTTTTTCCCACTTTTTTCTTTTTTTTTTTTCAGAAGGAAAAAAGCTTTCCTCTTCATTTTTTTTCTCCCTATTTTATTGTGTAAAACAAATAAAATTATTTCAACATTAACTTACCGATTTTCTTTTTGATTTACATCCATCGAATTTATTTTTCATTTGTTCTATCATTTCCTGGCACTTTTCCAGATTCTCTTGGTCTTTTGCGAGCATCAAGTAGTTCCTCCAGTGAGCGGAGTCAAAACCCCAGTGGCATATACGATTCTCCATGCCAGTGTGTGAGTGGCACACAAACTGGGGAGGGTTAAATAAAGAGTGACATTCAGTACAATAAATGCACTCTGACTCCGGGTTCTTGTACAAGTCCGGTTGGAAGATTCCTTTAGATTTACCAAAACATTCATGATAAACCTGAAATAACAAAAGAACAAGACATCACTAACAATGGATAAACTAAACATCTTAAAGAAAACATTCCCATTTTGAAATCATCTTCATCAACTATCCATGCACTTAATAACGTAATAGTTTGCACGGGAAATAAAATTAGCAGAGTTCAAATCCTGGACAGGTAGCCAGCAGTATTTCACTTTGTGCTCATGCCCATGGGAAAGGCATGAATCTATGTCTTCCTTTAACTATGGGTAAATAGTAGGTAAGTGTGGGTTCTATAAACTTTGTTAGGCAACCAGTCTAGGAGAAGAAAACTGAATTCAAACTATACTCCACTTAAAAAATTGACTGTATCACAACCTGTCCATCGTGAAAGGGGATAGTTAAATAAAAACACCAGCTATCAAAGAATATGGGTAAATTATCCCAGGTTATTTGTATAATACGGTCTTCAATTTCATTCCTATAACAAAGTTTATAGGATTTAGAGTTTGGTAATGAATAATACCTAAGTTTGATTGTGTAGTATTCCAATGAAAATAAGTAAGTAAAGTAAAGAGTAACCTGAAGGCTCCCTTTTCAGTAGCTACTACATTGATGTGTACACAGTAGGGCACTACTCCTTTCCCTGGATTGCTCCACTTTACCCTTAATATGTACCTTAGAATGCTGAGTGTTAAGCAAGGAGGTATCAAGTACCATTGTTAAAGTCTTTGGTATGACGCGAACTGGGATTGAGCCTAGGTCTCCCGGACCATTGGCGAACACTTGATCCATTAGGCCAATGAGCCGGTTTAATGAAATGAAAATAATAAAATTCAATATCATCATTTTAGGGAAAAAAATATCTTTTAGTAAAAAAATTTGGTATTGGCAGTCTCATTTATAGTTATCAAAAAGAAAATAGAAAAATCAAATAATTTCCAATTCAACTTGCAGCTGAATGATAATTCTCTGGGGGGGGGGGGTCTGCATTTGCACTAAATGGTGATTTTAAGTATCTTTAACATATAAGAAAAAAAATTATGAAAATTGCTAATTAGAATCATTCACTCCTAAATAGAAGTATGAGTATCATCATGGACTGCTGTCACAAGAACCCAACAGGATTTTTGCCTAGTGAGCTGGGGCTGTAGAAAACACAGACTGCTTCTCTGCAGAGGGGGTAAGACCTCCCTCCCCAATGAATGTCTTGATAATGACACTAAACAATCTGATGGTGAGGTTACAGTAATGCTGGCGCTTTGGGGAATGCGGAGTACCTCTTTATTGCCATCACTTCCAAATCCATTCTGGCCTGAAGTGGATGCACCTGATAAGGGTCCTATCTATGGGTCAAATAGAACTAAACCATGGTTTCTTGAGTTTACTGTTTTTTACAATTAAACTGCGTATTCATGCTAAACTGAATTGTTTAAAATAGAACTGTTTTGACATTTAAACTGTGTACTCTAAACTGAATTAGAACTGTTTGAATAAACTGAATAGCTTGAAATAGAAATATTTTTGACAATTAAACTGTGTACTAATGCTAAACTGATTTGTTTGAAACAGAACTAATTACATAAAAATAGATTTGGCATTAAATAACCAATAAAGGTTGATATGCCACAAAACCCAACCAACCAACCAACAGGATTTTTTAAAAAATATGATTCCCAGTCCCATGAATAGATCTACTTTTTAGTTGTATGGTATGTCGATAGTGATAATCATTGAAACTATTCTGATTTATATTTATCGGCTCATCAGAGTGTAAAAATAGAGGCGTCTAAATAACCATCAAATGAGTTATCTGTTGAATAAGAAATATTTTTTCTTTATTCATAGTTAAACTGATGTGCCAGAAAAACACAAAGGAAATTACTCCTTTTGTAGTAGAGAATTTGTTCAATAGGCTGGTTTTATGGCATGACAATATGCATTGGGTTATCTAATGCCAAAGTAGGGATTTTTAACTCAAAACAATATGGTTTCAAATAATGTTTGATAAATCTTAAACAATTATCACTTCAAGTAACTATGGTTAATACAAAATAATTTGCATCATTATATATGGTTTCAAGTATTCCTATCTAATACTAATAATTTGCAAGCAATATAGTTACATGCAATTAAACATCACATCTCTTAAATCAAGGGTTTTCAAATAGAAATCAGGCTTGAAGTGTCCACTGGGGTCAAAAGCAGACAATCATTATTTATTGGTTCACATTTCCAATTCTTTTTATTGGTTGGTTGGTTGGGTTTATAACATATCAACATATATTGGGCCATTTTAAGCTAAAGTCAGTTTAGCATTCATTATCAATTATATATATCTCATAGAAATATTGTTGTGGCTCCGGAAAGGGTCACTAATGAAAACACAAACATGGATATTAGATAACAGATTATATTACAAAAGAAAGACAGAGTTACATAGAAAAGGTAAGAAGTCTCGTACTGTTCGGATAACACCGATATTGATCTGCCTTCTGGCAGCAAAATCTCTAGTACTAATAACGGTGAGAAGAGTCCATTATGGTAAGATCGGTAAGGCTCCCACAACAAATATATATTTTCACAAACAGGTAAACACTTTATCTTTTACAAATCTATTCAACCTACAGAGGAAACCCAAACAGATAGAACCAATTGGTTGGTTGGTTGGTTTACTTTGCAGCGTATTAACCCTTTCCTGGTCATTTAACACCGAATTAAACTTTAAACAATTCAGTTTGGTATAAGTATAGCTTTGGTTTACAAACAGTTAAATGTCAAAACAATTCTATTTGAAACAATTCAGTTTAGCATAAGTACACAGTTTAGTTATATTTGACCCATAGATAAGATCCAAACAGGTGCTACCACTCCAAGCCAGAGTGGACCTGGGAGCAATGGCAATGAAGAGGTACTCCGCATTTCCCCAAAGTTCCAGCATTACTGGAACCTCACCATCAGATTGTTTAGTATCATATCCAGGACAGTCGTTGGTGGGGGACCACTGAATGAGTCATAGTAACCAAAGAATAGCTCACAGATCCCATAGCTCCAGAATCGAAGCCTCACCATCAGATGCAATTTAGTATCATACCCAATAGTGGGAGTGCAGTCAGCATTTTAGGAAATTGAATTGGAAACCCAAGTTCAAAACCTGGATGAGGCTGTTTGTATTTTGCTTTATATTAATGCCTTTGGGAAACATGAATCCAATTTTATTTCCCCCCCCCCATAAGCTAGGGATAAATTGTCTAGCAGATTAGGTTCTTTAGCTTAGAAAAGGCAACCAGTCTAGAAGAAAAACTGAATTAAAACTAGGTGTATTCTGCTCAAAAAATGCCTGTGTCACATCCTGCTCATGGTGGCGGGATTTAGTAAATACCTAAAATAGCATTTTTAGGGGGAAGGGGTCTTAACCCCCTAAAGAGAATACAGTTAACATAAAAAAAAATAAAGTTGGTGACCATAGTCAAGGATGACCCGAAGGCTCCCTTTTCATTAGCTACTACTCCAAGGTGTAGGGGAGGGCGCTACTCCTTTCCCTGGATTGCTCCACTACCCTTGATCTGAACCTTATAATGCTGAGTGTTAAACAAGGAGCCATCAAGTACCATTTTTAAAGTCTTTGGTGTGATTCGACCAGGGATTGAACCCATGTCTCCCGGACCATTGGCAAACACTAAACATTTTGCTAAAGGACATATATATATGTGGAGAAAAAATTGAAAAACAAAGTAATCCAAAGTGATGAATTTATTGTGAAAAAAGTCGATGTTATGATGTTTCGGTTTTAATAAACCATCATTAGGACTTTAGAAAAGATGATACCAAGAGTTGATAGATGACCAAAATTCTCATACATATATAAACAAATTCTGATACAAATGCATGCACACACACACACTATATATATATATATATATATATATATATATATATATATATATATAGTGTATGGTATTTACCATCTCACTTGGTGCGTTTGTGGCAAACCAAATGCAGTATAATTTAGAGAGTGATACCTGTGATAGAGCTATATATAGAGCTTTTTCTGCCTGATGATTGTCATCTAAAGACAGCATGAAACTAGTAGTCGCAGATGAGCATCTATGCTATCAAATATATATAAAAACTAATATATATTTATTTATTTATTATTATATAAATACACACACACTATATATCTCACACACTCTCACAATTCTTATATATATATGTGTGTGTGTGTGTGTGTGTGTGGGATACAAGCACAAGGATAAAGAAGGAATCCCTTTGAAAAGTAGCTGGTTAATAATGTGATATGTAAAGTCACTATTAAAAAGGAAGAAGTTAACAATAACGAGAAAGAATATACATCAGTACTAATGAACTAAATTGGCAAAGCAGATGGTATAATCACGACCCCTGTTTTACCAAAAGTACCACATTACATAAAAATATAAGGCAGATAAGACATGAAACATGTAAATCTCTGATAATAAAATGGGATTTGGTGAAAAAAACAAAAAACAACAAGTATATTGAGGTATACTACAGCAACAGATGAAGATTGGAAGAAAAATTACGTATCTTGGAATATGTTAGAAAAAAAATTGCTCAAGCAAAAAGTGAATGGGTGTTTAAATGTAGACACAATAATAAATATCTATTTGGATTTTGGTAGGGTTTAGTTTAATGGCATATCAACTATTAGGTTACGTAATCCCAAATCCTCTTTTTAAATACATATCAAATATATGATTTGTAAACACAGCTCTATTTCTAACAGTTCAATTTTTCATAAGTCATTTGTTTGCACACAGTTTAAATGTCAAACTGTTCTATTTGACCCGAGGTCAAAGTGAATCTGGGAGAAATGGCAATGAAGGAGTACACCACATTCCCCAAAGCTCCAAATTTTGAGTTTCACTATCAAATTGTTTAATGTCATATATGGGATACTCGTTGGGGAGGTGGGGGTCTTATCCCTCTACAGAGATGCAGTCAGTGTATTCTACAGCCCGAGCCAACTGAGCTGATTTGAACTTGGGTTTCTGTGTCCAATTCTTTAAAATGATTACTACTAGCCTGAAAGAATCAGGAACAAGAAGTTCTTGGTGAGACTCTTTTTACAGCAGGGAAACCAAGCTGATTTATTGATTGACAAGAACTGCAATAAGCTTTTTTTTTTTTTTTGCTTTATTCAGAAAAAAAAAAAAGAAAAAAAAAAGGATAATATAATTTAAAACTAATAACTTATAGAGCATTAAAAAAATATTTAGGATACATTAAGTTACAATGTTCTAAAGAAATAATATTTTTTAAAGATAAAATACATAATTGATTGGTTGTTTTATAGCATATTAGCTCTCGTAAGTTATTTAATGCCAAATCCTGTTTATACATACATATTAAATTTATTCAACTTGTAAATAAATAGTTTGTAGGTATTATTTTTAAACAAACCAGAGCTCATTTGCTTGCATACAATCCAATGGTTTCAAATACTGCTATTTATTGTTTGCACACAGTTAAATGGCTTCAAGTAGAGTAAATGATTAAACAGTTTTAATTGACCAATAGATGGGACCCTATCAGGTGCTACTACTTAGGGTCAGAGTGGACCTGGGAGTAATAGAAATGAAGGGGTTTTTCATATTCCCAAAAGTGCCAGGACTGGAAACTCCCCATTAGATACAGGTTACTGTCATATTCATCAGACTCGTTAAGTCGGTTGTGTTGGGAGGAGGGGGGGTTACCTTCTGTAGAGATGCAGTCAAGCATATTCTATAACCCTAGCTGACTGGGCAATGAAATACATAAATATTTTTGAATAAGGGCTTTATGTTTTTGTTTTTTATATGATGAGCAAGAAAAACTTTAAAATCTATAGGTCTCACATATGCATTTGAAAATAAATAACTTTTTTTTTTTTTAATATCTGTATGACTAATATTTTTGCTTTCTCTCTGATAATTGTCTTTGAAAAAAAATAAATAAATAAATAAAATAATAATACTTTTAAACTCAAAGCAGAAGTATTTAGCTTCTGAGAAATATTCAAGAAATATTCCAGTCTTGTTCTTGGTAATTTGCCAACTAAAAGCCCACAAAAATGGAAGAAGAAGAGAGAGAAATGTATTCACCTAATTTGCATACATACATTTCCTGGTATCTAAGCCGTTGACTAAGCTTAGCTAAGTTTGGCACAAGGCCAGAAACCTGGGACACCCACTAAGAATCAAACTCACTAACAATAGCTAGCAAGCCTAGCTTTCGAACCATTACACAAAGTGCTCCTGGTATCGAAATAGCAAACAGAATAGTGGCAGCAGTTATTTTTATGGCTCCCCACGAGGCCAAAGTGTGACACAAAGTTGGTTTAATGAGGGGGAGGGGGTACCCAGCAAGAATTGAAACTCCCACAGGGTGGGACAAAAACTGCTTAATTCTGTAGGCATTCCCTTTCAGAGGCATAGGGCAATAAACTCAGTTCTTACCCTTTTTAGATTAGGGGACAGGTGCTGCCCGGGGAGGAGGATGCCCCCCTCCCGAACTAACCTTTTTTTTTTTTTCTTTTATTATTCATTCTCACCCACTCGAAAATAGGTAATAACCCCAACGCACAACCCAGATAATGTCTTGTATAAAATATAAGTACTAAAAAAATTTAGTTTGCTCAAAAGATGCAACTATAAGACACCCAGTTAGGAACAAATTATTCACTCGTAACAGCTGCTAGATAAGATTGCAATTATTATACTACAATAAGATGCCCATAATAAGTTTAACTTTGGGTATTTGTAACCTTGAACCAGACAAGGAAGTTTTAAGTCATTATACAGCAATAAGCATCTCGTTCATAAGTTTGCTATCTTGTCTGTCCCAAAAGTCACCTTGTGATCTAAAAGCTAAAGAACATTACCGCTTATTAATTATTTTTTATACTAACAAGACAACGTATACAATGAGATCAATTCCAAAATTTTGCTGCTTCATCCATTTTTAGTTTTGACGAGATTCAAGGATAAACTCCCCAAAAGCAACTTTTGAGACATTATCGTAGGAACTCTCAACTCAGAAAAAAGAAAAAAAAAAATTCAGATCCACCCCTACCCACTGGTTTTATACATTTACCAAATCTCTCCACAACAGGCAGGATGTGACACAAGGTCAATTTTTCAGCAGAGTAGAGCGAGTTTGAATTCAGTTTTCCTTCTCATAAATAGGTTGTCATATCAGTATAGAAGGAAAACTCTGAATTCAAATCAGCAGTTCTGTTTAAAAACTGACCTTGTATCACATCCAGCTCGTGGTTGGGTAAATACTGCTAGATTTGAATTCAGTTATTTTCTCCTAGACCGACTGATCAAGCTTAATCTGCCCTCCTATTTACCCATAACTGGAAGGGAGTAGTAGGTTCGTGCCTTTATACAAACAGCATTAATGCAAAATGAAACGATATTATATAGAGAGCAGGCTAGGTTCTTTAATTTTATTAAAGCAAGAAGTCTAGAAAGAAAACTGAACTTGCTCGTAACAGAGGACTGGGATAAACCCAGTATTTATTTATTCAATCCCTCTCTCGTGGACAGGATCTAACCCGAGGGTCAATTTTTATGCTGGTTTTGAAATGTTTGAGTTTTTTTACTTTCTCCAAGACCAATTGCTGTACCAAGGCTATAGAGCCCACTCTGCCCTATTATTTACCCATAACTGAAGGAAGTCATGGATTCATGCCTTTTTACCGAGGGCATTAACACAAAGTGGGACGCAAACGAGTTCCAACGATAACGATTTTTCTTCTTTTTCACAGCGACTAGTCGATCTCCTGTTTTTTACCATCAATGACATTGATCGCGAAAGGCGTGCAAATGAATGGGGTGGGGTAGTTGCATTTACGTCATCTTACTTTGCCAGTCTGACAGAACCTAGGCCCAACCCCTCCACTTTATGGCCGCCACCGCCACAGCTGATCGTCCTCCCCTTCCTACTTAGCATTTTAAATCTTCCGCTTGTCTGACGAGCTCATTTTTTGGTGCTATTGTACTAAACTTGGTGCTTTATATATATATATATATATATATATATATATATATATATATATATATATATATATATATATATATATATATCCGCACCTCAAATATTTCTCACGATCTTAAGTGAATAAACAAAACATAGAAGCCGAGAAAAAAAAACTTAAACAATACACACTGAAAAAGCTTACTTCAAATATGTTACTAATTTTGGCACAATCTAATTTCTGTGGTCCCGTTTAAAATGCGGTTTCTAGGTCTTAAAAGAGATGTTAACTTCATGAACGTGTTTATACAATCCAATCCCTTTGCCATGAGCGGGATGTGACACAAGGTCAAGTTTTTTAAGCCAAGTTCAGCTGGTTTGAATTCAGTGTTTTCTTTCTAGACTGATTGCTATATACCAAGGTTAAAAGAACCTAGTCTCGCCTACTATTTACCCGTAGCTACGGAGAGAATAGTTGGATTCATATTTTTCTCCAGAGTCTGAGTGCTATATAGAACAGCCTCGTCCAGGTTTTGAACTCGGGTCGACGTGTCCATTTCTTACGATTATACCCTTACCCAACGAGCCCCAATGTATTTTCATAATATTAACATAGAAAAGAAATTGATAAGCAGATTTTTTTTAAATCCTAAATTTCCTCCCGTAAATTATTACGTCAGGCTGAGAAGTTTTAATCCGAAAAAGGAAAAAAAGGTGAACGATTACCGAAGTAATGTAGGGTAATAATTTACATAGCTTTTGGCTTAGATGTGGCACAAGGCCATATGAATGGGGCACCCAATGGTTGGTTTGGTTTGTTTGGTTTTATGGCATATCAACCTTTATAGGTTATTTAACGCCAAATCCATTTTTATGTAAATGATCTGTTCTATTGAAAACAGTTCAGTTTAGCATAAGTACACAGTTTAATAGTCAAAAACATTTCCATTTCAAACTATTCAAGCAGTTATATGTAATAATTCAGTTAAGTGTAAATACAGTTTTAATGTCGAAAAACAGTTCTATTTGAAATAATTCAGTTAAGCATAAGCACGCAGTTTAAGTGTAAGTACGGTTTAATTGTCAAAAACGTTTCTACTTTAAGCTATTCAGTTCATTTTAGCATAAGTATGCTGTTAGTTCTATTTAACCCATAGATAGGGCCCTATCAGGTGCTACCACTCCGGGCCAGAGTGGACCTGGGAGCGATGGCAATGAAGGGGTACTCCGCATTCCCCAAAGCTCCAGCACTGCTGGAACCTCACCATCAGATTGTTTAGTGTCATATCCAGGACACTCGTTGGGGGAGTCTTACCCCTCTGCAGAGGTGCAGTCAGTGTATTCTACAGCCCCAGCTGACTGGGCAAGGCACCCAATGAGAATTGAACTCACTCAGGAAGGTTTGCTAGTCTAGCTTGCTAACCATTACACCACGTAGTGTATCGAGTTATTACCTTTGAAAAAAAATAGATATGAAAAATTTTAATTTAAATAAAAAAAAAAAAAAAATTTTTTTTTTTAAAATCACGGAGATATTAGAATTGCTATAAGATTTTTTTTTTCTTTTAGATGATTGAGAAACCGACATCAGATAAAGTAGACATTCCAAATTTGTCTGTTTTCACCTAAAAATATCCTTACACAAATTATTACATCAGACTGCACAGAAAGTTACAGAGAAAAAAAAAAAGAGTCAAAAATCGATAGAAAGATATATTAAATAGTGTAGTCTACCTAGATATTATCAGAAGTATGCAGAAAGATAGCCGATATATCAAAATTTCAATTTATATATCAAAGAAGGGAAGAGAGAGGTAAATGCTTTATCCACTAAGAGTGTATTGATCTAATAAAAAAAAGCTTGGTAAGATGCACCGTTTTTAGGGGGGGGACAGAATTGCAAATATAAATAAAAACTTGAGTGATATATCAGACGATTTACACGTCGAGAATGAATACCCTAAGGGTTTTTAATAGTTTAATGTATTTTTCCACGTTTTATTTCGACCTTACTAGAAGAAAATGTCTTGAAAGAAAAGACACACACACACACAAAAGATTGGAATGTGAAATGTGCTAGAAAAACCTGCTCGCACAATCAAGTCTATGATATATCAAAGAGACTTCGACGACAGGTAAAAACAAAGTACTTCAGTCTCATGGTATTGTTAAGTTAAGCAAAATTTTGCTTAACATATTTTCTTCAGCTAGTACACTAGGACTTAATTTAAGATAACCTTCATTTTTAGAATCGTTTTTTTACAACACACACACACACACACACAAAATTATATACGGAGGTAGGTATATTACGGGAATCATAATTTATTTGTTAAAATAATAAAACAAATTGAAGTGACCCTTTCGTCCAGCATTTTTTTTTACCTAAATACACCGGAATTTAAAGTAAATGTAAGATATAACAGGAGGAAAGGGGCGCAGATAATAAAAAAAAACCTTATCTCCCTCGATTCCCACACAATTCACCAAATAAGCAAAGTATATCAAATTGCCTTCTCTGCCTGCACATAGTAGGGGAAATATAAGCTTAATGGTTATAGCCTCTAAAAGGGCAAAGTAAAGGGTCTAAGCAAAAAGTTTATTAAATTACTAATACATATTTCATATATATAATTTATAATTTACTAAGCTTTTTGCTTAGGTGTGGCACAAGGCAGTATGAAATGGGCACCCAATTAGACTCGAACTCACTCGTCCAGGTTTGGTAGCCTAGTTTGCTAACCATTATATCACCCGATGCGTGTGTGTATAAAAGAGAGAGATGGTGGTATATAAAATTAAGTTTTTGTTCTAATATGGAACCCAAAATTAACAACCTCCGACTAATAGATTATTTACTAAACCTGGTTTGGTACAAAACTAGAAATGCGGGACACGCAGTGAGAATCAAACTCACTAACGATGCTCAGTTAGCATAAACCGCTAACTCTTACTTTGTCTTTTTTGTTTGTTTAATGGCATATCAACCAACGTGGGTTATGTTAATGCTAAAGCCTTCCTTGTAGAAAAAAAACAGTAATGGTTCTATTCAATTGGCCTTAGTCTCATTAAGTGCCCCATTCTTTTGGCCTTGTGCCAAATCGAAACAAAGAGATTCGTAAATTACAACTATTCAATTGGCCTTAAGAGTAGAGTGTTCACGAATGGTCCGGGAGACCGGGGTTCAATCCCACGTCGAGTTATACCAAAGACTCAAAACATGGTACTTGATGCTGCCTTGTTTAACATTCAGCATTAGAAGGTACGTATCAAGGGTAAAGTGGAGCAATCCAGGGAATGGAGTAGCGCCCTCCACAACACTTCGGTGTAGTAGCTAATGAAAAGGGAACCTTCGGGTCACCCTCGTCAACTTTACTTTTATAACTTTTCCAAAATGTATTCATCCGAAAATAGATGTAATAGTCCGACTAGTTTGATGGCAGTTTGATTGGTTTAATGGCATATCAACTCTTGCAGGCTATTTAATGCCAAATACTATTTATACACACACACACACACACACACACACACAAAGAATCAGAGCTCATTTGTTTGCACACAGTTAAATGATTTCAAGTATTGATATCAAACACTGAGAGTTCTATTTTCACACCGCTAAATGGGCTTTTTTTAAAAGTATAAACAATTTTATTTGACCAACAGATGAGACGCTAACAGATAGTACCACTCCGGGTCAGAGTGAACCAGGGAGTAATGACAATGAAGAGGTACTCCGCATTCCCCAAAGCTCCAAAACTGGAGCCTCACCATCAGATGTATTTTAATGTCATACACAGCGCACTAGTTCTATTTGACCCAAAGATGGGACTAACAGGTAGAAGTACCACACCGGGTCAAAAGGGACTTATGGATAATGGCAATAAAGGAGTACTCCACATTACCCAAAACTCCAGGACTAGAGCCTTACCATCAGGTGCAGTTTCGGTTCATATGCAGGGGATTCGTTTGCGTAGGTCTTACCAGTCTGCAGAAATGAAGTGAGTATTCTACACCCTGACTTGAATTCGAACACGCATATAACGATATCGCAGTCCAGCACGTTAGCTATTACGTCTTAATTTGGATTTGTTTTGCTGTCCCTTTGTCATACACTTAACTGTAACCTCCTTAATTGAGGCGCGCTCGGCGTAACGGTTACCGGCGACCTGATTTCAATTCCTGAACAAGGTTGTTTGTGTTTCACTTAGCGCTAATTCTCTAGTAAAATTAAAAGTTGGCAACTTTAGTCAAGGGTGACAAGAAGGCTCTCTTTTCAATAGCTACTACATCGAGGTATAGGGGAGGGTGCCACTCCATTCCCTAGATTGCTCCACTTTACCCTTAATCCTCACCTTATAGTGCTGAGTGCTTAGCAAGGCGGCATCAAGTACCATTTTTGAGTCTTTAGTATGACTCGACCAGGGATTGAACCCGGTCTCCCGGACCATTGGCGAACACTCTACTCATTAAGACAATAATTCATGCCTTCTACAAGATTGTCTCCTCTAAGCCCATAAGTAATCGGGTGGACGAGCTTCTTTAGCCATGGTAGGACAACCAGTAGAGAAATTTTCTTTTTTTTTAAAATCTGAATTTAAACCAGACGTGCTCCTCTTCAAAATTGACCTTGTCTAGCATCCAACCTGTGTGACAGAGAGGTTGGGTAAATATATATTCTTCAATGATCATTTTAGTAAGCCACTGCGTACAGTGGCCAATTGTTCTTGCTCTGAGTAAAAAAAAATTAAAAGCAATCTATCACACGAAACAAATCTTTAAAAACTCAAACAAAAATACGTACAAGACACATAGTGAAATTCGAACCCACTACACAGATCTACAAGACGTTCGCATATAAATTTGCTACACTACGTCTACCGGGCCATTGGCCAAAAGGGTAGAGTGCTCGCCAATGGTCCGGCAGATCGGGGTTCAATTCCACCAAAGACACAAAAAAAGAAAAAAGGTACTTGATGCCTCCTTGTTTAACCCTCAGCATTATAAAGGTACGAATCAAGGGTAAAGTGAAGCAATCCAGGGAATAGAGTAGTGCCCTTCCCTTCATCTCGGTGTTGTAACTAATGAAACCTCGACTATGGTCACCAACTTTACTTACGTGTAGCAACTATTATGGGACAGCGGACTTAGGGTCAAGTCACATAAGGCGCTTTGTGTAGTGTGATACAAGATCGACTAACAAACCATTACTAATGAGTTCGAGTCTCACTGTGTGTCCCATATAAAGCTTAATAAATAACTAGGGTCAAGTCACCGGTTTCCGTTAGAAGTTAAGCAACAATGAGCCTGTTCAGTATTTAGAAGGGTGACTATTTCATAATATTAATCACTGTAAGCAACATGAGACTTTTTAGCTGACTAAGCTAAGTTTAAGAAATACCAACAAATACTGAAGTTAAGCAACGATGAGTCTCTTCAGAACTAAGATGGGTGATCCCTTGGTAACAGCAAGTACCGTAGGCAACAAGAGGCTTCTTAACCAGAAAACTGAAAGCTTGGTAAAATAACAAATACTCGCTTGTTGAAGAGGTTGATTTTTATGGCATATCTACCCTTGTGGATTATTTAATACCAAATCCCGTGCACCCACACAATATATAATTAAAAGTAAAGTTGGCGACCGTAGCCGAGGGTGACCCGAAGGCTCCCTTTTCAATAGCTACTACACCAAGGTGTAGGGGAGGGAGCTACTTCTTTCCCCAGATTGATCCACTTTACCCTTGATACGTACCTTATAATGCTGAGTCTTAAGCAAGGAGGTATCAAGTACCATTTTTAAGTCTTTGGCATGACACAACCTGGGACTGAACGTTGGTCTTCCGGTACATAGGCGAACACTACCCACTAGGCCAATATATATATATATATATATATATATATATATATATATATATATATATATTGTTTGAAAACGAATAGTTTATCGGTAACATTATTTTTAGATGAGCCAGAGACCGTTTGTTAACACAAATGGTTTCAAGTATTGCAATTCAACATTACTAATTCTATTCAATATTATTCATTCGTTTGTATACAGTTAAATGGATACAAGTATAGAAAAGGATCAAACATTTCTTTGACTCATAGATGAGACCCTAACAAGTACTACAACTCCAGCTCAGAGCGTATTCCACACTCCCCTAAGCTCTATGACTGGAGCCACACCATCAGATGGTTCCGTGTCATATCCAGGACCGTCGGCCTATTCTACAACCCCAGCCGACTGGGCTCTCTGATTACCAAACGAGGCAAAGCTTATTAAAATAATAGAGGTATTAAATATATAATTTTTTTTAGATTTTATTATTATTATTATTATTATTATTATTATTATTATTATTATTATTATTATTATAATACAACAACAACAATGGAACATGAAAGAGACGGCGATACCAATTGATATTGGTGCGCACAGAACGATCCCCAAACGTTTGGTAAATGGGATTGGAATAACTACAAATAGGAGAACGAGAAGAGACCATCCAAAATACAGCATTACTATGATTGGGCCAGAATACTGAGAAGAGTCCTGGAGACTTGCTCTCACTCAGTGAAAGGTCATCAGCTAACACGATGTGAAAAGCTTGCAAAGAAGCAATTATTATTATAAATAGATAAACAATTATAAGTGAGTATATGGACTAAGAATTTTTTTTTATTTCTCGCAAAAAAAAAGGGGGGGGGGTAAAATGTGAACGTCTTTACCAAATAAACGTCTGCCCTTTACGAGATTGAAAAAAAAAAATTCTTTGAGCGTCGAATTCCAAGCATTACACAAGGCGGAACGTGCTATAAAGAAATGTGTAACATTATATTTTCAAAAACTAAGCGTGTATATGATGACCATATTACTGTCGCCAGATAAATTTGTAGAAATCTGACGGTAAGGTAAAAGAAATACACTCCCAACAAACTTTTTGGCCGTCCCGTCACCACAACATACGTCAATATAGTAAGTACGTGCTTGAATATCTGGGTCAACAAAATATTTTGTTAAGTTGGTCTCATGTCCATCATGTGTGGATTGGTTTAGTTTTATGGTATATCAACTATTGTAGGTTATCTGATACCAAATAATATATATATAACTCCACATTCGCGACAGGACAGAGCATGTAAAAGAGTCATCTGACGAGACGGAGAATATACCAATAATATTCTCCGCCGAAATAAATTTATTATGACGGCTTAACAGAGTTTGAGTCTCCATTTAATTGTACTATATATATATATATATATATATATCTTTAAGAAAAAAACCAAAGACCGGTTAATTCAGGATTATAAATTTATTTCCATCCTGTATTTTCAGTTTCTGGTGTGAGCCAAAAACATGAAGAAAAAGATTTATACAGGACTTCTTCAGATCCAATTCAGCTCTTGAACGATTTTCTTGTCCTGGTTTAACCTGACCAAATATTATATATATATATATATATATATATATATATATATATATATATATATATATATATATATATGTGTATGTGTGTGTGTGTGTGTGTGTGTGTGTGTGTAAACATATTTTGAAGATGATATTCTGGCCCAAGCTCTTATTTGTGCACAGTTAAATAGTTTCAAGTATTGCTATATAACACAATCTAACATTAGTCATTTGTTTGCACACAGTTTGATCTATTTGACCCATAAATAGGACCCTATCAGGTACTACCACTCTGGATCAGAGTGGACCTGGGAGTGATGGCAATGACGAGGTACTCCACAGTCCCCAAATCTCCGAGGCTGGGGCCTCGCCATCAGCTAGTTTAATGTCATATACAGGACACTCGTTAGTGGGTGGAGGGTCTTACCCTTCGGCAGGGATGCAGTCGGTGTATTCTACAGTCCCAGCCGATTAAGCTCATGCGTAGAGCAACAGTAATTTCAATGAGTTGCTATCGATCCAAAGTTGCCCTATTATTTTAGCCATAGTTGGGAAAAGAAAAGTTGGATTAATACCTTTCGCAAGGGCATTAACGTCGAAGTAAACTGCTAATAAACTTGTCCAAAATTTGAAGTCGGGTCGCCGATTACTTTTCTTTACTTTTACTAATTTCATTCTGTCGTTTTTTCTTAGAATTCGTTGCGTTTTATTTTTTTCTCCAACGTAATTTTTTTTCATCAAATTTCTTTTTAACTGTCAACGCTTTGATTGCAGAATTTTTATGCCTTGAAGTATGGTCATAACTAATACCCAGGGATATCCGTCTTGATTGTTCCACCAAAAATAAAATCCTGAACCAGGTCATTGGTCTAATGAGTAGAGTGTTTGCCAATGGTCCGGGAAACCGGGGTTCAGTCCCAGGTCGAGTCATACCAAAGGCTCAAAAAAATGGTACTTGATGCCGCCTTGCTTAGCACTCAGCACTTTAAAAGGTGAGGATCAAGGGTAAAGTGGAGCAATCCTGGGAATGGAGTAGCGCCCTCCCCTACACCTCGGTGTAGTAGCTATTGAAAAGGGAGCCTTCAGGTCGCCCTCGACTGCGGTCGCCAACTTTACTTACTTATAATGGGTAGAGTGTTCACCTATAGCCCAGGCTTCAATCACAGGCCGAGTCATACCAAAAACTCAAAAAAAATGGTACTTGATGTCTCCTGGCTTAGCACTCAGCATTATAAAGTACGGATCAAGGGTAAAGTGAAGCAATCCAGGGAAAGGAGTAGCGCCTTCCCCAACACCTCGGTGTAGTAGCTAATTAAAAGAGAGCCTTCAGGTGACCCACTTCGATTACGGTCAGCCAAGTTCACTTTACTTATAGGCGATACTTATTTCACTCTCTCATATTCCAGGTAGAAAATCTAAGAGAAAATATGGCAGCTGATCAAAAAAGACTGAAAAACGAAAGTGTCTATTGTGTCTAGGTGACGTCAGCGCATATGTCACCACACTGCATTGGCGGTGGGTGGTGTCACCTCTATAGATCAGTACTAACTGGCGACTCCTTGGCAACTATTCATCCCAATATTTTCAAAAACATTCAAACAGTAAGACAGTTATAGTGAATATTAATCGTCGAACATAAACAGATTTTAATATCATTTTAGCTCAACTTCAGGCCACCTTGAAAATCTCTAGTCTACCCCAGCAGCCGGGAGAATTATATGGGTTAGTATCGAGAAGCCTGTCCATTCTTTCAAAGTTGGTTGGGTTTTATGGCATATCAACCTTTGTAGGTTATTTAATGCCAAATCCATTTTTAAACAATCAGTTCTATTTCAAACAATTCAGTTTAGCGTAAGTACACAGTTTAATTGTCAAAGACATTTCTATTTCAAGCTATTCAGTTTAGTCAAACAGTTCTTATTCAAACAATTCAGTTTAGCATAAGTATGCAGCTTAGTTGTATTTAACCCATAGATAGGGCCCTATAAGGTGCTACCATTCCGGGCCAGTGTGGACCTGGGAGCAATGGCAATAAAGGGGTGCTCCACATTCCCCAAAGACTCAGCGTCACTAGAACCTCACCATCAGACTGTTTAGTATCATATCTAGGACACTCGTTGAGGAGAGGGGTCTTACCTCTCTGCAGAGAAGCAGTCGATGTATTCTACAGCCCCAGCCGACTGGGTAACATTCTTTCAAACATCCACCAGTAGAATTACAAGTTGGTAGAGACAGAGGCACTATATAAAGAGGGATGCCGACGAAGTTGTTTAGACAAGTTTGGTTAAAGACCATGAAACTAACCAAAACACCTCCCAACCAAAAATAAACCCTTCCAATGAAGTAATAATCGCACCCAAACAATAAAACAAACAAACAAACAAAAACAATAATGATGATCAATTGATATGATCGGAAAAAAAAAAAAAAAAAAAGTTCTGAGGTCTTTTAATAAAATTTGTTTAAACAATAATTTGTTACACACACACAAGAGAGAGAGAGAGGTGAGGAACATACCAAAAACACTGACAACGGAGTTAAGAATGACATTTCGTCTTTATTTCAAAAAGACTTCATTCTTAAATCCGTTTTCTATATTTCAGTTTATTCACTTTTCCATTTATTTTTTCACACCTCATCGGATTTATCAAATCCACCATCACCCCACTTCTCTCTCTCTCTCTCTCTCTCTCTCTCTCTCTCTCTCTCTCTCTCTCTCTCTCTCTCTCTCTCTCTCTCTCTCTCTCTCTCTCTCTCTCTCTCTCTCTCTCACACACACAAGTAAGTAAAGTTGGCGACCTTAGTCGAGAGTCACCCGAAGGCTCTCTTTTAATTAGCTAGTACACTAAGGTGTAGGGGAGGGCGCTACTCCATTCCCTGGATTGCTCCACTTTACTCTTGATCCTTACCTTATAATGCTGAGTGTTAAGCAAGGAGGCACCAAGTACCATTTTTTGAGTCTTTGGTATGACTCGATTTAGGATTGTCTCCAGGACCATTGGCAAACGCTCTACTCATAAGGACAATATATATATATATATATATATATATATATATATTATACGCACACACACGTGTGTGTGTGTACTTTGTCTTCCAACAAAAGGCAGGGTTATACAATGTAAAAAAAGGAATAGAAAACCACCACCCTAGCCTTGGGGCTGGGGTTAAGGTGTGGTACTGTTCATCACTTATTGCCTTCGGGCAGGGTGTAGACCATAACCCTGCAGCCGTATCTACCTAATGCACCAAAAGAGAATAATTACTAAGTAGTAAATTCGATCCACACTAGGTGTCTCGGCTGTTTAGTTTTGTTTTGTGCAAAGGCAGGTACAATATTATGACGTTCCTTACTTGCAGTCTTGTAATCACAGTTCTTTAAAGTGATTGAAACAAAAATTGAAATCGTCGCTCAAAATGCGACAACGGCGATACCAATACATTTGCAGGTCACTTGGCGTGGTGTCATAACAAGCCAAGCTAGCTGACCAAAATTAGTTTGATTTACACTAGGTACTATTTACCAACCCCTCCGCTCGGGCAGGATATGACACAAGGTCAATTTTTAAGCGGAGTTTAACAGGTTTGAATTCAGAGTTTTCCTTCTCCTAGACTAGTTGCCTCACCAAGGCTGAAGAACATAGCTGGAGGGAGAATAAGGGGGTTCATACCTTTCCCAAGGGTATTTGCCTGAAAGTGAACGTAATAGCGCGACTGGAGTATGATTTACACTAGGTGCTCTATACTTCTTACCTTGGACTAAACTACGCCAAAAAATGACTTTATCCCACATTTGCAAATTACAGAAATAGAGTGAGATAAATATCAAATCCATTGAGTGACACAAGGAGAGTAAGTAAGTAGCTTTATTTGTTCTTAGGCTAGCAGAGCAATCAGTTCGATTCTCACTGGGATGCCCTATACTTCAGACCAAGTACCAAACTAAGGTTTAGTTTGGTTTCTTTGTTTAATGGCATATCAACCTTTGTAGGCTATTTAACGCCAAAGCTATTCTCCAAGAAGAACAGTAGTGGTACTATTTAACCCATAGCTGGGAGGATAAGGTGGTTCATACCTTTCCTAATGGTATTTGCCCGAAAGTGAACGTAATAGCGCGACTGGAGTACGAACTCGCTTACTACAATTCCGCAGTCCATTACACCACGAGGACACCCCCCCCACACACTAAACTTAAGCTAGGCTTGATAAATAACTGTATTCCGCATTTGCAAATTATGAAAATAGACCGATTGACCGAGACAAAAAGGAGAGCAAGGAGGCAGCATTATTTCTTGTACGTCGGGAGAGCAGGTAAAAGGCTTTTTAAAAATAAAAAAATAAATAAAAATCAATCAACTTATATTCATTAGGTAAATTTAGTTACAGGATTAAAAAAAAAAAAAAAAAAACCTGCTGTATATGTCTTCACCGATAAAAAAATTAAATGATTAAATACTACCTCAACAAGAACAGAAAATTTTTTTGTGTTAAACCGTTGAATGATATCAATTGCTAATTGCAAGCGATTTTTTTCCCTCTAGTTTCAACCCAATCGTTCAGACTAACCTGACCTTGTCAAAATCATAATGTCTCAGACACATCGACTCGGGCGATTGACTGGCTTGCATGATACTTCACTTTCTCCTTTTTCAAACCGACGATAATAAATAGTATCGTCAGTCGCGCCAGTAATTTTTAATGTTTCAGTCGAATGGCAACAAAGACCAACGAAAGAAACAAAAAAGAAAATCAGGATAACATTATCTTTTCGATAACTAAATCGCCAACAAAACGGGTAAAAAGTCGGCATTTTGTTGATTTTTTAAAATCAAGTTTAATAAGCACACTCTTCTATTTCAGTATTAAATTTTTATTTTTAAACCCACACATTTCGTTATCTACATAAATCAAACGAAGCCTGAATTGATACAATACAGCCTGTGTAAAACAATCGGTTGTTTGTTTGTTTTTTTAAATACTTTTCTTTTTTAAAAAACAAATTTAATAGTTTTGAAATAATTAGATATTCTAGTGGTTGTATCACGAACATGGAATACTGAACGATAAAAACAATTTAAGTGAGTGTTTTTCTTTCTTTTTTTTTTTTTAACATATAAATGAAAGATGGATTGGTCGTTTTACAAAGGAGAAAAGATTTCTATAGGAACTAGACGGCCAAAAAGCTGGCTTTAGTGAATATAGGTGAATATAAATAAAGAAAATACAAACAATATATTAAATCATGTATAACGCAACATAATCTATAAGATTCAGATAGTGTGAAAAAAAACTCCTGATAATACAAATTGTAAATAAGGTTTATACAATCTGATATATGGGGAAAAAATTCAATTGAAAAGAAAAAAAAAAGAAGGAAAGACTAACGGCACCCGTACTATTTAAAACAAAAAATCAAATAGTGCGGCGATTGCTTAGCCAAAAAAAAATAAATAAATAAAAAACACTGGCAATATCAGCTAAGTTAAACGTAATAAGTGCTCGATACACTAAGTAGAGCGAATTTAAATTAGTAAAGCCAACAGAGTCAGATCAATCTATCGAGGTTTCACCTACTGGATCAACAGGAAAAATATGACAAATTTTTCCTGATGTGATTAGTGTAGTGTACTGTATTTTACACACACACACACATATATATATATATAATATATATATATATATATATATATATATATATATATATATATGTATATATATGTATGTATTATACAAATATAATAATAGTTCGACACCAAACCACAAAGTGATTTAGTGACAACCAACACTGTTATATATATGTGTGTGCATCATATATATATATATATATAAATAATATATATATATATATATATATATATATATATATATATATGTGTGTGTGTGTGTGTGTGTGTGTGTGTATTATACAAATATATAATAATAATAGATAAATATATATCAGATATATATTGCACCTGGTCCGACACAAACCTACAAAGTGATTTAGTGACAACGTGTGTATAATGTGTGTGTGTTTATATATAAATATATATATATATATACACACATACACACACACATGTATATATTAT
Source organism: Sepioteuthis lessoniana (assembly GCA_963585895.1). Lineage (NCBI taxonomy): Eukaryota > Metazoa > Mollusca > Cephalopoda > Myopsida > Loliginidae > Sepioteuthis > Sepioteuthis lessoniana. Next base: position 9,081,597 of record OY757932.1, read on the forward strand.
AATATATATATATATACCTGCCCATTGGTTTGTGCGTTTGCCAACAGCCCAGGAGACCATGGTTCAATCCGAGGCCGAGTCCTAGCAACGACTCAAATAATAAATAAATAAATAAATAACAAGGTACTTGATGTCTCCTTGCTTAACACTCATCATAATAAGATACGGATCAAGGATAAGTGGAGCAATCTAGCGAAAGGAGTAACACTCTCCACTACACCTCGGTGTAGTAGCTATTGAAAAAGAGCCTTCTGGTCACCCATCTCGACTACGGTCGGACAACTTATATGTGTAATGTATCATAGGAAACTTCTAGCAAAAGCGATAATAACCTAAGTAATTCTTTTTTTGTTTTGTTTTTTTAATTGTTTCTTGATGATAATCCTAATTTTTTATTCTCCAACATTAAAATTATTTTAAAACACACTAATTTCGAGAAAGCCTTCACTGCTTCCTTTGAGTCAGACTTTTAAAATTCTTGTAATAATATTTTTTTCATTGAATAATTAACTTTCCATTTTGTAGTCCTAATTGTTCAAGTTAGTCCGTATAATTAACGTCACGGGAAAAAAAAGGTATAATTCTATTTATTGAGCTTCATCTAAAAATAGAGATATTAGATTCTTTTTGCTTTACGAATATATATATATATATATTCATGTAACATTTCAAAAAATTAAAGGGGTTTTGTATTAATAGGCACTTTGACAATGATTTTCTATAATAATTTTATATCCAATACAGTCGCGTAATTATAAAATGTTCACATCCATATCTGTTTTATAGTGACACAAGACAATCAAGTGGATTTCAAAGTTTACACAAGATAATCAGATATCTGTTCAAATAATGGGAGACCGTTCCTCATGTTTAATCAAATTAAATTAAAAAATTCAAACCTTGTGCAATTTGCTAACCGATATATAATTTTTTTTAAAATACGGATATATACTTATATCACTCACTCTTGTCAGATCTAAAACTGAATTATTCACGATGAATAAAACTATTAATACCCTTCTCAAACAGGGGCACCTCTGGTGGTGTAACGGTTAGCAAGCTAAACTAGAAAACCTACACGAGTGAGTTCGAGTCTCATTGGGCGCCCCGTTCATTCGGCCTTGTGCCACATCGAAGCAAAGAGCTTTGTAAATTAATATCCTTCCCAAACAGGAGGATCAATATTTTTCTTCACCAATTTTCGCAATGAGTTTGAAATGTTTTAATATTTAATTTTGAGATATACGGAACTTTAATAATGAAAAACAATTGAAAAAGGGAGGAATTTTAAAAGGAGCTTTCAGAAACAATAAAATTCCTATTTGGGGCGGATTTAAGAAAATAACAAGTTTTGAATTATACACACAGTATAGACTGGATTTTTGAGATGAACCTTAATGGTTTTTATAATTTAGCGAAGTAATTCCCAACGTGGGGGCACATGGCAAATATTTTTCTGGGGCTTATTTACAGACCTTTTAAGCTTACTTTACGTGAATTGCAGAAAATTTCGAATATGTAAGAAATAAATATTACCGGGAGGTTGTTTTTTTTTTTTTTTTTGAGGGGGGGGGATAAGAATTTTAGAAATACCAAAGTAGCCTAAAATCGGTTGGGAACCACTAATTTAGAGTATACTGCCAATATTCTAGTGTTATATTTACGTTTCGGCCGATGGGTCCTTCGGCCTTCTCCAAGATTTTCTTGTCGATATTGGGGGCCTACACGAAACTACGAACCGAAACTACTGCTAAGATGCAGCACAAGGTTGTGTGAATGGGGGGGGGCAATGAAACTCAAACTCACTCGTGTAAGTTTGCTAGTTTAATTTGCTAACCACTACACCATCGGAGTTGCGCTTTATTTAATCCACGAGGAGAGACTGTTTTGATTCCGTTAACCATAACAAGATACAAGTGTTAAGCTAGTATTGAACCTGTAACCTCGCGATGATTTCACTAAGCTCCCGCTCGAAGTTCCACGTAGGCTCGCGAATTCAACAAGAAATACCACCTGAAGAGGGTTGAAGGACGCATCGACCGAAACGTGAATATACCAAAAATGAAGACCAAATACTCTAAAAGATAAAAACTATACACACAGTATCACTAAATTTAAATTTACTTTAAACCAAAAATACCAGGACTTTCAAGTGAAATATACAATCAAAACAGATATTATTATTAAGTATTACTAATTACCAAACATTACGGAAATGAAAATCTAAATCAAAAATATATAAGGGCCTAAAATTAAGTACACCCTTTTTAATGTAATTCCATTTTTCGTTATAGCAATATTCTTGCAATTTTCTTTATTTTTGGGGTATAGAATTTCAATGCTGTATATTTTGGTCGAACAAGTTTTATATTATATATTTCTACGATAAAATAAGATATGACCGGACAAAAAAAAAACAAACCCCAAGACGCTAAATTCCACGTGGCCGACTATATCGAGACTTTCATAGAGAACTGGCCACGTGGAACTCAGAGTAGCGAGATTTTAAAAAATTTTTATTTATTTATTTTTTTAACTCGGTTTTATTTTATAGCTGAAATAGTGTTATACAGCACTGCATTTTAATTATTCAAAACGTGTGTGTGTGTGTGTGTGTTTCATATACATATGTACATATTTGAAAGAGGTGGGGGTAAAAGGCGAACTGCTATATATCGCGATAAATATTTTAGCGTTATTTTACTAAATACACCGTAAAACCCCATTTCATGACACAAAATTGTCTCATTCCTCCATTTATAAAATAAAATTTATTAGACAAAAGATCTCATTGGTCAATGAAAGAGGCGACCCGAAGGCTCCCTTCTTCAATAGCTACTACACCTAGGTGTAGAGGAGGGCGCTACTCTTTTCCCTAGATTGAGTTTTTTAAAAAATATTCCGCTTTAGGGTGATAGCAGATAAATGAAACAGCGGTTAGTGAGATTATATAAATCGCTCAATAATAAAAATGACAATGATACCAATTATTGTTTGGGCTCTTGAAACAGTCGCCAAAAGAAAAGAGGGGGTGTCCTCGTGGTGTAATAGTTAAAGCGATGGACTACGGGATCGTAGTACGCGAGTTCGTACTCCAGTCGCGCTATTACGTTCACTTTCGGACAAATACTCTTGGGAAAGGTATGAACCCCCGTATCCTCCCAGCTACCACTACTTCTAGGAGAATGGCTTTGGCATTAAATAACCTAAAAAGAGTTGATATGCCATTAAACAAAGAAACCAAACCAAACCAAACCTAGAAAAGAGATGATGAATTTGAGATTAGAAGAACTGAAGCCATCCAGACTTAAAGCACAATGAAAATCGAAAAGTCCTGAAGACCTGAATAGATTTACTGCCACTGAGACTCCAGTGATAGACAATTAGTTACAGCTATTTTTTAAGTTATGAAATATAAAAGTGATATGAGGATAATTACCTGGAGAACTTGGAACAATTCCTTAAAAACAGGGGAAACTAAAAACCTAAAGATGTGAGATTTATCCAGACAACAGCACCACTAAATTGGTGTGAACACTGAAAATTCTAGGAGAATTAGTTGATCGTTTCAAGTATTCCTATTTAATACTAATGTGCGGTTAATATAGAAATATATATTTGAAATAGTTGCATATATATATATATATATATATATATATATATATATATATATATATATAAAGAGTAAATAAAGGATTGTAATCATGGTCCTGACGATGGTTCAGTAGAACCGAAACGCTATAGTGTCGACCCGTTAATAAATCATTCCTTCAACTTGGATCGTTATCAGTTTTTATATATATATATATATATATATATATATGTGTGCGTGTGTGTGTGTGTGTGTGTGTGTGTGTGTGTTCAGTTTAAGACCAAGGATTGTTTCCTTTTCAAAATCTTCACGTGAAGACGTTTGAGTCTTGTTATTTTTTCTTATGTCTGGGTCAAGATGGTGAAGAAAGTATCCCATACTAGCCCAACCTAACAACTTTCGAAGATGACTAGCAAAATAGTCGAAAGTGCTTGGGCTAGTATGGGGTACTTTTTTCACCATCTTGATCCAGACATAAAAAAAAAATAACAAGACTCAAACGTCATCACTTGAAGATTTTGAAAAGGGAACAATCCTTGGTTTTAAACCAAACATGTTTAGATAAGCATTTGCTTATATATATATATATATATATATATATAATGTGTGTGTGTGCACGCGCGTGCGCGATTAGTTTGAAAGTAAATATTTGTTTTTAAATGAAATATTAAAGTGCAAGATAAATATAATTATATATAAGATACCAACAAGTCCAATAACTCAGAGTGGACTTGGGAGTAATGGCAATGAACAGTTGCTTCACACATCCCAGAGCTCCAGAACTAGGGCTTCACTAGATCTCCGTTTAATGTCATATCCAGACCAGGCCACCCCCCTTTTTTGAGAAGGGGGCCTTACTCTTTTGTGAGATATAAAGTCAATATAATTTAAGTTAAACAGACGGCAATTTTTTTTTTAATAGAAAAGAAAATGTTAAGTTTAAAAGGTTGCCTTTTTTTTCCCCCACTTTTTAAATTCAAATCAGAAATTGTTTGGCTTGAAAGTAATTGAAGACGAACTCGACAAAAATAAGAGACCCCCCACCTGCTTGAATAAAAAAAAAAGTTTTAAATAAACCAATCTAAGTAAGTAGTATTTAGTGTGACCAGTGGAGATAAAGATCGGCCTTCGCCGACCAAAAACCTTAGTTACACGAAATTTAAACGATGAGCTAACCGCGAACGGAGAGTGTGAGACGAGATGGTATGTCGGCTGACAATAATACTAGACTAGACGGCGACTATTCCATCACCAGACAAACCAAGCTTGAGGGTGGGGACGACTAGACAGTGAAAGAGGAAAATACCAAGCAGTCGGGGCACCAGCAGCAGTTGTTGTTGTTAGCAGTGGCGTGGGTGAGAAGAAACTGACGGACGAAGCAGGCAGCTTAAGCTTACTCACATTCAGGACAGACACATGCCTACATGAAAAACCACAGAGACGTGCGAGAGAGAGAGAGAGAGAGAGAGCGGTGTGTGTGTACATATATATATATATATATATATATATATATATATATATATATATATAACGTACACAGTTATGTGGTGAAACGGGGTATCTCGCGCGGGTAGGAGATGTTACCTTACGCTGAAGTGCGCGATTTAAATACTTGATATACACACTGAACGCGTGAAAAATAATATCTCTCGTTCCCTCTAAATTTTTTCTCTCCCTGCACATCTAAATATTTATTGGCATTTCTTTCAACACATATACCATCTCTCTCTCACACACACATTATATATATATATATATACACACACCCCCTCTCTCTCTCTACGTCTTTATCAAATCTCTCAACACATCTAGGTTCATTTGCATATTTTTACAAATCTTCTTACATATATATTCCTCTTCAGATATAGTCACCCGAATACATCGATATCTCTCTCAAGATCTATATACATCCATCTCTATAAACGTCTACCTATTTCTTATATATATATATATATATATATTACACACACACCTCTAGCTACCTATATACATCTCTCTATCCACGTCTAAATATTCCTCTAAATCTATATAATCCATCTCTACTTTGTGTCTGAAGATTATATATATATATATATATATATAAAATGTCCACTCACAAAATAAAGATGGATGATATATATTCCTTTATATATCCCTATTCCATTCATATCTCTCTACACGCCTTCAAAACACGTCCACATACTCGTTCTCTCCAGATATATATCTATATCCACTTCCCTCAAGATATGCCGAATTCCAAACGTTTTTAAAACACTTAAGGGAAAACTTAATATTCATCTTATCTACAAGTTCAATTTTTCATTTCTTGAAATAAAATTCCCAAAAGAACGCGAATAAAACACTGAAATAAAATGTCTTGCAATTCGTCAAACGTAATGGCAGGTCAAATGTCTCAGTCCACCACCTTTTCGGGGGGGGGAGTAGGGGTAGTACAATCAAAGGATTGATTTTTTTTTATGCCTAAGATTATCTATTTCAAATAGATATTCGCTAATGAATACAACTGATTCAGTGAGAAGACTGAATTGACCTGCTCTTGACAGTACAGACAAGTTTCAAACATGTAGAGACATATCAAATAATCCGACTTTCGTAAGTGACAAGGTAAAAATGGCACACTGTAGCGAGGCTTGATAGCTCAATAACGACAAAACACAAATAGAGAACAAAGCAATTTCCAAACCATTGAAGATAATAGCGAGACCAGAGTTCACGCTTATCCGACAATTATACTTTCTCAAGGGAGATAACGAAATACCAATTTTAATCATGAAATAAAATTTCGAATATTATTTTATTTTTAAACCAAAAGGCTTTTTCCTTGTTTTTTTCTATAATGAATTTGAACCTAACAAAAATTATTTTAAAAAAAGAAAGATTTCCAAATTCGACCTCTACACGAGCACTACGTTATTGACTCAGAGTTAGTCGGACACAAGGTTACAAGTGAATGGCATCAAATGAGAAACGAACTCAGAAAACTATTGGACAAGCTGCACAACCAGACCACCTCACGTATTAGCAAACTACAGTTAGTGAGTTCGATTCTTAGTAGGTGCCCCATACTTCAGTGAGGCAAAGGTCATGAACATGGAGCAAATCGTTAGAATCTGATTAATTATATACAAAAAATGTATTTACTCAATCTCTCTGCCGTGTGTAGTTTAAGCAAAATACAATTAGTTTGAATTTAGAGTTTTTCTTCTCTTAAATTGGTTGTCTAACCATGGCTTAATAACCCAGTCTGTCCTATTATTTATACATAGCTCGGGGAACAAATGGATTCAGGCCTTTCACAAAGGCAATAGTGAAACATAGCCTGGTTCAGGATTTGAACAAGAATCGTCGATTCCATTTTATTGCACGCCAAAATACACAAAGTCTTATATACAAAGTAACCATCTGTGAGATCAGCTCGAAGACTAGAATCAGCAACGATATTTGACCAGGTTGAGCTTCATATGGCAGAAGAATGGGCTCAAACTTCCTGTAAGTAATCATTGGTCAAGTATTACTAGCTATTACTCCATGGAATTTCTATTTTCAGTCTACGTCCTAAGCAAACATTTATATATATATATATATATATATATATATATATATATATATATATATATATAGGGGCGAATTTTTGTCACCAAACACTGGAAGTGGAGAGCAAGTGTCAAGTCAAGAATGAACCTTGATCAAAATTTGACACGAGTTTTAAGCAGTGAAGAAATAAAAATACAATAAGTGCCTTCCGTTCATTTTTTAAAGCGTGTAAAGCTGACATTTTAGAGATCATATGTACTTATGCGTGGGAAAAGATATCATATACATTAAAAACGGTAAGGGTATTTCTGGGGTGTTTTTTGACGCTATGAGAAAATATGACACGCATTTTTTTTTTTTAAATGACGTGTTCAGTTGAGAAATTGATGCGATGTTGTCTAGACGAGACGGACGATTTTTTAAAATTATTATATATGTCTAGACAAGCCGAACAATTTTTAAATATACAAACAAGAAAACATTTAAAACAAACAGATATATTTTAAAAAAAACGACACACACACACACACACACACATATATACACAATATATATCTGGGGAAAAATTAAAATATATCCAACAATACAAAAGTAGAGATGAAAACCTACACGAGTGAGTTCGAGTCTCATTGGGTGCCCCTTTCATATGGCCTTGTGCCACATCTAAGCAAGAAGCTTAGTAAATTTCCAAAAGTAGAGATGAAAAACAAGGTCTTCACAGTGGACAGAGGATGATTTTAAATAAGAACCATTCGCTAGTGTTTAAATGTTTCGGTTTTAAGACCTTCATTAGGACGTGTGAGTTTATTGAATGAAGTGAAAAAGATAGGAAAGTTTTAAAACGGACATAGAATGATCTAAAACTTTCACGTCTTTTTCGTTTCATTTAATGAGGAAGGTCTTAAAACAGAAACATTTTAACGTTTCTACAAATAAAATCATCCTTTGAAAACCTTACGTCTTTTTTTTTTTAAATCTCTCTCTCATATATAAAGAAAACATTTTTAAAAATACGTGTATATATACGTATTTTTCTCACCGGCTTAGTAATAAAAGAAGTTTACAAGTCTATTTTAAGTTAGACTAAAATGTAAATTATAGACATATAATAGGACTGCAATCGGAAAAGAGGAAGATAGCATCTTTTCACAACCCAGTAGACAAATTTCTTAAGCCAAAAATTTATTTTATTTTATTTTTTTTTTCTATTTCGAGTGTCTACCCAACTGGAAGGCGCGAACAGCATATACAATAAAGACGACCAATTACATTTTTATCATCTTCACATTTTTTTTTTTTCAAGAATCTTGGCCAGGCCATATATAGTTGGTACTTGTGCCAATAAAATGGTCTTCATTTTCTAACAACACAAGTTTATTATGAAATATTCATTAAGTCATTTTTTTTCTTCTTGCAACCTTCCTGGATTTAGAAACTGATCCTTACAACTAACCAGAAAATCCTTTTTTTTTTCCTCCCCCAATTATCATTACATTTCTAAGAGCCAAAGAATTGATGATATTATTCATTCACAGAAATTCTACTTCCAAATTCTAACATGTCATCTTACTCCATCATAAATAAATAAATAAATAAATAAATGGAATATCAGTCACGTACATACGAAAGATGATGACCTTATTTTCAAGTTTGAAAAATAATCTATATATTTGGAATGGTTTTACCTGGTACAAGGCCATGATTTTGGAAGCCTCCAAATGAGGATCGAATTCATTAGTAGTTGCGGGATTATAAAATAAACGACCTATTCAAAGTATTGCTCGTGTCAGACTAACCTACACACAAAATAACATGTCTTTAGTTTTCTTATTTAAATATTAATATTGGCTGGTGTGATATCAAATTTATCTCATGGAATTTAAACAAATTTAGGCCCTTAAAACTGAATTGAAACACACACACATAAGCCTTCAAATAAAACAATGATATAAATCTAATTTATTAGCAAATTCTTTGGGTAGCATGAAAATAATATCTTTTAACGATGTAATATCTAAATTGACATTTCTCTATTTCAGAAATTAATTTACTTTTATATACTAAAACATTTTTTCTTTCAAATTTGCATTAGACGAAAAAAGAGGATTTAGAAATAAAAACAACAAATATATAAATTTAGATATCATCCTCCCTTTTCTGGCTATTTTTAAAATTTCTTGATTATTTTTATCAGATAAAAATCTACGACGAATAAAAAAAAAAAAAATACAGTCCTAATATAAATTAAAACATTGTATAATTTTAAACTAAAATAAGACAAAAAAGATACAAATAATATATGGATTTTTAAAGAGATTAAACTCATTTAAAAGATTCAATTTGGGGGAAATAGGAATATTTTTTACCGAAAAGAGTTATAAAATTTTATTTTTTTTAATCAATTGCATGCATAAAAAAAGTAGAAAAGGCTTTAAGGGTTGAAATAATTTTCTTTTAATTAAAAACAAATAAAATTCTGAACAAAATTTTTTTTGGACATTTCTTATAACGTTAAAAGGAGAAGAATAAGTCCCAGTTCATATGATACGTTTTTAAATACAATAATAAAAAAAAAGGAGGGTAGACATGAGTATATATATTTTAAAAATTAAAACATCATCTGAAAAACCCGGAAAAATAAGATATTACTTAATAAGAAAATCATGGAGCAAAGATCGGGGAAAATCTTTGGCAAGAAAAAAAAAAGGGGCTTTCAGGTTGCAAATGGCGACCATGATTTTCACTGCAAAAAGAAAGCCAAATTCAGCATAAGTAACGGCTAATTGGGGGTATTTTTTTAAGTTTTCAGATTTTAAAAAAGGGTAATTATTATTAAACAAGAAATTAGTCTCAACTTTTTAAAAACAGGAGCTGCTTAAAGAAAGCACTTGATGAAAACTGAAAGAATAAATATACGAAATATACGACGTACCCAGAACTGGTTTCATGGGGGTACGTAAGGTATTATCCCATAAAATTAAAATACGTTTCATATTTAAATCAAGTGAAAGTGGACAATAATAAAAATAAATAGCATTTTTGAATTTTAATTTTCTAAAAATGATTTAATTAAATTGCATAAATTTAATACCCTCCCAAAATAAATATCTTTTAAGATAAAAATATATATTTTAATTTTTCTAACAATAATCCGCCCATTTAAAGAAATATTCTGGGTGGGGGAAATTTATCTGATCAGAAAATCTTTCTGACCCATACAAAGACGGTATTTTTTTTTTTTTAAATATAAAGAAGAGCCTAAAATCTTTAATAAAATAAGTAGCACTTTTTTTTTTATTCAATAGCAATAATAATTTGATTTAAAGGTTTTCTTTCTACAAAATCAGTCGAAAGTCTTTTATTTATTTTCCCCTTTTTCCTTCGAAACAAACATTTTTTTAAGTCTTCAATAATAGATGAATGCCGACTATGAGCATAAGGAAAATAGTAATGAAATCTGTCTAAGTGGCTAGACTAGTTAACCTCAAGGATAGAGAGAGAGAGAAAGTGTGTGTGTGAGAGAGGGAGAGAGAAAGAGAGAGAAAGTGTGTGTGTGAGAGGGAGAGAGAAAGAGAAAAAGAGAGAGAAGGTGTGTGAGAGAGAGAGAAAGAGAGAGAAAGTGTGTGTGTGTGTGTGTGTGTGAGAGAGAGAGAAAGAGAAAAAGAGAGAGAAAGTGTGTGTGTGTGTGTGAGAGAGAGAAAGAGAAAAAGAGAGAGAAAGTGTGTGTGTGTGTGTGTGAGAGAAAGTATGTGTGTGTGTGAGAGAGAGAGAGGGGGGGTGAGAGAGAGAGAGTGAGAAACTACTTTTAATCAGAGGTTAAACATCTGATTTTTTAAACAGATTATAGAAGAAGCAAAAAAAAAATCTAAGGACATTTGTTGAATTATAGGTCAATTTTGGCAAGTCTTGAATAATATTACCCAAGATTTCTCTCATCGCACCCCCCACCATATCAACAGGCTGATTAACGGCGACTACACTGAAAGCATGGCCGACTCACAAGACATTGAAAATCTAGATAAAGTTACAAGAAATGAAAGCAAAAGGGATATATATATATATATATATAGTGGATAACATTTGGATAATTATTTAAGATATAGATCAATTTACGCTTAACTGAATTTCAGGTAGATTGAAAAAAAAAAAAAAAAAGTTTTGGGTTCACATTTATGTCAATATATTGATATTGGTTTGCTTAGAATTTTAAACATTTGGAATTAATATTTTTTGTTTATAGCTAAAAAATTTAGCAAATGTTTCGAGGGCAAAAAACCTTCCAAGTTAATGACAAAAGACTTTCATTTTTTTTTTTTTTTAGTAAAAAGAAATTTAGACAATTTCTAGTGAAGCAGGTTAGACAAGTTTTTAATACTAAATTCACATACCTTTTTTTTTAATCTTTTTTTTTTTACTAAATAAACAAACAAATAAAAATAGAACAATCTATACATTTGATAAGGTAAATAAGTGAATTTGTAAAATAAGAATTCAACAAGGACATATAGATATACACGTGTTAAAAGTTTATACCAACACTATATCTGCATATTTAGTAGTTTTAAGATTCTAAAATATTTCAAGATTAAGAAGAAAAAGATTAAAATAAAATACAAAATCTAGCCATTGAACTAACATAAAAACTAAGTCCTCTCTATGAAGTTCATCCTAATTTAATGTAATAAGAAACAAAACATTACTTCGTCCAGGCAATGATGAAACCTTAAACTTGACAATCTACTTGGCTATATTTATTTTTACAAACAACTGTCCCATAATAGCTGTTCGACTAACACACAGGTCTCACTTGTTTATGCAAATGTAACTATTATTATGCGACAGGTAGTAGTTTGTTTATATATATATATATATATATATATATATATATATATATATATATATTATATATATATACACACGTGTGTGTGAAAATCATAATTAAAATGATGGTCAAAATGTTGCATAAAAAGCTGTGTTGAAATGAATTTTACTATTTATTTATTTTAGAGGTTTTCTTTTTATCAAAAGCCTAAATTTTCAATATAAAAATAAAGAACCACTTGGTATTAGACTTTTAAAAAAAGAGAAATAATAGTTATATTTGCATCTAAATTTAAAATACTAAAATTAACAAGTATTATGAAACAGACATCGTATTATATTTCAAATAAATCCTATCATACGAAAGTAAATTGCTATACTAAAAATAAAATTTAAAAAGCATGTGTAATTTCAAAATAAAAACCAATGTTATCATTAGTAAGCTTTGCTTAATTGAGGCCCAGACTTGCAGTTTCTTAATTGTCACCCATCTAAATATTAATTAATGTCAGTTTTTTATTTTTTTGCTCATCTTCTGTAATATGACTCGTACCTGTAATAATTGACCAAATAAAAGTCAAAAAACAAACTATTTTCGCGTGGGGAACGATAATTAACACTAAGTTTAGTCACGTGACTAACCTAAAAGGAAAAATTTAAATTTTTATCTTATTGACTTTTTTTAAAAACTTATTCCTATCCTTACTTTGCAATAATTCGATTTAATTCATATCAACTTTAATTTGGATGTTTTTAGTGGATAACCTCAAATGGTTTATGCTAATTAAGAACCAGTTCAATCTAAAATCAATGAAGACTTGTCAAGTTTTGTGTTTATGGATTTGACCACGGGGGTAATAATCCAGAATACAGAGCTCAGGAAATGTTTATATATATATATATATATATATATATATATATATATATATATATATATGAGAGAGAGAGCTCAGGAAATGTCATATATATATATATATATATATATATATATATATATATATATATTTCACCATCCAAATGAAAGTGAGTTCAACTTATTTGCATGTTATATCTTAATCACAAAAATTACATCGACAATCCGCCGTAAGTCGCCATTTCTGAGTGGTTGGGAAAAAGAGAGACTAAAGAAATATAGCGGGTGGGTGAATTGCAAAGTTGAAGATAAGCGGAGTAGAATAAGTCTGAATTCAAAATTATTCTTCTCCAAGACTGGTTACCTTACCAATAATAAAGGACCAGATCTGCCCTGCCTGGGTTTTTTTCTAGTGTATATATATATATATATATATATATATATATATAGCAGACATTTTTTTTTCTGAAGGGGAGGGGTATTTTGGTCAAGCACCATGGTGTGAATCATACAATGAGGGGTTTGTTTATTAAATAAATAAATAGTTTTATTTACCTTGAAGCTGGTATGTGAGGGTGGATCAAGTGATTTATTGCCAGATCGTTTGTGGAGCAATGCGTGACAAAGCCTTTCTGCATCTGTTTTCGTGATAAGCCCGCAACTAGCAGTCCTACAAGGTAAGATCCCAGCCGCGACAAAAACCTCCAATTGTTCGGGGCTGCACCGGGCACAGAAGATATGCAATTCATCACACACAGAATTTATCTGGGTGAGATTAAATTGTCTAAGGACTGAATTAAGTATCTGGGGTAGACACAATCGCTTTTCACCTCCAATGATAAAGCAAGCAATTCTCTCATTTTCCAAGAGGGTTTCCGATCTTTCAGCAAAAGAGTCGAACGGAGTGAACACAGGCATTTGTTGTATCGGATATGGGGGTGGCGATCGAAATGGGTCGAATTCTAGGCCCTTCTCCGAGGGTAACTTGCTGGTGACAGGGTTTACAACGACACCAGTCGCAGTAGTAGTAGAATTATTCATAGCACCCCGTCTAGAACTACTACTTCCACTGCTACTAAGGTGTTGGTCATAAACGAGTACCTCTTCGTCGTCGTCGTGACCTGATGAGGGATCCGACGAAGGCCGGCCCCTCGACGACACAACTGCAACAGAGGAAGACGAGCACGCCGTTGTGGACTTGTCTTTCGGTGATGTCGGTCCGGCGGTGTTTAAAACACCACCGGCCGCCGTACTTGAGGGAGAAACTGACCCTGCCCGACTACTACTAGTGCTACTGGTACCCGCTTCGAGGGTACTGTTGTGACTGATTGGGGTGATGCTGTTTCGGCTACTGCCACCAACAGTCGAAGGGCTAGGAAGTAGTTTTGTCGTGGGAGATAGGAGTAAATTACTCCCGCTTACCCCTGGGATCTGACTAGATGCGGAAACAGAATTAGTGAAGTTTGAGCAACAATAATAAAACAAATCCGATGGTGAACCAACAATCGAATCGGGACCGCATAAACTTCGAACTGCTGTATTCTGATAGTCTTTGAGTACCCTCTGAATGTGTCGGCTCACACGCTTCGGTTGTTTATAGTCCATCTACTCGTCTCTGGGGTGAAAGGTTTGAGTATGGAGAGATCCCTGGATGCTTCAATTGAATGTAATTCCTTTTTCTGCTACCACAGCAAATATATATTTTAATATATATATGGAGAGAGAGAGAGAGAGAAAAAAAAATTAAATCCTGGGTCCTGTTTTCGATTTGAGGTCGATTATATTGATCTTGATAGATTTGTAGATGGTAGATAATCTTTACGTCCACAGATTTGAAATATAAATTGTATTAAAAATATAAAGCATACCTTTTTTTTGTGTTTTTTTTTTAATATATTTTTAATTTTTTTTTTTAATTCAAATGAAACCAGCTAAAACTTTTTTTTTTAATTACTTTAATTAGTAATTTAAAAAAATTTTTTTTTTTAAATGTAGCTGGATAAGTCTATGATAGGAAATATTTTTTTATATATATATATAAAATACTCCAGTTTTTTTTGTTTTTTGTTTTTTTGTACGTCACCTCCGGGCAGGTGCGCTTATTAATTGAAAAAAAAAATTAAAATAAATGAAAATTTGTCTTTTTTTTTTCGTCTCTGGTTAAGATACACGTCTTCTCATCACGGTGGTATATAGAAAATTCAGGAGTGTGTTGTTGCTGTCGTAATTTTGAAATTCCTTTTGCCGTTTCAATATATCATTTTTTTTTTTTTTTTTTTGGAGGGGTGGAAAAAAAAATAGAAACTTATACCAATGCTGGGTGGTAAAATTGCTGGGTTAAATGGTACGTAAGCAAACTTATTATCTTTTTTCGTTCTTCTAGTGATATCTTGTTGTTTGTTTGTTTTGTTTGTTGTTGTTGTTGTTATTGTTTTATCTTATCCTTTTTAGAATGGTATATACTGTCTTTTTCTGTTGTCAGTTGAGGACAGCACGCTCACACACATCCATCCTTACATACACACTAACTTGTCTGTCTGTCTGATATTGGAGAATAGTCGACTTGCCACAATTGCCTCCACCTCACATTTTCCCTACTACCACCGCCACTCCCGTTAACATCTACCTCCTCCTAACTCCTACTCCTTTGCCTGGCATTGTCTGTTACCAAGCAAGACAGAGTGGCGGTGGTAGTAGTAAAAATAGACGGAGGTGGGTTTGGTAGGAGGTGAAGGGCTGGTGAGATTTTTTTTTTATTTCTTTATTTTTGAATAAGGAGACAGAGTAGAGTGAAAAATAAAAAAGAGGGAGGCAGGGTATGGATTTATAGAGAGAAAGGAGAGAAGAAAGATAGAGAGGGTATGGTTAAATAGGGAGGAAAGAGAATGTTAAAGGGAGGGAAGTAAGACTAGAAAATAGAAAGAATTAAAAAAAAAAAAAGAATGGATTCTTGTAAAAGAAAAAAACTAATTTTAGATGAAAGATAAGAAAATTTTTGAGAGAGAGATTTTTTTTAAAACTCTCTCTGTCTCTCTCTTGTTTTTAAGACTTGAACAGTAATTTTATACTCTTTTCTTTTCTTCTTTTTAATAAAGATAGATATTGACTACTGCGTAGAGCATGTAAGAAAGAAACTAGAAGGTATTAGGTTACACAATCTGAAAATAAGAAACCTTTAAAAAAAGGGTATATATATATATATATATATATATATATATATATATATATATATATATATATATATATATATATATATATATTGTGTGTGTGTGATGGAAATAAAGAATGAGAGAAAGATAAACAGGAGCAGTAGCGAGAGACGAGCTGTGGCGAGGCGATTTAAGAGGTAAGCACGGGTTACTCGCTTGGGGAGGTGCTAGACAGACAGACAGGCGGGCTGGCGGGCGGACTAAACAAAAAAAAAAGAAGAAGACTGCTACAAAAGAAATAATAATAATAATAACCCCAAAAAACATGCACATACGGCTTAAAGGCTTACGTTTTTAAAAACGCATATGTTCACGCATTTTATTCACTGCTACCTACACACGGCCCTCCATGTCTGTCTTTCTTTCTTACACACAGATCTCTTTTTACTCGGAGGGTAGAGGAGAATGTGTTTCAATTGTTTAACTAACAACTACACACACACACACACACACACACACACACACATAAAAGCAACAACAAACTTAACAAATATACATGTAGATTTATAGTACACACGCTCAACGAAAATAATGCTCACATGTGAAATTGCACACGGG
>OY757932.1:9103163-9108163 GCA_963585895.1 Sepioteuthis lessoniana
TACCCAACCCCTCCACACGGGCAGGATATGACACAAGGTCAATTTTTAACCGGAGTTTAACAGGTTTGAATTCAGAGTTTTCCTTCTCCTAGACTAGTTGCCTTACCAAGGGTGAAAAGCCCAGTCTGCCCTACTATTTACCCATAGCTGGAGGGAGAATTATAGGATTCATACCTTTCCCAAGGATATTAGTGCTAGGTGAAATGCAATCAGTCTCGTCCAGGATTTGAACTCGTGTCGCCGTGTCCATTTCCTACGACGATAACCATTACACCATGGGCACCTCCCCATATATCTGGTAGTGTGAGGTTTGGTTTCTTGGTTTAATGGTATATCAACCCTCATATGCTATTTAAAGCCAAAGCTATCCTTATTGAAGAATAGTAAGTAAAATTGGCAACCGTAGTCGAGGGTGGGACGACCTGAAAGCCCCCTTTTTATTAACTACTACACCGAGGTCTAGGAGAGGGCGCTACTCCTTTCCCTGGATTGCTCCACTTTACCCTTGATCCGTACCTTATAATGCAGAGTGTTAAGCAAGGAGGCATCAAGTACCATTTTTTGAGTCTTTGGTATGACTAGACATGGATAGTCCGAAAGTGAATGTTAATGACAAGGTTGGAGTTCGAACTCGCTTACTACGATGTTGCAGGACACTACGCCCTAGGGAGTCCCCCGAAAATAAAGAAATAGTTGTGTATCTGCACGGACATAGACGTATTGTTATATCTGGGACAGAGATAGTTGCAGAATTTCTAGATTATGTTAAGAATCGAAACTGTTTCCCTTTTTTTTTTCTTTCTTTTTTTTTTAAAGTGATTCTAACACGTTGAAACAAAGAAAACCTACACGAGTGAGTTCGAGTCTCACTGGGTGTCTCAAACTTCTGGCCTTGTGCCACAATTGAGCTAAGCTTCGTTAATATCATCTACCATTCTATCCTTGGGCACCTCTGGTGGTGTAACGGTTAGCAATCGAGACTAGCAAACCTATACGAGTGAGTTCGAGTCTCATTGGGCGCCCCTTTCATTCGGCCTTGTGCCACATCGAAGCAAAGAGCTTTGTAAATTACTAAGTAGTGAATCCTGGGCACCTCTGGTGGTGTAACGGTTAGCAAGCTAGTCTAGCAAACCTACACGAGTGAGTTCGAGTCTCATTGGGCGCCCCTTTCATTCGGCCTTGTGCCACATCGAAGCAAAGAGCTTTGTAAATTACTATCTGGTATAAAGAAAAGTTGTAATTTACTAAGTTGTTTTGCTTTGATGTGACACAAGGCCTTTTAAATTGGGTACCTAGTGAGACTCGAACTGACTCATGTAGGTTTGCTAGTCTCGATTGCTAACCATTACACTACCAGAGATGGTCACAATATGAAGAAAAGTGGGGGGAAAAAAACAAATAATCTAAAATTTGTGAAATTCATTAAGAAAATCGACGTTAAACGTTTCAATTATAAAATCCTTCTTCAGGACTTTAAATTCATGAAAAGTGTTGTTAAAATCATGAATTTAAAGCCATGAAGAAGGTTATTGTAAACCGAAACGTTTAACGTCGACTTTCATAATAAATTCATCAAATTTTAGATTATGTCTTTTTTTTTAACTTTTCTTCACACTGTTGGATTTCGTTTCCTAATTTACTTCCAAATATCTGGTAAATATATGCGCACATTTTGTTTTTAATAGGAGAATTATATATTATATATATATTATATATTATAAATTGAATTACCATGATCAGAAAGACCGGAAAGAACTGCGTGCGACATACGGAAACACAATATAACTGTTTCGACCTTATTAGATCTCATCAACAGTGTATACGTAGATCTCCCGACTGGTAATCGAACCAGCGACTACAGAATACCGAGCTATGTGAGCCATTGCTCCACATCGCACTCAAGCGATCCCAAATTAACTAGTCACGGTAAATGCGTGACCACTTAATCTGATCTCTCTTGTAGTTACGTTCGTACTCTTTTCTGATCATATTTACCCAACCTCTCCACTCGGGCAGGATATGACACAAGGTCAATTTTTAAGCGGATTTTTAACAGGTTTGAATTCAGAGTTTTCCTTCTCCTAGACTAGTTGCCTCACCAAGGCTGAAGAACCTAGTCTGCCCTACTATTTACCCATAGTTGGAGGGAGAATGATCGGATTCGTACCTTTCCCAAGAGTATTAGTGCTAGTTGAAATGCAATCAGTCAAGTCCAGGATTTGAACTCGTGTCGTCGTGTCTTTATCCTGCGACGATAACCATTACACCACGGGCACCTCGTACTCTTTTCTGATCATGGTAATTCAATCTAACCGATAAAATGAAACGCAGTTTCTTCCAGGCAGCGGTCGTATCGATACTGCTGTATGGATGCACTACATGGACGCTAACTAAATGGCTGGAGAAGAAGCTAGACGGCAATTACACAATTACACAAGAATGCTACGTGCAATATTGAACAAGTCCTGGCGGTAACACCTCAAAAGACACCAACTATACGGCCACCAGCCTCCCATCACGAAAACTATCCAAGTTAGACGAACCAGACATGCAGGACACTGCTGGAGAAGCAGGGACGAGCTCATAAGGGATGTACTCCTATGGACCCCGACATATGGCCGGGCAAAAGCATGACGACCAGCATGAACATACATTCAGCAGTTATGTGAGGATACGGGATGTAGCCCTGAAGACCAGCCAGAGGCGATGAACGATAGGGAGAAGTGGCGAGAGAGGGTCAGGGATGATGATATATATATGTATTGGTGTGTGTGTGTTTGTACATATATATGTGAGTGTGAAAATGTTGATGTATATATATATATGTGTGTGTGTGTGTATGTGTGTGTGTGTGCGTATGTATATATGTATGTATATATTTGTGTGTCTGTGAATATATATATATATATATATATACCCAGTCCTCCGCACTAGTAGGATGTGGCACAACATCAGTTTTTTCGCTGAGTTTAACAGGTTTGTATTCAGAGTTTTCCTTCTCCTAGACTGGTTGCCACACCATGGTTGAAAAGTCCAGTCGGCCCTACTATCTACCCATAGCTGGAAAGAGAAGAATTGGATTCATGCCATTTCCTGGGGGAATTCGTGAAAAGTGAAATGAAAACAGGATTGTCAAGGATTTGAACTCATGTCATTGTGTCCCTTTCTAACGGCAGTAACTATTTTATGTGTGTATGTGTGTGTGTGTGTGTATTTGTATTTATATGTTTGTATGTAAGTAGGTGTGTGTGTGTGTGTGTGTGTATGTGTGTGTGTATTTGTATTTATATGTTTGTATGTAAGTATGTGTGTGTGTGTATGTGTGTGTGTGTATTTGTATTTATATGTTTGTATGTAAGTATGTGTGTGTGTATGTGTGTGTGTGTATTTGTATTTATATGTTTGTATGTGTGTGTGTGTGTGTGTGTGTGTGTGTGTGTATGTAAGTCATAAGAAAGTACCTAATGTTGGACTTTAACTAAGTTAAAACTTAAAACAAATTCCCCCCCCTTTTTATTTATTTTTTTATTTTTATTTTTTTTTATTTTTTTTTTTTTATTTTTTATTTTTTATTTTATTTTTTATTTTTTTTTTAATTTTTATTTTATTATGTACACATGGGAAGCAGCATGATGTACGTTAAGGTATTTGAATAAACCAATGGACGACCAAAGTCAATACCCAAATGGGTCCTGGACGTGAGTTTGACGACTTTTCGCTCAGGATCGACAGTTCGATCGGGGAACTACTGCTGCTCCTCTATAAGAGTGGCTTCTATAGAAGAGAATAAAACAGCCATCGAAAGATAACCATGACCCACACTCAAACCACTTACACAAACCGCATCGCTCTTCGCGCGGGTAAAAAAGGGGCGCGTCCTGCTGAGGTTGGAGCCCTGGCCTCGGTGTTCGAAAAATCAGCTACAGAGCTCAAACAATCAAAACTACTAAAATGCAAGCAAACACTACAAATAGCCACATTTAACGTAAGAACCTTAAATAGAATAGGACAACTCCCAGAGCTAATCGCATCGGCCGAATAACATAAAATAGACATAATATGCATACAAGAACACAGATACACACACACAGAAGATATCAAATATCACGAAACTAGCAATGGATGGTCGCTCGCCACTGTATCCGCATGGAAAAACTCAGTCAACGCCGCAGTGGGAGGGGTAGGATTGCTTATAGGACCTAGAGCACTAAAAACGCTTAATAGCATAGAGAAAATACAACCTAGAATGATGGTAGCTACATTTAACGGAAACCCCAGAGCAACAATCATCTCATGCTACAGCCCCACCAATGTTAGCGAAGAAAATGAAATAGTCACCTTCTACGATGAGTTATCCTCATTAGTGCGTAGCATCCCGAAACACAACATGTTAGTCATTGGCGGAGACATGAATGCACAAATCGGGAAAAACGGAAACAACAAATACAGCCTCCACAACACGTCAAATAGAAATGGACAACATCTAACAGATTTCATGATAGAAAATAGATTAGCATGCCTCAATACAAACTACCAAAAAAGAGAGGGCAAACTATGGACATACACGTACGCAAACAATACTAAAGCTCAGATAGACTACGTCCTTGTAAACAAGAAATGGAAGAATAGTGCATTGAATTGCGAGGCATACTCCTCTTTTGAGGGTGTGTCCACCGATCACCGAATAGTCACAGCGAAAATACGGTTAAGCCTACGAAAAAACGACAAACGAACAGCGACCACCAAACACTATGACTGGGCCCTATTAAACAACAAAGATGTCAGAGATAAATACGTATTAGAATTGAGAAACAGATTCGAAACACTACAAGAAAAGACGGAAAAAAGTACACCAAACGATGAATACGAAAATTTCGTCAATGCACACCTTGAGGCAGCAGCAAAATACATTCCAACAAAAATTAAAACTAAATATAGAGTCCCATGGGAAACCTTAGCGGTGAGAGAAAAACGTGCACTAGTGAAAACAGCCTCCAAAA
>OY757932.1:9113163-9130663 GCA_963585895.1 Sepioteuthis lessoniana
TGAAGCTCTGCAGGTTGCAGGTTCAAACCTGGCTGGAGGTGAGTAACAATACAGGAATACTTAACTCTTGTACCCGGTTATGGTTAACGGAATCAGAGCAAGCAGCCTCCGTGGATTAAATAAAAACGGGGTTCAAATTTCCATGTAGGCTCCTGAAGTCGACAAGAAACACCTGAAGAAAGCCGGAAGATACATTGGTTGAAACGTTATGAATATCATAATAAAAATAAAGACAATAGTTCGAAAACCCTGAATCGTCAAGCTTCGTCTCAGAAATTCAGACAATCTTATAAAAGATTATTCTTATAAGTTACTTGAAACCATATAACTGTATGCAAATAGATGACTATAATAAAACGGAAATAATCACTTTAAATCATAGAATTATTTGTATTAGATAGCAATACTTGAAACAATATAACAGAGTGCAAATGTTTTGTTCAAGATAGGAATGCTTGATAAATAAATATGTGTAAAACAAATTCTTAAGAAACAACAATAAAAAATATAATTATAAACACACAATGAACGTGATTCCTTAACCTCTAAGCATAAAATAACCCGAGACGAGTTGACGTGCAATTAGAATTAATCAATCTCATCTATATACAAACATGCATACAGGGTAGAACGATAAAACTGTCGCCCTAGAAAAGATGACATGATTCCATTTCCGTTTAATGAAAACCGGTTTTCTTTTTTTGTTGTAGATCATCTACTACTTGGCCAGTTGTGTACAAATCCCAAGAGCGATAAGAGCCTTCTATCATGTCTGAAAGTGACACAATGTTCAACGAGCGAGATCGGAGATGCGCCGCTGTACAACTCATGCTCTCTACCGATCCAAGTTATGACAACAGGACCATTGCCAGCACCCTCAAAATGCAAATCGGAACAGTTCAACGTGCCCAGGGTGATGAAAACAAAGTTTCCGGCAACAGTTATGGTCTTTGGTGTGGTTTCAAGTAAGGGCCACATCATGCCACCTCACATCTTCGAAGTCGGTTGGACAGTCAACAGCAAAGTGTACCTGGATGTGCTGAAGAGTGTGGTGATCCCCTGGTGCAATCAGGTGGCCGGTGGCAGACCCTGAGTGTGACAGCAGGGCTCGGCGCCGGCCCACAAATCCAAAGAGACCCAGACTTGGCTTCTGAAGGAGTGCTACGACTTTGTACCCTTCTCTCACTGCCCCCCCCCTCCCAGCCTAATCGCCGCCATCCGCAGAGTATTCACCGAGCTCTCACCGGCGCTTGTGGAAAAGGCATGCTCCCAGTTCCGGATCCGTGTTGAGGCGGTGACTGAGGTTGAAGGCAGCTACATTAAATAGATGTCAGCTCTACTACATAATCAAGTTAGCTGAATTGATTTTTTCAATAAAGTTTTAAAATAAAGCTGTAGTGTTGTTTTCTTTAGGACGACAATTTTATCGTTCCACCCTGTAGACTGGTTAATATATTCTTTTTTTTTTTTTTTGGCTTCCTATTATTATGGGTATACACGTAAACCTTACATATCGCATACAGCGATCCTCAGTTGATAAATTGCCCAGTCAGCTGGGGCTGTAGAATAAACCGATTGCTTTTCTGCAGAGGGGTAAGCCCCCCCACACACACACACACAACGAGTGTCCTGATATGACACTAAACATTCTTATGGTGAGGTCCCCGTAATGCTGGAGCTTTGGGGAATACAGAGTACCCCATCATTGCCATCGCTCCCGGGTCCATTCTGGTCCGGAGTGGTAGCACTTGATAGGGGCCTATCTACCGGTTAACTAGAACTAAAATGTGTACTTACGTTAATTACTTGAAATAGAACTGTTTTGACATTTAATCAGCATACTTACGCTAAACTGAATTGTTTGAAATAGAACTGTTTTGAATGTAAACTGCATATTTATGCTAAACTGAATTGTTTGAAATTGAACTGTTTTGACATTTAACTATGAGTTGACAAAAACTCTACTTATACTAAAGTGAATTGCTTGTAGTAGAACTGTTTGACTAAACTGAATAACTTGAAATAGAACTGTTTTTGATGATCAAACTGTGTACTCACGCCCAACCGAATTGTTTGAAATGGAAATGATTATTTGTATAAAAAGGATTAGGCATTAAATAACCAACAAAGGTTGATATACCATAAAACCAAAACAATCACCCAACCAATAGGTAAAGCCCTGTTGTCTGTGGTTGTAGAATACACTGTCTGCATCTCTACAGAAGGGTAAAACTTTCCTCCCGTGAGTGTTCTGGATATGACATTAAACCATCTGATGGTGAGGCTCCAGTCCTAGAGCTTTGGGGATTATGTAGTACCCCTTTATTGCCATTGATCACAGATCCACCCTGGCCCCTGGTGATAGCATTTGATAGGGTCCCATCTATGAGTCAAATAGAACTGTTAGATATTTAAACTGTGTGCAAACAAATGATTTGCGTTAAATCAAATTGTTAGAAATAGAGCTGTTTGACCATTTAGCTGTGTGTAAACAAATGACTGATGTTCCATTGAATTGTTAGTGATACATAACAATACTTGGAACCATTTATCTTTGTTGACTAATGCTAAATTGAATTATTAGAAATAGAAGTGTTTGACCATTTAACTGTGACCAAATAAAACTATTATACTGGAATACTTGAAACCGTTTATCTGTATGAAAAATAGAATTATTGACATTACATAGCAATACTTGGAACCATTTGGCTGTGTGTAAATAAATGAATAGTGTTGAATAGAATAATTAGTGTTAAACAGCAATACTTGTAACCACTTCCCTGCGTGGAAACAAATGATTTATACTAGATAGAAATATTCGAATTAGATCGCAGTAATTGAAATCATTTAACTATGTGGAAAAAAGCAGTACTTGTGAGCAAAAAAAAAAAAAAAAATAGCTCTCACTCATTTAGAAATGAAATTACCAGCAATCTATTCATTCACAAATATGAATAACCATTTAACGGTGTACAAACATATGAATGTTAAATGAAATAGTTACTTTTACATAACAATAACTGAAATCATTTAATCATTGTTGAAAAAAGAAAAAAAAATAGTAAATAGAATTATTCGTGTTAAAAATTCGTGAAACCATTTAACTGTGTGAAAAAGAACGAGCTCAGGTTCGTATGAAAAATTTTATCAACAAAATGTGTTTAAAAATCCTGTATATCTAATATATATATATTGGGGATTTGGCATTAAATAACCTACAATGATTAATATGTCATAAAACCCAACTAAACCAAATCATATATATTTAATGTATATGTATAAAGAGGATTTGGCATTAAATAACCTACAATGGTTGATATGCTATAAAACCAAACCAAACCAAATCAAATATATTTAATATATATGTATAAAGAGGATTTGGCATTAAATAACCTACAATGGTTGATATGCCATAAAACCCAACCAAACCAAATCATACATATTTAATATATATGTATAAAGAGGATTTGGCATTAAATAACCTACAATGATTGATATGCCATAAAACCCAACTAAACCAAATCATATATATTTAATATATATGTATAAAGAGGATTTGGCATTAAATAACATACAATGGTTGATATGCTATAAAACCAAACCAAACCAAATCATATATATTTAATGTATATGTATAAAGAGGATTTGGCATTAAATAACCTACAATGGTTGAAATGCCATAAAACCCAACCAAACTAAATCCTATATATTCAATATATGTGTAAAAACAGTATTTGGCATTAAATAACCTACAATGGTTGATATGCCATAAAACAAAACCCAACCAAATCACATATATTTAATATATATGTATAAAGAGGATTTGGCATTAAATAACCTACAATGGTTGATATGCCATAAAAGCCAACCCAACCCATCCAAACCAAAGCAAACTTATATAGATAAGTAATTACAGAGATAGGTCACAGAATTAAGTAGTTTCAATATCACGTTGGTTGGTTGGTTGGTGTTTCATGATATATTAAACCTTATGGGTTATCTAATGCCAAATCCTCTTAATATATTTTTGATTTGTAAACGAATCGTTCGTTGGTAACTTTATTTGTTTGCGTGTCATTAGACTCCATTTGTTTGCACACAGTTAAATGAATTCAGTTATTGCTATCTAATATCAATAATTCTATTATCTATTAATTATTTGTTTGCACACAGTTAAAGGAATTCAAGTATTGCTATCTAATATCAATAATTCTATTTGATATTAATTATTTGTTGGCACACAGTTAAATGGTTTCAAGTATTTCTATCTAATACTAATCATACTTTTATCTAGAGTTCCTATCGAATAAAAATAATTTTCTCGTGGAAGTATGGTTTCAAATAAATAATTCTTCGTAAATGATTAAACAGTTCTATTTGACCCATAGATGGGACCCTAACTACCATTCTGGGTCAGTAATGGTAATGAAGGGGTACTCAATATTCGCCAAAGCTCTATGACTGGAACCTCACCATAAAATGCAGTTTACCCAGGGCACTCGTTTGGAGGCAGGGGGTCTGGCTTCTCAGCAGCGGTACAGTCAGCGTATTCTACGGGCCCGTCTTTACCAAGCAACTGAGCTGGCCTCTTCAATATTGATAATACATGGCACCTTCATCGTTTTAGAACGTGCCCCATAGACAACAGCTTTTTTTTTAAATCGTCCTTTTAAAATCATAAACAGAGAGCGAATCTTAAAAGGATTATGTCGAGAGTATCTGAAAATGTACCTCTATGAAAGGAGACAGGAAAAAAACCCTAAATAAATACTTGTTCAGCTACTGCAGACGGCAATTACACAAGAATGTTACGAGCAATATTGAACAAGTCCTGGCGGCAACACTCCACAAGGCACCAACTATACGGCCACCTGCCTCCCATTACGAAAACTATCCAAGTTTGACGAACCAGACATGCAGGGCACTGCTGGAGAAGCAGGGACGAACTCATCAGTGATGTACTCCTATGGACCCCCACATATGGCCGAGCAAAAGCAGGACGACCAACTCGAACATACATACAGCAGCTATGTGAGGATTCGGGATGTAGCCCTGAAGACCTGCAAGAGGCGATGAACGATAGGGAGAAGTGGCGATGAGGGTCAAGGATATCTGTGCTAGCGGCACGACATGATGATGATGATGATGATGATGATATCAGAAAAACATCTAACAAGATGTTGGAAGAATCCCCTCCCTCAAAGAGCCAAGTTCCATCTACCAGAACCCCCTGATCTATGATTAGCCACTCGGGCGTATATTAAGATGGGTAAACTATTCGACTTTTGACTGAGATTGATAAATATTCACTTAAGACTGTAATGTCTTTGGAAAAGGCATAACTCCATATCTTCCTGTTCTATCGTCAAATAATATGAGAAAATCACGTCAACCATGCGACGATTGACGAGAACAGTCAAGCCAGCATTTTAACAAACCACTTTCCCACAACTACATAACTAGCTCATGTAGTAAAAAATATTCGATGAAGTCAATCTTGAAAAGGTCCAATAAAGAATGATAGATAGATATGAAGAGAACTAGCTAGATAGATAGATAGATGTGAACAGAATGAGATAGATAGATAGATAGATAGATAGATAGGAACAGAATTAGATAGATATATATATATATAGATAGATAGATAGATATGAATAGACTGAGATAGATAGATAGATAGATAGATAGATAGATAGATAGATAGATAGATAGATAGATAGATAGATAGATAGATATGAACAGACTGAGATAGATAGATAGATAGATAGATAGGAAGAAACAGAATGAGATAGATAGATAGATAGATAGATATGAGCAGACTGAGATAGATAGATAGATAGATAGATAGATAGATAGATAAATAAACTGAGATAGATAGATAGATAGATAGATAGATAGATAGATAGATAGATAAACAAACTGAGATAGATAGATAGATAGATAGATAGATAGATATGAGCAGACTGAGATAGATAGATAGATAGATAGATAGATAGATAGGAAGGAACAGAATGAGATAGATAGATAGATAGATAGATAGATATGAGCAGACTGAGATAGATAGATAGATAGATAGATAAACTGAGATAGATAGATAGATAAACAAACTGGGATAGATAGATAGATAGATAGATAGATAGATAGATAGATAGATAGATAGATTAACAAACTGAGATAGATAGATAGGAAGGAACAGAATGAGATAGATAGATAGATAGATAGATAGATAGATAGATAGATAGATAGATAGATAGATAGATAAACTGAGATAGATAGATAGATAGATAGATAGATAGATAAACTGAGATAGATAGATAGATAAACAAACTGAGATAGATAGATAGATAGATAGATAGATTAACAAACTGAGATAGATAGGAAGGAACAGAATGAGATAGATAGATAGATAGATAGATAGATAGATAGATAGATAGATAGATAGATAGATATAAACAGAATGAGATAGATAGATAGATAGATAGATAGGAAGGAACAGAATGAGATAGATAGATAGATAGATAGATATGTATAGACTGAGATAGATAGATAGATAGATAGAAAGGAACAGAATGAGATAGATAGATAGATAGATAGATAGATAGATAGATATGAATAGACTGAGATAGATAGATAGATAGATAGATAGATATGGACAGAATAAGGTAGGAGGGAGTACCCGTGACTTAGTGACTGGACTGTAATATCGCAGTAAGCGAGTTTTAACTTCAGTCTGGCAATTAATTTCACATTCGGACTAATGCCCTTAAGAAAAGGTATGAATCCCCTAATTACCCCAGCAATTGGCATAAAAAAACAAAGCTATAGGACCCCCATTGAGAATCGAATTCAATGGCAATACTTACCTTGCTGAGTTAACAAACCATTCCTATTTTCCGACATGCCTTCTTTTCAAAGAGAAATTTGAAAAAAAAAAAATGAAGCCAGACTGTAGACTTTTAAAAACGAAATATTTTGTTGAAACACTTGATAGTGCCAGTAAAGCATCCTCGATACTTACGTGGTGCATTCAATAGGTTTCCAGACTTTTTGTGTGCAGACATTTAAAATTGTCTTAGACTCTTGAAAATTCACTATGTTATTGCTATACATCTTATGAGATGAATTCAGGTTCAAATCAACAGCTACAGCAGCAATTGGAATACAACCTACTAAGGCCTGATTGTCACAGCTGGTGAATTTCAAAAATGCAATCTGACACTTTAGAAGAACGATATACAATAAAATTCTGTTTTAAACTTGGAAAAAATGCCACAAAAACGTATGAAATGCTTCAGACTGCTTTTCGACCATCTTGCATGAATCAAGCATCAGTTTTTGAGTGGCATAAGAGATTCAATGAAAGCAGGGAGTTTGTGAAGGATGATGAGAGGTGTGGGAGGAGTAAGGAAATCAATACACCACAGTTGATTGGCCAAAGGGTTAGGGTTACTATGTTGAGGTTTTAAGGGAGTTCAGGAAGAGATTCCTAGGGAAGAGGCCAGCACTCTTCAAATCGGGTCAGTGGTATTTCCACCAGAACAATGCACCAGTACACAACTCCATCCTTGTCACAGACTATTTGAGCAAGATGGGCATCAAGAGAGTTCCTCAGCCTCCCTAAAGTCCAGACCTTGCTCCCTGTGACTTTTGCTTATTCCGCAAGCTCAGAGGCTGTCGTTATGAGACAATTGAGGAGGCTGTGACGAAGGTCATTGACACGCTCACACAAGAGGACTTCCATGGAGCCTCCCAGAAGTTGTTGGAACGGTACAACAAGTGCATTGCAGCCGGAGGAGATTACTTCGAAGGAGACTAGATTGTGTGTACAATCAATAAAAGTGCCCATTCGAAAAAGTCTGGAAACTTATTTAATAACCCTCGTATCAGGCGCAGCTCTGTGCGATCTTTCTTCCTTAAGTGAAAATTCATTGCAAGGATAACACTTGATAACTTGGAGAATCTCAAAAGAAATACATCGACACAACTTCACACCGTACTAAAAGAAGAATTTCAAATGTGCTTCGGCTAGATGAAAACTTACTGGAATAATGGTGAATAGAATTTTCAAAGTTAGAGAGCAATACTTGAAATTTTTTACAAATCTTTTACAAAGGATTATTATTAATATTAGATTGAATCATTCGTATCAAATAGCAATACTTGAAACTATTTAACTGTACTCGTTGTAGTCGTTATCGTCGTAAGAAATGGACACGGCGACACGAGTTAATATACTGGACGAGACTGATTGCATTTCACATTGCACTAATACCCTTGGGAAAGGTATGAATCCAATTATTCTCCCTCCAGCTATGGGTAAATATTAGGACAGACTAGGTTCTTCCGCCTTGGTGAGGCAACTAGTCTAGGAGAAGGAAAACTTTGAATTAAAACCTGTTAAACTCCGCTCAAAAATTGACCTTGTGTCATATCCTGCCTGAGCAGAGGGGTTGGTAAATATGGATAGCAATACTTGAAACTCTTTAACTGTCTGCAAACAAATGAGCTCTGGCTTATGTAAAATGTTACCGACAAACTACTCGTTTACGAATTCTATATATATATATGTATATATATATATGGGGAACTGGTAGATTTTGGTAAATCTGACAAGATAATAAAAATAAATGGAAAAGTGGATAAACCAAACACTTACAACGTATTTAGTTGCGATATTTCGTACTGAAGAAGTTCTTCCTTGAATAAAGAACGAAATATCACCACAGCTGAACCTGTTGTAAATGTTTGATTTATCCACTTTTCCATTTATTTTAATCATATATATATATATATTTATATAAACAGGATTTGGCATTACATAACCTACAAAGGCTGATATATCATGAAACTCAACTAACAAACCAACCACTGCAAATAATTTTCAAAACAGATCTATTCGACCTATAGGTAGGACCCCAACAGCTATTAACCTATCAGGTTAGAGTGGACCAAGCAATAAAAGGGTTATCCATAAACCCTTGAGGTTTAAAACTGGACTCTGTCCGCAGGATGCAGTGAGATACACATACACCCCTTTTTGGGTAAGGTTTTACACCTCTTGCAGAAGAATATACCCAGCATATACGATAGTGGGGGACACACACATACACTCACATACGCGTAAACACGCACACACATACACATGTATATGTGTACATTGGCCTAATCAGTAGAGTGTATGCCAATCATCCGAGAGACTTGGGTTCAATCCCAGGTCGAGTTATACCAAAGACGCAAAAATGGTACTTGATGCCGCCTTGCTTCACACTCAGCATTATAAGGTAAAGATCAAGAGTAAAGTGGAGCAATCAAGGGAATGGAATAGCGCTCTCCCTTACACCTCGGTGTGGTAGCTATTGAAAAGAGGGCCTTCGAGTTATCCTCGACTAAGGTCGCCAACTTTTTCTTATATATATACATATATATATATATATATATATACACAGTATAAAATGAAATTAGCCCACTGTTAGAAACACATCATCATCATGTCACGCTGCTAGCACGGATCCCCCGGACCCTCTCTCGCCACCCGTCTCTATCGTCCATCCCTCCCGGAAGGTCTTCAAGGCCACATTCTGAATCTGCACAGAACTGTCGTATTTAGGTTCTAGCTGCTTGTCTTGGCTTTGCTTGTCCTTGTGAAGGAGTCCACAGGAGTATATCGCTTATGAGGCCGTCCTTCCTTCTCCAGCAGTGTCCCGCATGTCTGGTTCATCTAACTAGTATAGTTTTCGTGATGGGTGGTTGGTGGCCGTACAGCTGCAGTTTTGTGGAGTGTTGCCTCCGGGACTTGTTAAATATTGCTCGCAGCATTCTTGTGTAATTGCTGTCTAGCTTTTTCTCCATACGTTTAGTTTGCGTCCATGCGGTGGATCCATATAGCAGTATCGACACGACCGCTGCTTAGAAAAAAAAATGCGTTTTATTTTATTGGTCAGGTCTGACTTCCATATGACCGATAGCCTATCGATAGCTGTCCATGCTTTTGCTTGTCACGTGTTGATGTCTGTCTCGGTTGATGAAACACTGCTTCCTAGGTTGGTGAACTTGTCCACTAGTTTCAAAGGACCACCGTTTAGTGTAGAAACACATACATACAGCGAATTTTGTTATTGTCATTTAAGATTAGCTAGGTTTGGCACAAAACCAGAAATGTGGCACCTCATTAACAAGGGTCGGATACCCAAGCGAACTAATCATTACACCGGTACGTATGGTACCTTGTGTCTCTTAACAGTTGATACATTTAATTTGTAAAATCTATATGCAAAAAAGTGCTGGTATACCTCGTGTTACGTCGTTTCCAGTGAAGTTGTTCTTGTCAAAAAAATGGAAAATAAAAATCAAGTTTACGTTATTTCATTCGACTTTACGTCTGTCGGCCACAAATATGGCGAACCAGAGCCATGTCCCTTTTCCCTAAAGAAAATGCAGGAAGCATTTGCTTTTATTGAAGAAGGACTTTAAATCTTCGAGAACCAAATTGTCAACGTTTTTCAAAAGTTATGTACGCTTGTCCCGAAGCTTTTTCTCCTTATCATGTAATCCTTCAAGAAAAGAAAAACACAGTTCAAAGAACTCTCGACTAGTTTTTAATTAAAAAGTGTATCTAACATCAATAGCCAGAATCAACTGTTGATGCTGACAATGACAGTTATCTACGTCTGCGATGTAAATAAACAAACTGAATGTAAATATTGGTAAATCTATCATAATTTAGTTTATTTTCTACAATTGCAAAATAATTTCGATAACTGTATTTGTTATTTAACCTTACAAAATCATTTTATTTTACAATGTTTTAGAGCCAATCACATTCACAGATAAAGAGTCGCGATGTAGTGTAAAGATCGCTGAATTGTAAACATCTACATTTACAAGTATGTACGTACATGTATTCGTAAATTTAGATTTTTTTCTGTAGTATATTAAAAACTAAACATTTTTTTGCAAGCTTAAAATAGATTCTTATTAATCATATATAATTTAAAAAATCATTTATAAATAAAATACAGAACTAGGGTGTATATATCATATTGTAGTTATCTCCCTGCAGTCTCCACTCTCTGGAGGAAGGGGAATTAAAAATGGGCATACATTGTGACGTTCTTAGAATAAACGCACGTGTGAGTTAACCTCGTTGTTTGTGCTGTTTTTTGTTTGTTTTTTTTTTATCTCCCACGTGCTCGAAGATATTTCTTTTCCAGGATTACTATTTTCTCCGGAATTATCAGCTTTGCTATAAGATGCGAAAGGTTATTTTTGGTTTAACCTAGTGACAAATAAAATTGGAGACAAGTAAATTCGACTTAAGTCATTTTTCGACTTAATTCGCCTCTCCTGGGACGAATTACCTACAAAAGGTGAGGTATACATGTGATTATTATAGGGCACTGGTAGTTGTTCATGGCTACCTCGGTCCAATAATTGTTGATTCATTTTATTGTATGAAATTTATATCCAAATTTTGCAACTATTATGGGACAGGAAATATTTTCGTCCTCTCTGAGAACTATGACTTAAAAATATTCATGTTCACACTAGTGTATATTGGGTTCTAAGCTTTACTTAGTACATACGGGACAAGACAACAATAATAGGGCAGGCAGTGAGTATCTAACTCCTTCCAATTGTAATTTTTGAGATCGGCTCACAATTTTCCAGTTGTACCTGTACTGTGACAGAAAATTAAGAATGTTACACGCTTAATAACGATACGAGCAAATCTCACTAGGTACCCCCATTCATATGGCCTTGTGCCACATCTAAATAAACGGCTTAGTGAATTAATACCAGCAAGTTGGTAGTTGATATTCTGATCAAATTTTCAAAAACTTCAGACCGCTTATGCGGTTGTAAAACTTATCACGATTGTAATCAAACGAAATTACAGTCCACTTATTTTGCCCAAAGAAGGTTGGTTGACTGATTTGGTTGGTCTTCATGGCATATCAAACATTATAGGTTATTTAATGCCAAATACTCTCCCTCTCTCTCTCTCTCTCTCTATATATATATATATATATATATATATATATATATATATATATATATTGTTTGGTTGGATTTTTTGTTTTATGACATATCAATCGGCTTGGACTGTAGAATACACCGACTGCACCTCTGCAGAGGGGTAAAACCCCTCCAATGAGTGTCCTAGATATAACACTAAACAATCTGATGGTGAGGTTCCAGTGATGATGGAGCTTTGTGAAAAGTGGAGCACCCCTTCATTGCCATTGCTGCCAGGTCCACTCTGGCCCAGAATGGTAGCACCTGATAGGGCCCTATCTATGGGTTAAATAGAACTAACTGCATACTTATGAGAAATTGAATTGTTTCAATTAGAACTGTTTGACTAAACTGAATTGCTTAAAATAGAAATGTTCTTGACAATTAAACTGTGTACTTACATTTAAATTGTATGCTTATGCTAAACTGAATTGTTGGAAATGGAACTGTTTTGACGTTGAAACTGTATTTACACTAAACTGAATTGTTTAATATAGAACTGTTTTGACATTTAACTGTGGTTTGAATGTGTTTAATGGCATATCAACCATTGTAGGTTATTTAATGCTAAATCCTCTTTATACATATCCATTAAATATATATGATTTATAAACACTTTTGCTAACATTTTTTGAATGAGCTTGAGATCATTTTTTGCACACAGTTAAATGGTTTCAAGTATTTCTATCTAACATTAGTAATTTTATTTACTGTTAATCATTTGTTTGGCCACAGTTAAATGGTTTCATTGATTACCGTCAAACACTAATAATTCTATTAAACATTAATCCTTTGTTTGCAGACAGTGAAGTGGTTACAAGTATTGCTATTTAACACTAATTATTATTTGAACACAATCAAATGGTTCCAAGCATTGCTATGTAAAATCAATAGTTAAATTTAGGTTAATAGTTAAAGAGTTTCAAGAACCCATAATCAATACAAATCATCATCATCATCATATCGCACTGGTAGCACGGATATCCCTGACCCTCTCTCGCCACTCCTCCCTATCGTTCATCGCCCTAGGT
The DNA here is from genome assembly GCA_963585895.1 of Sepioteuthis lessoniana. Classification (NCBI taxonomy): domain Eukaryota; kingdom Metazoa; phylum Mollusca; class Cephalopoda; order Myopsida; family Loliginidae; genus Sepioteuthis; species Sepioteuthis lessoniana. The sequence continues at coordinate 9,126,210 of OY757932.1, forward strand.
AGGTCTTCAGGACAACATCCCGTATGCTCACATAGCTGCTGAATGTATGTTCGTGCTGGTCGTCCTGCTTTTGCACGGCCATGTGTGGGGGTCCATAAGAGTACATCTCTTATGAGTTCGTCCCTGCTTTACTCATTCGTTTACACACAGTTAAATGTTTCCAAATATTTTTATGTACCTCTAATAGTTTAAATAAATAGTCATTTATTTTCCCACAGCTAAATGAGTTCCATTTCTAACAATTAAACATCCGTTATTTGTTTGCGCACAGTTTAGATATCAAACAGTTCTATTTGACCAGTAGATAGTGGACCTGGGAGTAATGGCAATAAAAATTTACACCAGATTCCCCGGGGTTCCAGGATTGGAGCCTCACTATCAAATGCTGTTTAATTTCATATCCAGGACACACGTTGTGAGGGTCTTACACTTCTGCAGAGATGCAGTTGGTGTATTCTATAGCCCCAAGGAGGATTTACAGTATATTGATATCGAATATAAGTTGTTGATACACCCCTTATTTTAGAACGGCTACTTGTATACGGTGTTATATGTGATAAACCACCTAAACATGAGTTATCTCTAACGAAGCTAAGCTCGGCAAAATGACAGATATATGGGCCCCTCGGTGTGAGTCGATCTGATTTACAATGCTAGTCTAGCTGGTTAACCATCGCACCAAACATGTTCAGCGTATTGCAATTTTATTTTCCATCACTATATATACTAACATTATGTCCGAGATATATGGTTTGCATTATAAGATACCCAGTGACGATCGAACTCATAACAGAAGTAATGGACTACACATCTTTTTAAACATAAACATCTCAGTTTATACCAGGACTATTCTTTGAAAGGGGTGTCCTCGTGGTGTAATGGTTAAAGCGATGAACTGCGGAATCGTAGTACGCGAGTTCGTACTCCAGTCGCGCCATTACGTTCACTTTCGGGCAAATACCCTTGGGAAAGGTATGAACCCCCTTATTCTCCCTCCAGCTATGGGTAAATAGTAGGACGGACTAGGTTCTTCAGCCTTGGTGAGGCAACTAGTCTAGGAGAAGGAAAACTCTGAATTAAAACCTGTTAAACTCCGCTTAAAAATTGACCTTGTGTCATATCCTGCCCGAGCGGAGGGGTTGGTTAATAGTACCAGGACTATTCTTTCATCGCTTAACTCTCAACAGAAAAAAACATGCATGTATTTTCTGTAAAATATATTCGAAAATATTCACACGTGAAATTATACACCTGTGTACGTGTAATTTGCATATCATTTATTTTGCATTCAACACATTTTTGTTAGCTTATACCAACGTTAGATGAGTACTCTAAGCTTAGCTTAGTCTGACACAAAGCCAGAAGTATGAGCACCCAGTGAGAATCGAACTCGCTAACAAGCTATTACACTACTCAAGGCGCCCAGGCCTTCGTAGTCATCGACTAAGCTTAGCTTATTTGGCCAGAAGTATACGCACCCTGTGAGAGTCTAACTCACTGACAATGTTCTACTGACCTAGCTCGCTAACCATTACACTAGGGGTACCTTGTAGTTGTCAACGTGTTTAGCTCGTTAATCATAACATGTGAGACTGTTTAATCGCTAAAGCTCCCCTCATAAGAAAAACGCTTAAAGATGTGTACTGATTAAAATTTAAAAGCTGATATTTACGCTTAAAGAATCATACACCTTTTCCCCTATTATTTCAATCTACCCCGTCCTTACAAAATGAAAAATCTCATAGCGTTTAAGTTTACACACATTATTACAGCCCAAACATATTCATAGACTGGAGCCGAAAGGAGCAGTCAATTTTACGATTATACAATATAAAATTCGACTATTCTTTCTCGAATAGCCAAACGCGCAGAGCACATGTGTTCAATTCTCTCAGTTTGTTTTTCCCACGCCTGGGTCTGCCTTTACACGCATTTAGACATATTGTATATCGTACCACTTGTTATATATATATATATATATATATCAGAGGCAGTATGGGACCCACAGACCCTACAGGAGGTGGAGCTCTTGGGAAGAATATATTTGAAAAAGCCCAGCAAAAATCTAAAATAAATGATAAAAACAAAAAAAGTTTCCAAAATTTTTTTCTTACAAAACGTCGTCATAAATGAATGCCTTCAAAAGTAGATATTTTTGGTTGTCTTTTATTTACTGGGCTTAACTTAGTTTAGTACAAGGCCAATATATAGAGAGAGTGCCCAGTGAGTGAGAATCACTGGGTGCCCTGGACAGGTTTTCAAACTGGTAATAAATGGATGATAGTTATATATTTGTCTCTACCTCTTAACTGACAGGATTTGACCCAAGGTCCTGACACAAGGTCGACTTATAGTGGCGGTTAAGGGAGGGGAAGCTCTGCTGGACTTATGCTGGTCATCGACTCAGTTCAATTTGAGCCAGATGAGCCTGCTACTGGACTTGGACTCACTCGATATATCATACGAGTCCCGGCACTGATGCCTGTTGATAGCTTAAACTAGACATGAGAGTCTAATGCTCGCAATACCGTTCGCTCACCCGAAGCTGGGGACCTTTTGGCCTTGAATTTGACTTTGAACTTGGATACTCCATTCGGCACGAATGCCAGGTATCAGCGCCAAGAAACTCTCGTGCCAGATGGATTGGAGTTATTTACTAAGCTGTCGGCTGGGGCTTTGAAATACGCCGACTGCACTTCAGCTGTTGGATAAGACCTCCCCCGTCCCACATCTAATGAGGCCACCATGTTTGGGGACAGGATTCTGGTGGCTAAGCAGTTCATGACCTGCAACGTTCCTATTTGGTACTTACTAGGCTAGACGGGCAATCAGAGAGGCCCGATTTGCTCACTCAGCTGGTCATGTCAAGTCCTAGTGCCTATAAAATTATCCCGACCGATTTTACCGTATTTTATCTAAAGGTGATAGAAGGTGGTGGCTAAGGGTTAATTGCGCTGACAAAGCGATACTTGAAGCAATCTAAACTGCGTGCAAATGAATGATAAATATTAAAGAGAATTATCAGTGTTAGATAACTGTAGAAGTAACTACTCTAACGTGCAGAATAAACAACAAGAGCAACACTTACCGGTTCAACAGCCCCAGCTGGCAGACAAAAAGTAAAATGGATGATAACAAAATACCAAACCTGTAACATATTAAGCAAACCAGTGTATACACACACTAATATACCCATTCATTGGACCAGCAACGAATCGCCGTCCAGAGAATGGACTTTGCTACTTGAGAGCAATGGAATGCCCAATGTCCATATAATCTCGCCTCAAGTCGAAAGCATGGCTTCTTATGCAAACGAGTATTTACTCGTTGCTAACGAGCATTACGATCGAATTCCAACAATAACAATATTTGAAACCATTTAAACTGTGTGCAAACAAATAATTAATATTGAAGAGAAATATTTCGTTAGATAGCAATACTTGTAATTCTTATATTCCAATTGCGAATTGGTCATACAAGGCTTACTCACTCTTTCATTTTGAAACAGGAACCACAACCACAGTGTTCAACCTGCCAGACAACTTGCACAGTTAAACACATTCTTATAGAATGCAGAACTTTCGCTGTTATCAGAAAGCGATTTTTCAAAGTAAATAACTTAACCGATCTGTTCGAGAACGTCAAAATAGATGACATTCTGTCCTTCTTGAGAGAAACAGAGTTGTACCAAAAAATATGACAACTTAAAACTGGTTAATCTTGTGCAAACAAATGAAATCCTGCTAATAGAAAATTCTACCTACCTTAATATTCGTTTTGAAATCTTTGGTTGAACATGTATGTATATATAGACAGAATTTGGCGTTGAATGACCTACAAAGGTTGATATGCCATAAAACCCAACCAACAACTGTGAGGAAACAAATTTGAGAGCCCTGAGTGTGATGTTAAACTGCTCCAGTTTTAGAGTTTGGGAAATGTTGAGTGACTCTTCATTGCCATTACTCTAAGGTCCACTCTAACCTAGAGTGTCTTAGGGTCATATTTATGAGTCACTTAGAATTGGTCAATCGTTGAGGAAGGATTATTTTCATCGCTTATTTGAAACCACTCATCTGTGTGGACATTGTTCGTATTTGATAGTATTGGAAATTAGAAGGTTTATTGATTATTTGTTTGTGGTGTAAGGTCGTCGGTGAACAGTTTGGTTCTATGGAGATGATTTTGAGTTTCGAATCTGATTCCTTTCTCTTCTTCTTACCCAATTAACTTGTCTTCTTTGTCTGTGGAAGGCTGCAAGAGAATAATGGCCGGAAGGAAAAAGACAAGAATACCTTTTAATTTAAAACTTTTTGGGGGTGTTCAAAACTATTCTATGACGGAGAACGTTTTCTTGAACCTGTAGAAGTAGTCGCGTTTCCTTGACAAAGCGAAGAAATATATTAGAGCCCTTTTCGGTGATAAAAGTTTGAAGTTCGTCATTTGTCCAGTGG
>OY757932.1:9140663-9148580 GCA_963585895.1 Sepioteuthis lessoniana
ACACTTGTTGCAGGAGGTTTTACCCCTCAGCAGAGATGCAGTCAGTGTCTTCTACTCAGCTGACTGGACTGGATAATCTTTATACTACGTGCATTTGAGTGCATGGAATAAAAAATATGAATACGAAGCAGTCCAAAAATAAGTAAACTTTCTTTATATATCAATACAATTTTATTTTGGAGAACAGTTTCAATGCTGTAGAGTTTGGTAATGCCTAATACCTAATAATATCTAGTTTTGATATCATAATGTTCTAGTAGAAATAATAGATGCTGATGTTTGGTTTGGAAGAAAATGAACTCATAGAAAAATTGTTACATGTGTACATATTCACGAATCGATACTGTGCCTAATACTATCGTGGTTATGTCTCTAAGTTGGATCAGAAATGAGGTGGTAGTACCTGCTAGGGTTCTATCTATGGGTCAAATAGATCTTTTTAAAAATTATTCATATCCTATTGGATCTTATGCAAAAAAAAAAAAAAAGAAAGAAAGAACTACACGAAAAATATAAACAGGAACAGACACTGTACGCGATTCCCTAACCTCTTGGCATAAAATAACCCTGAAATGCCGTTAAAATCAATCAATGAATTAATCATTCGCACCGATTATTATTTGTAATAATAATAATAATAATACCGTAGAATTTGATAATAAATAATTTCTAATTTAATCTGTTTTGTTGTGTAAGGTTCAAGGAGAAATAACGGACTCCTAGTATGTTTGCTTGAGAAGTACATTGACATTTCCTACAAGATTGTTGGGAGTGTACTTATTTATGTGAAATTCTGCATATATATATATATATATATATATATATATATATATATATATATATACGCATGCAGCGTGTGTGTGGATAAGTGCGTTTCCATCTTAGATAAATTCCCATATGTTTTCTTGCTTACATACTGATATGTACAGTTGACAAGCAGTTGCAGTTACCGAAAATTATCGACAAATATTCGCACACACGCATGCGTGTGCACATGCGCACTCCCGACCACAGGGAGCCACAATAACTACCCTGTGTAATCAAGTTTAGGATCGTAGAAGTAGCATCCTCAGCACGCCATGTCGAGTTGTTCTGATATAATGTCTGAGTTTATGTCTGTGTGTCCGCCTTCCTTATGTCATCGTGTTACCTATTGCGCATGCGTAGTTACGCGCGCGCACACACACACACACACACAAGTGCAAGTACACATTGACCAAGAAAACACTAGCAGACAATAACAAACAACTATTGCTTAGATTTCTCAATCTAACCAATAATTGTCTGTCATTACGTCAACTGTACTGACGGATGATAAAACTGCAACACTCTAAATGACAAGGCCGATGTTGACCTAGGCACAAATGCGCATGCCCACAGAAATTCTGATAATATTTTTCAAATTCTCCGAGTATCACTAGGTGGTGTTCACCTTTTATACGATATACAGGAGAGTATTGGCCTATGTTAACCCCCAAGGTAGATATACAGTATATCAATACGGACTCCGGTTGATACTCCCCTTATTTGGGTACCTGATATGCATATGTGATCATTTGGTGTAATAAAGCTATTTTACCTGCTTGCATTTCAGTTCGGGCTAATGCCCTTGAGGAAGTCATGGATTCGTCCTTGCCCCTACTCGACCCAACTATGATAGAGCAGAATGGGCTTTTTTGCCTTGGTACGGCAACAGATATTAGAGAAGGAAAACATTTAATTTAAACCAGTGATAGAGAGAGAGAGAGAGGATATAATAAAAGAGAGAGAGGGAGAGAATAAGATAGATAGTATGAGAGAAAAAGAGAGAGGGAGAGAGAGAGAGAAAGAAAGAGAAAAAGATATCGGTGGAGGTAATGAGAGAGAGAGAGAGAGAGAGAGAGAGAGAAAAGATAGATAGAAATAGAGAGAGATAGATTGAAAGAGAGAAGATAGAGAGAGGGGGGGAAAGTAAGTGATAGATAGATAGATAGATAGATATATCGGTGGAGATAGAGAGAGAAAAATACAGAGAGAGAGAGAGAGAGAGAGAAGATTGATAGATTGATAGAGAGAGAGAGAGAGAGAGAGTAAAAAAGATTGGTAGAAATAGAGAGCAAGAGAAAGAAGGAAAGAGATAGAGAAAAGATAGATAGATAGATAGAGAGTGAGAGAGAGAGAGATAGACCGAAAGAGAGAGAGAGAGAGATAGACCGAAAGAGAGAGAGAGAGAGAGAGAGAGACCGAAAGAGAGAGAGAGAGAGAGATTACAAAGTGATAGTGATACTATGTCAATAACGTGTAAAATGATAATGGTTTGAATTCAGAGTGTGTCGCACACGCACGCACACACACTCACACACCTACACACACACACACACACACACACACACACACATACAGGTACATACGCGAAAAAGCAGGCCGAATATAGATTTTTCTTAGTTGTTAGTTGTTAAGTACATGTTACATTTAAGACGCCATATTTGCTTCTCTTTTCAAACGTACACAGTCAGGCACCTGCAACTACTTGCACACATCTTCACTTGTTTGGACAACATATTTAATCCAGCATTTTGTTGATGTACAATCCAAACTGCTTACTCTATCCCATCAATATATATATATATATATATATATATATATATATATATATATATCTTCTGCGATGCAGAAAAAGCAGTCGATTTTTAAACAAACTGAATTGAAGCAGAAGAAAGAATATTATTATTATTTACTCATTAATTTTCATATAAGTTTTAGCTGATGGTCTTTCTCTGGAGTTTGAGTGACACCAAGTCTCCTCAAGTTTCCATGACTCTTCTTAGTATTCTAGCCGTTCTCAACAATGCTGTAGTTTGGATGGTCTTCACTCGCCCTCCAACTTCCAAGTTCTCCTGTCCCTTTAATAATCCTTTAGTTATTGTGCCAAAAGCACCAATCACAATTGGTATAATCGTCACCTTTATGTTCCCTATTTTTTTTTTTAATTCCCTAGCAAGGTGGAGGTACTTATCCTTCTTTTCACATTCTTTCAGTTTTATTCTGTGGTCAGCCGCGACAGCAAAGTCTACAATTTTGCAAGTTTTCGTTTTTTTGTTGATTACTATAAGGTCTGGTCTTCTGGCCGAGATTAGGTGATTCGTTTGTATGTCAGTCCCATAGGAGTTTCTGTGTGTCATTCTCCAGGACTGCTGCTGGGTTGTGCATATACCATTTGTTCGTATGGTCAAATTTAAATTTCTGGCACATCTCCCAGTGGATCACCTTGCCCACTCAGTCGGGTCTAGTCTTATACTCCTTCTGTGCTAATTTGTAGCATTCGCTTTTTATGTGATTGATAGTTTCGTCTCTATCACATTATTATTATTATTATTGGAGTTTTTCACATCAGCGTAAGCTGATGGTCTTTCACTGGAGTTTGAGTGACAGCAAGTCTCCTCAAGTCTCCAGGACTCGTCTCAGGATTCTGGCCGTTCTCAGTAATGTTGTTGTTTGGATAGTTTCCACTCGTCCACCAACTTTAGCAATCCTTTAGTTACAGTACCAAAAGCACCAATTACAATTGGTATAATTGTCACCTTCATGTTCTATAGTTTTTTTTCAATTCTCTCGCAAGGTCGAGGTACTTATCCTTCTTTTCACATTCTTTCAGTTTTATTCTGTGGTCAGAAAATTCTCTCTTTTTGTTGATTACTATAAGGTCTGGCCGAGATTAGGTGATCCGTCTGTACGTCAAAGTCCCATAGGAGTTGTTTATTATTATTATTATTATTATTATTATTATTATTATTATTATTATTATTATTATTATTATTATCTTATTTTCAGTTTTACTTTCAGTTTTTTACAATCCTTCACCGAGTCTTTTCCCAAGACCTAGCGTGAGGGAAGGTAATGATTATACGCATTCTATGTACAGGGTATGAACAAATTAGGTGCAATCCATTGATTTGATAATTGATTTTGCATCAAGTCATCTTTCATCTGTCTTAAAAAGCAATTTTATCACTTCAGAAAGATCAAATCAGACGACAATTGATTGACTTTATCCTACAGTGCACGTGAAAAACCAAGTTCTTAGTAAAATCTTCGAAAGAACTTTTTCGGATTCCTTCCGACAGAATCTTCCACAACATCCACATTGTCTGTACATCTTGCAGTCAACTTCCTGTCAGATCAGGGATTTTTTGCCTTCTTCTTGAGGTTGTTTACTGACCCTACGGCTTGAAATTTGTAAATAAAATAAATTGGTCTTTTCTGGGGATAATTGTTGAAGTTAAACTTCCTGCGAAATTTTGCTGGCACAGTTTTGAATGATTTTGTCTCCAAATAAGTTGTGAGGCAAAATATTTTTTCCTTTTTTGTCTAAGGAATTGTGATCGAGGATTAATTGTTGTTATAGTATATACTATTTTCAAATCTGGAACAAAAAAAAAAACATTATTATTAGAGTTATTAGCAGTCACATGGTCCCATGTATATTGAGACACCCTACATATCTATACATATACTGAGTGAGTAGAAATAATAGGGCAGTCCCATGGGTCCTATGTATCCTGAGACATCCTTTATTTATGCTTTTTTGTTGCCTCTTTTGGGTGATATTTTTAAGTCACCTTAATTGTACTTTCCTTGGAAGTTTTTCACACCAGCGCTAGCTGATGGTCTTTCACAGTCTGAGTGACAGCAAGTCTACACAACTCTCCAGGACTTTTCTCAGTATTCTGGTCGACTTCGACAATACTATTGTTTCAATGGTCTCGGCTCGTCCTCTAGTTTCCAACTCTTCCAGCTCCATTTAACAAGTTTGGGGGGGATCGTTCCAAGTACACCAAATACAAGTGGTATCACAGTCAACTTCATATTCCATATATTATTTTTTTTTTTTTTGTTGCTCCTTACGAGTTTTCATGAGAGTTTAAACCGGTGATTTTTTTACCAGAATATTAGCTACTGCAAGTCTCCTCAAAACTCTTTTAAGTATCATTGCTGATATTATCACTGCTGTGGTCGAAATAGTTTCAGTTCTTTCTATGATCTCCTCCTCCAGTATCTTTTGCAGGTTCTTTGGGGCTGTATTATGGAGTGTTGAATTTCCTTAAGCAGAGAATCAATCCAGCACATCACAACACAAAAGTATCCATGTCCTCGACTGAAGATGGTCGTAAGTATCCATACCAAGTCTACACTAACAGTGACTTCGGATAGTTTTTAAGCTGCATACCATCACATCCTGTTCTATTAGGAGGTGCCCGTGGTGTAATGGTTATTCCCACAGGAAATGGACTCGGCGACACGAGTTCAAATCCTGGACGAGACTGATTGCATTTCACATAGCACTAATACCCTTAGGAAAGGTATGAATCCAATTATTCTCCCTCCAGCTATGGGTAAATAGTAGGACAGACTAGGTTCTTCAGCCTTGGTGAGGCAACTAGTCTAGGAGAAGGAAAACTCTGAACTCAAACCTGTTAAACTCCACTTAAAAAATTGACCTTGTGTCATATCCTGCCCGAGTGGAGGGGTTGGTAAATATGACCATCACATCCTGTTTGCCAAGCACAAAATCTGAATATAAAGCTAAACAAAATCTTTGTTATTTTCAATAAAATACGTCTACAAAAGAATCTATAGTCTAAATACACACTCACACAACACACACACACACACGCACACATATATATAGTGAAATTAGAAGGAAACTCAAACCTGGTTAAATTGACATAATAAATTTATTTCGCCGGAGAATACTATTATACTCCCCGTCTCGTCAGATGACTTTATATGTTAGACTTCACGTTGCAAAACGCGCTCTGTACGTCAGTTTTGTGATATAAACCTGGGAGAGAAAAAAAAGAGATGTAACAATATCCATACATCGAGCACCCCTATAGATTTATATGATATTCCTCATATATTCTATACAAGAATAATCCACACCCACTGTCTTCGGACGCTGACTGGATATATATATATATATATATATATATATATATATATATATATATATATATATATATGTAGAAAAACTGATAACAACGATCCAAGTGGAAGGAATGATTTATCAACGGGTCGACACTATAGCGTTTCGGTTCTACTGAACCATCATCAGGACCATGAGGGGTGATAATAATAATTTTAAGTTAACGATGGATGTTTATAAATGTGAAATACAAAAACCTACGGGAAAATATGTATAGTAAGAAAAAGTTGGCCGTTTAATTTTCTTACTATATAAATTTTCCCCAAGGTTTTTGTATTTCACATTTATAAACATCCATCGTTAACTTAAAATTATTATTATCACCCCTCATGGTCCTGATGATGGTTCAGTAGAACCGAAACGCTATAGTGTCGACCCGTTGATAAATCATTCCTTCCACTTGGATCGTTGTTATCAGTTTTTCTGCATATTGTCGGATTACAATCCTTTATTTACTCTTCATATATATATATATATATATATATATATATATATATCTTTTCTTTAAGAAAAAACAAAACCGGTCATATTAGGATTATAAATTTATTTCCATCCTATTATATGTTTTTGATTTTAATCAAGAACACGAAAAAAATTAACAGGACTTCTTTAGATCTTATGGATAAAATAATTCAGAATAGACACAGGAAAGAAGGGTGGGAGGGGATAGAAGAGGGGTGAAAGGTTTTCTCCTCATTTAGCCCACTTCCGTTTTTTTTTTTTTTTATTGCCGGTTGGAATTATAGTAAATTAATTTTTTTTATTCTTATTTTTTAAAATCTAATTACTTTTCGACTTAAAACTCCAAATTAAATACAAATTTAGATAAAATAACTTTATTTAATAACTTTACGTAACGATACAGTAACACTTATATTAAATCAAATTCAAGATTTAAAATTAAGATTAAAATTAATTTAATTTCAATTTTGTTTTCGAGCCTATTAATTCATTTACTCTTTTATTGAAGAGTACGTATGCATCATATGGTTTCTTCTCATTTTTTAAAAATTTTATTTAATTTTTATTCATTTACCTTAAATCTCAATTTAATCCTATGTTGTTTTTTTTTATTTAATCATTATCTATGATAATTTGTCTATAGTTTAAATTTAGTCCTACATCTACATCTTGTTATTAATTCATATCTCTTATTTAACAATTTTTCAGGGTCTGGGTAATGTCAGTTACATTGAGCTCTTTACCAGGAAAATTTAAATGTTCACTGTTGACTGATTTTTTTGTCCTGATGGAATTACTCCCAACTCCGGTTTAACTGGACCGAATTATACTATATATATATATATATATATATATATATATATATATATATATATATATAGTATACTTAGTCCAGATAAACCGGAGTTGGGAGTAATTCCATCAGGACAAGAAATTATTCATGAATGAATATTTAAATTTTCCTGGTAAAGAGCTCAATGTACCAATAATACAGAGCAATAATTTCTTTAAGAAAAAACAACGAAACTAATCACAAAGGATTATAAATTTATTTCCATCCTGTTACGCATTTTTGAAATTTCCAAAAACACGAAAAAAAATTAACAGGACTTCTTCAGATCTTTTTGATAAAAAAACTAGAATTGACACATAAGAGTGGGAGGGGATAGAAGAGTGGGAGGGGATAGAAGAGGGGTGAAGAGTTACCTCTTCATTAAGCCCACTTCCATTTTAAATTTAAATTTCGGTTAGCAATGTAGTAAATTTATTTTTTAAAAATTAAAAAAAAAAAAAAATATATATATACACCAACCTTTCTGCAAAAGCAGGATATGACACATGGTCTTTTATTAAGCGGAGGTTTGAATTAAGAGTTTTCCTTTTCCTAGACTGGTTGCCATACCAAGGTTAAAGAGCCTAGTCTGCCCTACTATTTACTCCTAGCTGAAGGGAGATAGTTGAATTCATGCCTTTCTCAAGGGTATTTGTGC